>MNCI01000596.1:27676-225235 GCA_015680685.1 Gnetum montanum | reverse complement strand
TACAACTGACTCATATCCACATTATGGGCACTCATTGAATATTTGCTAAGATTATGAAATGAAATTGCAAGAGTCTAGCTACACTACTGACCAAATGGTGTTGAATATGTAGTAGGTGCTTGCATATTTATAGGAAAATACATGCATTGCATCAATGAGGATGCATTAATGCATTTAGTTACATCAATGAGGTTGTGTCAATGGGGCTATGTCAACAAGGATGCATTGACCTAGCTAAGTTATAGCAAATGCAATATCGCATCTATGATATAGTAGATGCGATATAGCATCTATGATATAGCAACCAACTAAGATGCACTGACTAGGATGCTGCAATACAAATGTGATGCAGCATCTACAACATCTCAGCTAACTAATACACTTGACAAAATGATGCTTCATGGTATCCCCATGACTCAACTACCTAACATATCAAGTCTTACCAAGTATGATAAGCTTGAGTGTGATAGGGACAAAATTTATCAATTTATCAACTATCTATACATTAAAGTATGGGATTTATCCATGTCCCACTTTTGTAGCATAGCACCTCAACTTGGTGTATAGGCAATATCCCTAATTTATCTTCTAGTTTATTGTTTTCTTGATTTTGAGACTCTATATTTTGTCTCTCCTTTCACATGCTTCCTATTTCTCCTCTAACTCTTCTTATCTCATTCCTTTCCTTACATTAACACATCCATGTGGATTGAGTGATTCTATTCTATTTCTAGCAAGGGTGTGTTAATGGTTTGAGTGGAATAGGGTGTAAAATATCATCAATGATATCCTTTTGATCATCTTTTCTATAGGATTTAGCCATATTCCCCTTCCATAGCATAGCACTGTCCTCAAAACTAGTGTATTGGTGATGCCCTAAAAATTTCTTCTCATCTTGCTTCTTTTCTCCCACTTTTTCTTTTTGTAGATTCATCCTTAACACATCATCCTTTCTCTTCTTGATGAAGCCTTCTCTAACATCTCAACAATATCCATTAAGTGGAGGCAATGTTATACCTACTTTTTTTACTTTCTACCAACTAGAATAAATGTGGTTTAAATATTTTTATATCTACTTATGTTATCAAAATGGCCCAAAATCATCATCATAACTCATGTTTGGGCTCCTACAAGCCCCTGGGAGATATTCTAGATTATAGTCCATCATATGAACATCAGTTTTGGTGACTTTCAATAGAATAAGGAATATGAATATCCTAAGTGTTATCCAAGTGATGCAAATGACATTGACACTAGGGTTAACATCACCTACATTAGCCTTCATTGCATCACCTTGCATGAACTTGTCTATTGGCTATTATTTCAGCTCTGTTAAGCTTCTAATAGCTAGTCTAGATGCGTCGTGAGTTGACAACCACCAATTTTAATTAGTTTCAATAAATTTTAAAAGACATAAGACAAAACATTATTCGAAGCTTAGTCAATTGATGCTGACACCAATGTCAATGTCACTTGCCTTAGGGAAATTTTGAGTATACATCACACACTTGTCTTTTGACCATAGTTTTGACCCCCTCAAATCTCTGGCAATAATTTTATATGAGTCTCAAGGTAACAATCATCAACTTTAATAGTATCAAAAATCTTTAGGAGATAGAGATAATACATGAAACATGATAAGTTTTCTAAGTTTTTCCAAGTGACATTAATGCTTAGTTAAATTTTTAACATACACTATCAATGTATCTTTTGATCTTGGTTTCAACCTTGTGAGACTTCTCACACTTATTAAACATTATCATGACATGTTCAACATTAATTTAGATGATGATAATGGCTCTTGGAACCTCATAATTTCAGTTAAGGAGAAAGTGCATGTGTAGATGTTAACATAGTAGCATCACCACATTTGCATCTTGCATTAGTATCACCTACCTTAGCACAAATTTTGAGTTTCAAAAACAAACTCTAAGTTAATTGTTGATGAGTGGCAAGGTATCCCTACACTCAACCATACAAATACGAGCGTAACATGAGCAATCCGATCGAACTCCACAAACTAAGTGCCTACACGCCTCATGGAACACTTAAGGTTAATTATTCGTTGTCTTCCCAGGCTTACTTGTAGTTGTCATGGTGTATGGCTAAGTAAGTCTAAGGTATATGATTTTTATAGTTGTTCTGTTTTATCTCCTATGCTAGTGAGGTGAAGGGTTGAAGAAATTAACTAACTAACTCTAGCTAACTAACTAAGTCTTAATTACCTAGCATCAGCATCCATTCCCACTTACTGTTCACACCTTGAACCAATGCAACCATGGCTACCAAGTGCTAGTCGTTGCTAGGATCACCACACGTAACGCACGTGCTTGAAGCGATTGTACTAAGGCACTTAACTAGGAGAGAAGGGTTGAGAAAGATTTAATGAACTAAGAAAGTGACTAAATGATAAATAGTAAATAACAATAAATAAATTCCTAATTAGCCTATTCCATGCACTGCAAGGTTTATCCAGGAAGTTCGTCTTTATTGTTGTACACAAACTTGTGTTCAGGTACAATGTCTGCTCGAATAAAGATCCATTCACTTTGGAGTTCCTACTGTAGGCACATGGAAAATATTATATCTCTAGAGGGATCAAACTACTAGAGTTTCACTATGGTCTAAGCCTAGGATGGAAAACAAGGGAGATCTACCTCTTATTTATAAACTTTGCGGCGCACCGCGATATCGTGGGGGACGACCCGATATCGTGTACGTGATATCATGGCCCATGCAATATCGTGTCCCATCATACCTCCATGACTAAATAAAAACTCGTCCTCGAGCTCCTTATAAAATATTGGGATGGTATGGGATTATTGACTCAAATGGAACTAATGGGATGACATGTGAACGGATCATCATTACAAGACAAAACAAAACTAGTATTCATGACAACAAGAGTGAACACCTTATTACATTGACATCAGGCCTCATTTGGTAGCTGAGAAAGAGAGAGAGAAAGAAGTGTTGCTGCTACCAATGCCCAAATTTCACCTTTCATTGTCCATCTGTAAGTGCACCATCAGTCTTGCTCCTTACATAGCTGCTTTAGCACTACTCTATTCCAAGTGTTCCTTCCATATCCAATCCGTTATTGCATGATTGTCATCTGCACACACACACAAATTTTATTAGCAAGGGTAAATGAATCATAATGTAATTGATACCTTTCTTCGGTGAAAGATCCATTGGTTGGGTTGTGGTATGGCTGATTGTGGGTCTGGAGATATAATATTGATGACTATCAAAGGTGTAGGGGTTAGGAGAAAATCAAAAAAATTGGGCCCTGTACCCCCATGACTAATCGTGAACCTTCGATAGCGATAGAATGGAAAAAGAAAAGGAATAATAAAGATGAAGAAAAAGAGACAACTGTAATGTCGATGAAATGGATATCAAGATGAAAATGAACAAAACAAAATAGATTGCAAAAATGTTAAGGGAAAGAATATAATTGGTGCACCAAATAGGAATGTCAGTGGGTCCTCCTTAAAGTAGGCTCATACCCTTAATGCCTTGACAAACCCACATTTAAAGGGTCTGTAGGCTCTGGGAATGTCATTTGGAACAAGAGGTAAAGTCTTAACTGCAAGAATTTACCAAAAAGAAAACAATGTATCAACCAAAATATACACTAATGATACAACCGGCAATGAGGTGAACAATGGAGAGAAGGATGGAAAGAAGAGAATGGAATGGAATCCCAAGAACAAGGTGGTGTACAGCCCCTTGTGTAGTTCATGATTAATGTAACTTAGCAGGTCCCATTCCAAGTCCGGCCTCAAACAAACCACTTCTAGTGACTTCGCATTAATGCATTTGGCCAATCCATCCTCTTGAAGTAACAAGAATGTTGTCACCCAAGAGCCACCACCATTCTGACGAAACAAGGAGGAGAGAATGGGAAGCGAGAAGGGCCTTAGTTAGAGGGAACATTTTTATTTTGAGTTCCATAACCAGTGCTTGTAGCCCAAATGATTATTTCATCTAAGGGGTGTGCTTTGAATTCTCACTTTCCCTTTGTTTTTTTTTTATGTATTTATGCATGAGAACCACACCATGCAAAGACTTTGTTATTTTTATTGCTCAGCTTCCCAATAATTGGGTAACATCGAAACGGTAAGAAAACTCAAGAGAAAACATCCAAGCACCCAAGAGAATGGCCAACACAAANACTTAAAGGTAAAAACCAAACATTAGCAATCAATAGGAAAATAGTTCATACCATCATGCAGAACACTTATTAAATGACAAACTTACAAGGTGGATAACACACACACACACAAAATCAAAAAGTGTATAAATGATGTTGTAAAACAAAAACAAGAAAAGTTAAAGAAATTGTAAAACAAAAATGTGTAAAAAAAATGTGTAAGACAAAAATTTGTAAAACAAAAACATGTAAAAAAAAAATGTGTAAGACAAAAATGTGGAAAAAAAATGTGTAAGACAAAAATGTGTAAGACAAAAATGTGTAAGACAAAAATGTGTAAGACAAAAATGTGTAAAAAAAATGTGTAAGACAAAAATTTGTAAAACAAAAACGTGTAAAACAAAAGGTTGTAAAACAAAAACTTAAAAATAACTGAGGGCCCCAAATGATTAGCATGGGTGGCCATCTCCCCCATGACTGAATTGCAAGGAAGAGATCTGAAATAATGAGTGTTTGTTTCAATTTCATAGAAGTGCCCAACTTCTCCCAATTGATGTTCTCAGATTAAGGGGTGGAAGTTGGTGACGCTCATATTCCAAGGTATCTATGCCTTGGTTGTTGGCATGGGTTACTTCCCCAGTTTGTTCCATGCATGTTTATCAGTTGCTCTTTCGAATAGCTATCAACCACGGGGTGTCTACTGTTGGTTGTGTGGTTGCTGCATACAAGCATCTTTGTCTCACAATTTCGATGGCACACCTGTTGCATGGAGGAGATGTTGTGCATTCCTCCATATCATCACCCGATGAATCACTGTATGTGATGCATGGAACTTTCCTCTTCTCGATCTTTCCATAAATTTTTACCTTAGATATTTCCAAGAAAAGATCACGAATTCCTAGGCATGCGTCTACTATACTCATCCATGCCCTTTCCATTATAATTGAGAAGTCCCCTTCATTGTTGTTAACTTCAATCACCAGGAAATCGGTTGGGTATGACCAACCACACACAATGCTAATGATGTCCTTCACCAATCCCAATGGAATGGTGATGGACTAGTCTACGAGCTCTAGTTGGATGTTTCTCTTCTTAAGTTGCTGAGGTTCATTCTCAGCAACTTGGAGGTAGATTAAGGGACTTCCAAGGTCAACTAGTTTCCTAGGAAGGTGGCCTACCTTGATCCAGTTGGTTACAGTATGTGTTAACATAACCGTATATGGTAAGCTTTTTTGTAGGACTGAAGGGTGCTCCGAAGCCTTATGTGTTGGAGGAGCGATCACAGACTCAACTGCTTGTTGTTGTGAGAGCTTGTCTGGGCTTTTGGTTCTGAAGAAAGGTCTTCTCTTTTTACAGTTGTCAGAACCAGCAGCGGGTTGGATGTTTATGACTCTCATAGTGTTACGTTGCTGTGGTTGAGTGGGGAGTTCCTCTTGCATTTTTGGAGCAGGAGGTGTTATGGGAACTACCGGTGGAAGAGGTGCGGACAGATTTGGAGGATGGTATGGATATGGAGTGTCTCCCAGAGAAGGAGTCCTTCTAAAGTACTCCCAAACTTGGTAGTGACGGTGGGGAGTTGTGTGACCCATGGAGTCACTTGGAGAAATTCGTTGTTGCACATAGTAACCATAAGGATCAGGCTACTAGTAAGGGTATTGATGTTTCGACGGTGGCATCCTCCATGACTGTGGGTATTGCCACTGCTGATGTTGTCTAATGGGTTGTTGTGGAGTTCCACTTGGATAGTAAGTCAACGATTGATGGAACTACCTTGGGTTACCTTGAGGATAAGGTAACCTTCGGGGTGTCTACCGTTGGTTAAGTCTCGGGTTGAGTGCATACACCCCAGACTCTTGTAGATGTGAGATGATTCGACAACATCCTTTGGAATGGTCATATTGGCAAATCTCACATCCACCATCATTGTTTGTGTCCAAATCCATGACCACATTAGAGATAGTTATTTTCCCCTTACCCTGGTCACGTGTAGGGCCTGAATCTCTCCACTTTGTTTTGTTCTTGTCACTACTTCATTCCTCCTTAGACTCCTCTATAGTCTTTAGGATAGTTTCAATTTTACTGTCTAAGGAGCTCCATACTTCATCTACCTTAGCTGATACTTCCATTGTTAGCTTTTGAAATGGCAAGGTTTTTCTTTTCACCAACTCTTCAAGTGGTGACTCATCCTCTTCATCGCAAAATCTCACTCTCTTCTTTCGAAGAGAGGGATCACGATTGTATTCTTCCACACTTTCCCTTTTTCGTCGCTCCCCTTCTTCTTTGGCTACTTGTTCCAACAACCGATGAATTTCATGGGATCTAAGTTCTGATATTCTCCCTTGGTCATAAGTCCCAAGGGTTCTCCTAGTTTCATACCTTAGCCCATCTACGATGTGGCGGAGTTGATCCTGCTATGCGTAACCATGGCCCAAGCAATGATGTAACAATGCATAGTAGCAGCCCATGGCAGCATCCAAGGGTTCATGAATACCTTGCTTCCATCCTTGGATCTACTTATGCAAATTAGACACTATGGAGTATGTTTGATATTTATCGTTGAAGAGTTCTAACATCGTACTCCACCTCCTAATGGTTTCCAGTTCTAAGGGCCGGTACCAACTCTCTGCTTCCTTGATGAGTTTCCTGGGAAAAAAATTTAGTTTTTGCCACTCGTTCTCTATGTTTTGCAATGCGCAGGCATCGTGCAATGCCTATAAATGATTTTTCAAATCAGCGTTATATCCCCCCTCAAATCGTGGGATATTGTTCATGTCTAAGTGCTTGATTGACTATCTTTTAAATGCCTTATTGGTATTCTCACTACCTCCATTATATCTAGCATGCTTTAGGTTGCAAGTAGGGGCTCATCATGATCATCTCTTTCACGACGTCTATGATGTCTGCATTGTTCCCTACTTTTCCTTCATTCATGCCCTTGTTCTTACTCTCAACTTTCTCATCGAGTTCTCTCATTTTTCCTACCTCTATCCTCACTGTTATGCTCTTTATGACTTCTCCCAAAGATGGAAGGAGAGGGTGAATGATGTGAAGAAGGCAAAGAAGAAGGAGAACCATCGCCATGATGATTTTTTTTACCTTCTCTTCTGTGGCTTCGACCTCGATCATGATGACGATCAGAGTGCCCATCCTTATCATGTGTTTTCGTTTCCTCAGTGAACAATTGGCATTCATGGGGATCAGAACTAGGGTTGTGTCTCATGGAGTGTAGGTTCTGATACCCTACCTCCTCACTTTCGTTAGGAGGAGGAACATCTTTCGATAGAGAACCCATTATAAATGGTTCATCATCTCTAATTTTACTTAGGACGTGCAGGACCTCTTTGCCCTTCAACAGTGTATGTTGGCTCCCCTTCCTTGAGTCCCTCATACATTGTAAAGCTATGGATGGTAATCCCTCATGTCAAAATATTTTGCAACATATTCACCATAGAGCTGAATCATGCCAATCTGTGCCAAAGCACGGAGGAGCATGTTGGGGACTACACGATCCAGAGGTAACACTATGTTACCTTGCAAGTCTCTCCAGCGCATCTGTTCATCCTAATGGAGGATAAAAGTAAAATTAGGTATGTACTCATCGAGATGAGTATATACCACCCTATATTGTTGAGGAACTAGCTAATTTTGGTTATGTGTTTTTGATTGTTGACTGTTCTTTGTATTATCCCTAGGTGGTGAATTGCTCTTATCAGAAGAAGAAGAAGACATAGTGTCTTATCGGTGTGCTGCTTAACCATTATAATTTTTTTTCTTATTTACTTAACCCTAAGGTTCATTTAAGCTCCCAATGATGTGAGTGATTTCCTATGTTCTACTTAGCGCACAAACACTTAGTCCCCGACAACGGCGCCAATTATGAGTGGCGAGGTATCCCTACACTCAACCATATGAATACGAGCGTAACACACACGATCCGATCAAACTCCATAGACTAAGTCCCTACACGCCTCATGGAGCACTTAAGGTTAATTATTCGTTGTCTTCCCAGACTTACTTGTAGTTTTCACGGTGTATGGTTAAGTAAGTCCGAGGTATATGATTTTTATAGCTTTTCTGTTTTATCTTCTATGCTAGTGAGGTGAAGGATTGAAGAAANTGATAAATAGTAAATAACAATAAATAAATTCCTAATTAGCCTATTCCATGCACTGCAAGGTTTATCCAGGAAGTTCGTCTTTATTGCCGTACACAAACTTGTGTTCAGGTACAATGTCTGCTCGAAGAAAGATCCGTTCACTTTGGAGTTCCTACTGCGGGCACATGGAATATATTCTATCTCTGGAGGGATCAAACTGCCAGAGTTTCACTATGGTCTAAGCCTAGGATGGAAAACAAGGGAGAGCCACCTCTTATTTATAGACTTTGCGACGCACCGCGATATCGCGGCAAACGCGATATCGCAGCCCATGCGATATCGCGTCCTGTCAATTACGCTTGACTTTAGGATTAAACTTGAAAAGCCTAAATCTACAAATACCAATCCTAAACATCAATTCTTTGTTGATTTCATGAGATCCAAAGTACTTTTTAAGTTTTAAGAGATTTAGAGTGCTAGCACCTACATCCACCATGCCACCTACATTCTTCATAGTTACCTTAGCATTTCCAATAGTCTACAAGCTTTGTCCCAATGCCTAAGTCATTTATACTAAATGCACATGCTAGCATCAACATCATCATACCTCATCATAGTGCATCACCTACACTAGTATTAGTATCTATAGAACCAGTGTTACCTATGGAACAGTTCATGAAAATGACTCTATTTTAACCTCAAATTAAGTCCAAATAGTGCCAACATCTTCTTCATCCATATCTACGTCTAAAAAAGGGAAAATTTTAGCCTCAAAACCCTTAATTAAATCATAATTTAAGCTTTTATTATTAGTTTTACTCACTTTCTATCTTTCATCATATAGTACTTGGCCATCCATAAGAGGTAAATTTTGTTCATCCATTTAATTTAACATTTCAATTATTTAGGAAGAGAACTTAGAATTCCATACATAGCATTTTCCATTTTCTCATTAATTTCATACATTTTACTCATTTCATTACTAAGATTTTATTTTACATCACTCATATTGCCTTAGTTTTTTAAACATTACTTTCACCATCACTCAATCATTTCCCTATTGATTCTATGCTAATCAGTAGGCTAAGTTCATACTTAATTAGAGATTCATGCCCTTTCATTTCATATTTACTAATATATTTAAGGGTTACATCATTCCAAAAATTATTTATGATCATAAATTAAATACTTAGCATCTAATTCATGGAGGTATTCTTATAGGTTTATGATAGAACAATCTACATGAACACTTGTATTATTAATTATATATTTTCAACTGGTATGAAATAACCTAGTGGATGAGTTTATCAAGATTTTTCATGGAGGCTACAATATCATCATGTAAGGCATGTGATGGCAGGAACAAATTTTTATGCGCGCAAGATGTTATTTTATTATTAAAATTAGTTATGGTATGTGTTGTTTTAATGTAATGTTTTTGGTATGACTTGATGATTTTTATGGAAAGTCTATGTAATTTATGAGAACCTTGCAGTAGTTTTTTATTTTTAATTTTATTTTCAAAAATAGGATTAGAATTCCTATGCTTGAGTTTTTGGTATTTTTTTCATTAAAAATCCCATACTTCAATCTTTCAACCACTTTAGCATCTGTTTTCTTGGACATGCAAGTGCTATTGGATTGATGACTTGTGGTGATGTTGTAGAGCTTTGCTATTTTGTGTGCATGGTGGTGTGAGAGTGCTTGTGATCATGTCATGATTTTCCATCATGGATTGTTGTGAGTTCATGGTTGATTCTTTATCTTCCCTTGTAATTTCTAGTCTTTGTTTCTAAAAACTTGTAATTCCATGAGTTGTGATTAAGTTGTGGTTAGTTACCACAGGTCATGGTGAAGTCATGATCAAGCCTATGTTTATCATATTATCATTTTGAGTTATTTTGAATGATTTCTAATTAACCACGAATCATGGTCAAGTTGTGTTAGCTACCATAGGTTATGAACAAGTTGTGGTGAGGTTGTGGTTGAGTTATTTTTGCTATTTTTTTACAAGTGATTTTTCTAAGTAAACTACGATTTATGATTAGTTCATTATCAACCATCATGGATCATGGTAAGGTCATGGTCTCTCAGGTTTACCATTTTTTAGTCTATCTTGCTATTAGAGCTTAGTTTGACACATTTTGATAACTTTGAACCTCATTCAATACTGTTTGGTCAATCTTGAATATGATGAATTATTGGAATCAACCTTCAAATTGGGTGTTCCTTTTTGCTAGATCTTTTGAGTATTTGAGACTTATTATTTATGTCCGTCCATTATTAATTTTTGGTTGTACTTGTTTGGATACTCAAATATTTTTCTATTTTTCTAGAACTAGCATCAAGTTATTTGGCCAATTGAAGATGGTATTGGAAATATTTGGTACTTGGGATTCATCACTATGATTGTTGTTGTAGGTCCCATCTTATAAGAAAGAGTGATACATGGCTCATCGATTCTTTGTTGAATTCCTCTAGAACATCAAAGATAATTCCTAGGTGATGCCTCTAACACTTATAATTTGGTTTGAGACTAATAAATAAAATTCATACACATGGTAGTTTAGTATTTGGTTTGGAATTTTTTTTAAAAAAACGTTCTTATGACAATAATTCACACATTTGAAATTAAGTATAGTGTGTACTAGCCTTCTTATTTGCAGGTTGATGGATTAAAGTGAATAATTCAATTTGGTTAGATTTTTGTTGATGTTTAGATCTATATATGATGTATGATCTATGATGTTTGGATTATTTGTGCTTACTGACCTGTATTGCAAGCTAGCATGACTTCACTTAGCCATCATAAGACTTTCCCTTAAATCAACGGGAAGAGGTGCCAAGGTTTTTCACTTAATGTATAATAACCTTCTCTTTTATATTCAAGTTACCAGAGCTAAATGAAGCAAGAAGATCTCTTAATATTTGCTACTAATATTTGCATTATATGCATGTCTATTTTCCACCATTAGCTAATTATCTCTTGGCATATTATGATATTTTCTAAATATGTATTAGTTATTCTTTTTTAGGCATATGTTTTGGATTATGTATAATTTTAATGTAACACTAAGAATATATTGATATAGCTGGATATTTTGTTATACTTTTGATGAGTCATCGTCATTTGCTTGCATTGACGAGATCGCATCACAATCGAACCAACACATGGTTTGTTGTATTCACGTGTACGCATCAATGTAATGTCTATTTCCACCTATTAATGTGTGCACATCCACTACATTTATGGCATCCAAACATTAGTTACTAGCCAAACTCTTGCATTTTTGTCTTCCCAAAGTTAGAATATTTTCTAAGTGCCCATAATAAAAGTGAGAATTGTATGAATCTTTATTCGAGCACTAATATACCTTAGTACTCCGGTGTGAATGGCAATAAAGATGAGCTTTCTTCATAAATCTTGTAGCACTTGGACTTAGCTTAATGTTAACTTCATGGATTTATTATTCATGAGATTTATTTTAATGCATTTTATTAATTAATTAATTTTGACAATAAATACACATAAGTATGATCACTTCAAGCATACATTAACACTTGGCAATCCTAGTAGCACCTAATGCTTGGTAACCTAGTAGCATTGCAACATGTTCAAAATCTATACAAAAAGTGGGAACAAATGCTTATGTTAGGATTAGTTAAGCCTTAGTTAGTTATTAGATTAATTAAATAATTAATTACTTTATCTTTAGCACTTAGAAAAATTAATAAAAAAACATAAAATAATAAATCATATACCTCAATTACACTTAACCATACCTTGGCACTTCACAAATGAAACTAAGAAGATAACGAACATGCCCATTAGATTCACTACCTAGACCTAGTGTACTTAGGGAGCTAAAGTCTACAAAATTCAACCAGATCATTTAGTGAACACTAGTGATTCGTATGGTTGGGTATAGGGACTACTCACTACTCATCATTGGTGCCATTGTTGTGGACTTTAGTTAGCTACATGCACTACGTATGAGTTAGTGAAATTATATAACAACGTTGCAATGAACCCTAAAGTCAATATCATTAAGAAAAATAATAACAACAACAAAAGCACATTATTTTTCTTCTGATCTAATATGGCTTCTTTTCATAGGAAAGATTCTCCACCACCATACAAAGGCGATTCCAATTAGCAAAGGCATGAAGGATCAAAACCACCTATGCCCCAAAAATGCAAGGTGATATATACTCATCCAAATAAGTATGTTCAAGACTTCACCTTCATCCTATAGTAGGATGAACAACTGTGGTGGAGGAACAGAGACGACAACATTATGTTGTCGCCCGATTAATCAGTTCTTGCAATGTTGCTTCACACTCATGAAATTGGGCATTATAGGGGTTAATGTAGAGTACGTTGTGTAGGACCATGATTATCAGGATTATCATCCCACTAAGGCACAATGAAAGAAAGATCAGTAGCAAGAGGTTCACTACAAGGTGTCAAAGGAAAAAATTTTCACAAACCCCTTATTCTTCCTTGGCCAAAAGGAAGGAGAGGATCAATTCTTTGGGGATTCTCAAAACATGAATTCTCCTCTTCTCTTCTTTGACATATGGGATCCTAACCAGAATTTACAGTCCACTGTAAACAATCCTAGTTCAGGGTAGGATGGATCCCATCACCATGGAAGCTCCAAAGAAGGGAGCCAAGGCAAGAACATGGACAAGCATCACAACAAAGATAACCATGGTGATCATGGTCATGACTAATGAAGAGGGAGTAGTAGGCATCGTTCTAGTGCTAGCCCTCCTTCCTCTTCACCTTCTTTGTCCTCATCTTCTTTCTCCTCTAGCTTCAACTAAAGCTATAGAGGATGAGACCATGATGGAGGTGACCGGAAAGACAAAGATGATTGTAGGATGCATCAGAATAGTAGAAACTAGGGGCATGGGCAATCAAGGAAGGCCCACCACCATGAACAAAGGGATAGCAAGGGATATCACAAGCACATGGTCATCATAGGGGCGATGACTATGATAAGCCTTTGCTTATAACAAAAAACATGTTAAACATATAAGGCCATGAGAATTCCAACAAGGCATGTGAAAGACAATATAATCACACGATTAGACATGGACAACATCCCCAAGTTTGAAGAGTGATATAATTCTGATCCAAAAAATCATCTCCAAGCTTTTCACAATGCCTGTGCCTCACAAAATGTGGAAAACAAATGAAAAAAATTGAAGTTTTTACCTAGGACACTCATCAAGAAGGCTGAAAGCTAGTACCAGTCCTTAGAATTAGAATCAATTAGATGATGAATTACAATGCATAGACTCTTCAATGAAAAGTATTATACTCCCAAGTGTCTAATCTAAGAAAGCATATCCAAAGGTGGAGACAATGAACACATGAATCCTTGGATGCAACCATGGGCAAAAATTACTCTATGTTGCACAAGTGCTTGGGCCATGGCTTTTCTCAAAAGGAGCAACTTTTCCATATCATAGATGGGCTCAAAATAGAAATGAGAAAAACTCTTAGGGTCTATGCCCAAGGGAGACTTTCAAAGTGTCCATCAGATCTAAAGGCTAATTAAGCAAGTGGCCAAAGAAGAACGTAAGTTCCAAAAAAGGGAAAGTGCATAAGAATATAACTAGGACCCTTCCATTCACAAAAGGGAGGTCCAATTTTGTGATAATGAGGAGGAGTCACCACTTGATGAAGTGGTGCAACGTAAAACCTTGCAGATACAAAAATTTGTTTCTGAAATATCAACTAAGATAGATAAAATGTGGGATTCTTTAAATAAGAAGTTCCAAACTACCCTTAGAATTACTAAAGAGTCCAAAGAAAAAGGTAGTCAATGTTGAAGGAAGCGTAACATGCTCACAAAAGGAGTAAGGGTGAAGCTGCTATCATTGAAGAGGTTGCAAATCTTGAGATAGATATGATGGTGGGTGTGACATTTGCCACTATGAACATCCTAAAGAATGTTGCCTAGTTATGTCACATTTGCAAGAATTTGGGATGTACACTCTAAATCCTAGATTGGCAAAAAGGTAAATACCTAGGAGGTTGCCTTATCCTTAAAGAACCTACAAGTAGTTCCACCAACAAGAAGCTTATTATCCTAGTGAAGCTCCACCCCAACCTCATGAGTAGTACCAGCAGTGATAGCACTCACAATCATAGGGGATGCCACCACCAAGGTAGTAGTACCCCTACCGGCAACCAGATCCATATGGGTATTATGTTCAGTAATCAATTTCTCTAGGTGACTCTTCTAGTCATGCATTTTTCCAACACCCCTACTACCCTCCTAAGTATTATAGAGCTTAATCTCCAAAGGGGAAATCCCAATTTCCATTTTATCCTCCTCATCCTTCTGCACCTATACCTCCACTCTTAACTCAATTACCACTAGCTCCATCTATGCAAGGTGAAATTCTAGCCTAGCCACAGCAAAGAAATCCCACAAGGGCTATTAACTTACAACCAACTCCCTAGATGAGTAGTTTGGAAAACAAGCCTCGAAAAAGATTTTTCTTCTAAACCAATAGTCCTTCTAAGCCCTCACAAACACCTATGACTAATGACCCTGCTTCTCCCTCATCCTTCTTAATCCCATTCAAGATCCCTTCAAACCAAATTCCTCCTAAGGATCATACTGTAATGTTGACCCATGAGATCACTAATTGAATAAAGACTGACCACCTTTCTAGGTAAAGATCTTTCCCTGGAAGTTCCCTAATCTACTTGGAAATCACTAGAAATGAGCCATACAAGACTCTTCTAAACTTAGGTACTAGTGTAAATTTGATTTTAGATGAAATGTATAAAGCTTGGAACCTTCCTCCTCTCAAGAAGAGCAACATTCATCTTGAGTTGGCAAATCAGTCCATCGCTATTTCCTTGGGATTGGTGAAGGACATTGTGATCACCGTTTATGGGTGATCATATCCTGCTAATTTCCTAGTGATCAGAGTTAAAAACTGCAAGGTGGATTTTCTAATCATCATGGAAAGGGCTTAACTAAGTACAATTGATGCACAGCTAAAAATTAGAGACCTCTTCTTAAAAATTTCCAAGGAAAATGATTTTGAAAACATTGAGAGGAAGTGTGTTCCATGCATCACGTACAGTGACATAGGGTGCAACTGCATGTAGAAATTATGGGCCATGAAAAGTACAACAATCATAGCATGTAAGAAATATGTAGATATGTTTGAAATTCAAAGGTGCCTATACATAGCAACCAAAAAATAGGAGGGCACCAAGTGGCTAACAACTAAACCTCAAAGTAGCTCAACTTTATCCATGGAATAGACTGAGAGCCTTACAAGTGCCTACATCGAAGGCATGGACAAGATGGAGTAGATCCATCACCAAATCTCTAATGAACTTGATGACACCAATTGGAGAGAGTTGGAGATCCTTGAAAGTTTTAAATAAGAGCCCCTTGAGTTAAAAAGTTTATCAGTTGAAATGGAATATAGTTTCTTAAAAAATGGGAAGTTGGTTATTATCAATGCTAACCTTGATCTTGCATAGAAAAAGAACTTATTAGATGTGGTCAACAAATGTCCAACAACCTTTACTTGGTCATATCCTAAACTCATTAGAATTGATCCTAGGATATACTAGCACCATATCTACATAAATATTTTCATTAAACTAAAGAGGTAGCCACAATGGCAATTGAATCCCAAATTGAAGTAGATCATGAAAGAGAAGATTGAACAACTCCTTAAGGTAGGGTTCATTTATCCCATTTCTTAGAGTGAGTGGGTTAGCCAACTTGTGATAGTACCAAAGAAAAGTGGAAAATGGAGGATCTGCATCAATTTTAGCCTATTGAACATAGCAACAAACATGGATCACTTTTCCTTGTCATTTGTGGACTAGGTGCTGGATAGCATTTTTGAGCATTGTTATTATAGCTTTCTGGTTTATTATAGTGACTATAACCAAATTCAAATCACACTAGAAGATTAGGCCAAAAACAACATTCATGAGTCCCTAGGATACTTTTGCATATAGAAAGATGTTGTTTGGCTTGTGTAATGCCCCTACCACATTCCAACACCTTGTCCTGAGCATTTTCCAATAGCATATTGGTACTGGGATGAAATTTTTCATTGATGAATTCTCCACCTATGGGGCTACATTTGAGTAGGCCCTTGAATGTCTCGAGCAAGTAATGAAAAGATGCATGGAAACAAACCTTAGGCTCAAGTGGTAGAAAAGCCACTTGATGGTCCATGAAGGCATTGTATTTAAGCATAGAATTTCAAAGTAAGGGATCGAGGTGGATCTTAAAAAAAATAAGGGTCATTCAAAGAATTCCAAGATAGCCAAAAATAGTTTAAAATATAAGGTTATTTCTTGGACACATTGGCTATGATCGACAATTCATTGAGAATTTCTCTAAGATTGCCAAACTATTGGTGGAGCTAACAAAGAAGGATGCTCTATTTATCTAATTCAAGAAATGCAAATGTGCATTCCATAAACTCAAGCAAAAGCTTGTGGAAACTCCAATCCTATGAGCACCTGATTGATCCAAGCCCTTCCACATTATGATGGATGCATCTAACTATGCCTTAAGACCCATGCTCATGTAGTTGGATGGTCAAAAATGCCCTTACTACATCCACTATGTGAGTGGAAGCATTTTGGGTGCATAGTTGAACTACACCACAACGAAGAAAGAACTAATAGTGGTGGTGTTTGCCTTGAAAAAATTCAGGCACTATGTGTTTGGGTACAAGGTGTTTGTGCACACAAACCACAATGTAGTCTGATTCATAATCAATGAACCAATGGTGAGCCCCCATATCATATGATGACTGGTAATCCTACAGGAATTCAATCTCATGATGGTGGATTGAAAGGGGATTGAGAATGTGATCCCTGATCACTTGTCTCGATTCAGATGGGACAATAAAGAGGAGGATATCTCACTTTCATATTAGTTTCCTGATGATCTCCTCTTTGTCAATGTTATCACTAAACAAATGCCCACTACAACCAACTAGTATGATGGCTCACTCATAAGATGCCACAAATGTGGGACAACAAGAAGAAACAATAGTTTCTTCACCAAGAAAAATGCATTATGAAAATCAATGTACACCTTTATGAGGTGTGCGCTAATGGCCTGGTTCGTTGATGCATACCTGATGCTAATCAACTATGTGTGCTTCAAGATGCTCATGAGGGCCCTTGTGGAGGCCACTATGTTGGGAGATGCATCACTATTAAGATTCTTATGGCAAGGTACTATTGGTAAGATCTTCTCAGGGATGCTCGCCACTTCATCCACTCCTGTGAATGCTGCCAATGTGATGGTGGAATGACCATTCATATGGAGGGGCCTTAGCAGTGGATCCAACCATTGGAGCACTTCGATAGTTGGGGCATTGACTTCATAGGTCCCATCACTCCCATGTCAAATGGAAAGATGTACATCATAGTCATTGTTCCCATGTCAAATGGAAAGGTGTACATCATAGTCATTAACATCTTTATGAAATGAACGGAGGCTACAATAGTCACCAATTACACATCTTCTACAACTGCTTGGTTTGTAAAACAATATGTTGTAAATAGGTTTAGGGTGCCACATGCACTTATTTCGGATAACGGTACTTATTTTATAGGCACTATATTTCATAAACTTATGTAATTCTTGGGGGTTGAACATAAATTAACAACACCCTACCATCTTAAAGATAATGGTGAAGTAGAGATTACAAATAGGGAAATTACAAAAATACTAATAAGAACCATTAATAACTATAGAAGGGACTAGAACACCAAACTTAACAATGCCCTCTAGGCCTACTGCTCCACTTGGAAATTCCTATTGGCTACTCTCCCTATGAACTTGTGTATGGAAAATTGCCAACACTTCTAATCCAAATGGAGATTCATACACTATTAACAATTCGTGACCTTGACTTTGACCTAAGTTTAGCACAAGAAAAAAGACTAATGAATCTCAACTTGTTAGATGAGAACTGATTACTAGCCTTGTCATCCAACAAGGTGCATAAGGCATTCAACAAGTAATGACATGACTTTAGAATTAAGAAAGTAAAATTTCAACTAGAAGATAGGGTCCTATACTGAAATCTCACACATGTGCCACAAAGAACCAAGTTCCAAACATTGTGGACAGGGCCTGATATTATCTATGAAACCTTTTCCTTTGGGGCCATGTTAATATAAAAACTTGAAAGCTTTAATAAAAATCTATTGATCAACATGCAACAAATAAAGCCCTTCCATGTACCCAAAAGAGCTAGCAACCAAAACACATAAGCATATGGACATGTGCACTCAATCTTTTGAATCTCTTCCTTTCAACTCAATCATGGGTGAGATGGTCATCCATGTGTATCTTACATGTGGCTCCTCAATTTTTTCCCTTTTTTTTACAGCATTTTTAGTACATTTTCCCTTTCTTAAATATTTTATAGTTTCTTCTATATTTTACTTTAATTGGTTTGGATTTCTTTTATTCATTTCTTATGTTTTGTTTTTCTTCTTTATTGTTGCTAGGACTAAGTGCAACTACAACTATCAATTGATGGTGGTTTGCATTATAATGTTATTTGATTGCTAATGTTTGGATTCTATCTTTGAATTTTGATGTTAATAACTAAGATATGGTTTCTTTTTCATGATAACAAACAATGAGTACATGTCATCCACCAATCCACAAAACTCTATGATGTTCCCTTGTTTTGGAAATCTGTGATCCCTTCTTAAATGAAACTTTTAAAAGAACTTGTGTTTATAGTTTCTAAACTTGGAAAAAATTAAATGGATAAACAAGGGTGTGACTTCAAGGGGATTCAGTGCTCTTTGTACTTGTCTACCCTCTTGGGTGCATGAGTGTTTTCATAGATTTCTCACCATTCTACTATTAACCAATAACAGGAAGTTAAGTCTTTGCATGATGTGGTTTTTATCCAAAAACTCAAAAAAGAAAAACAATAATGGGAATTCAAAGCACACCCCTTAGACAAAATAATGAGCTATAAGCACTGGTTATGGGACTAGAAAGACATGTTGCCCATGCCTAAAGGTCCTCTCTAACTAAGGTTCATCTCATTTCTTTCTTCTCTTTTCTTCTATTTTAAGGAATGGTGATTGATGTATGGGGATGCTCTTATGCCTCGAGGGAATGAACTGGTCTTAAAGTATTGATGTGAAGTCACTGAAAGTATTTAGTCTTGATTCAAACTAAGGATCAATGTTATTAGGTCATAATAACCATGAAATCCACAACTTCATGTGATCACAAAACAGGAGTCCATTTCACTTTCCACCTCATCCATCTATGGTTTCCATATCTCACCTCACTACCTCTTTTTATGGTTTGTTCAATGTCTTAGTTTGATGTGTCAAAGTTCTTAGATAGTATATTTGGTGATTTGGTCATTAACTAACCATAACCATTAATCATCCATGGGGCCCACAGATTGAGGACATGCAAGAGCCCCTTGGTTTAGCTAGTTAAGTTCCTCATCCCTTAGGTATTTCTACATTCAAGTCTTTTGTGCTCCACATTGGTTACATCAAATTATGTGCTTCTTCATGGTATTTCTCCAATCATTCTCCCAATTAAATCTCCTTTTTGTTAAATATCTAGCCCTCAACATGCATTTCATTATGTTCGAGGCTTCTTGGGCTTCCTTTGGACTCCAATTTCAAGCTAAAAATTCTTGTTTATCCCTTATTTTTCAAAGTTAAAAATTCTATTTGTTGGCCACATCAAGAGGATTCTGTGGATGTAGTCACCATGTCAATGTGATCCCATCAACAAGATCTCATCAATGCAAGGAAAAAATTCTATAGATACCACCCAACACTTAGTGAATTTTTGTCATTTGCTCTTAAATGAGGAAGGAGTTTTTGCAATTTTCAGAGCTCAAAACCTTCTAGAGCCCATAACTTTCAAACCACTTGTCCAATTAACCTCGTTTTTCATTCTTACAACTACTAAAGGTGAGCTTTACGTCATGGGGGCCACAAACCTTAGGTTTTTGACAAAAAATTTTCAAATATTTTTTTAACTCCCACAAGGTTTAACTAATAAAATAACATTAAAATCACTAATTTAAGAGAGTTAAACCTTTCCAACAAACTCTAGTAGACATTAAAATGAAATAATATTAAAATAATCAAACCTATCATGATCACAACTTAGCCAAATGTAACTAATCCAAAGAGATAAGGTGCTCAAGTGTTATAGAGTTACACACCAAACACTAATCCTTTATCATGTTGTGATTATAGATGACACCAAGACCTAAGCATCCGTAGGAAGGAGGACCATCCCAACCAAGGGACAAGCAACCCAAAAATAGAAGGGGCCAACAAGAAAAACCATAAGAGCAAGTAGCTAAGACTCATGCAACGAGACCTCTTTGGGAGGAGCTTGAAGTGGAATCTATCCATCAAATTACCCAATTTGAAATAGAGTAGTCCCACTAGGATGAGGCACTAGGACCAAGGCCAAGCCTTGAGGTCACATTGATAGATGTCTACCTTAGGAAAATTCAATCTAGGGATATCCAACATTCAGTTCTCCAATAATTGAATTTTGGTACCTTCTTAGACTTTGCCCTAGAAGATGTCAGAACATAGCTATAGAGCTCTCCCATATGGCCCATCATCACTTCCAACGATGAGTGGTACATGGGAAATACATACCTCTTCTAGAACAACAAGCAGCCAAATGCCACTATGAAGATCAAAGATATCAATGTGTCCTTCTCAGTGAAGGTCATTTCTCAGGCCCTCAAATCGCCTGAAACTATGACCAATTTGGTAGAGATCTTGACGCAAGTGAACCCATAGGTCAAAAAGAAATGGATACAACGGTGCTATGGAGTAGACCATAAGGAGTATGGCACACTCACAATGGTAGAACATGCCTATTTCAAGATAGTGGCCTATCACCTAAATCCAACAGTGAAGTCAAGTAAGGTAACAACCTTTTCTACTTGTGCATATGTCACTCTGAGCAGGAAATTCTCTATGAACCTCCCATAGCTAATCTATCCTGAGACAGAGAAGTAGTTTAAGGAAAACACATGTGAGAGGAATGCACTTTCCTTCTAGTGCCTCATCAAAAAACATTGCAAAAGGGAAGGGATAGCCTGCTCTTCTAATGATACACTCAGACATGATCCTACCGCCTCTTGTGTGAAAATGATGAAAGATAAGGTCCCTACCATAATGAAACAAGAGGAGCAGCTGCCACCCCCCACTCATTAAACAAAGGCTCATACTACCATGGAGCACATGCAGAAGTTCCGTGAGGAACTCTTGTAGAAGCAGTAAGTAGGTTTAAGTGATGATCTATTTTTCTACTAATTAACCTTTAGTCATTTGAATAAGGGAACTTGTATTATAAACTAATTGGAGGGACATGGTTCCAACTTTCTCTGCCCAAAGAAAACAGGCACCTATGTGCTCAAATCCTATTGCTTAGGAGCTAATGGTGTCCATTCCTAGACAGCAACAATTTCCAAAAACCTTTGATGCACCTAGAAGAAGGCAATGAGGCAACTATTCTAGTGATGCAACACCAAGGGTAGGAATAGCAATCGAGATGGTGGATAAAAGAGTATATGAAGACCTTAATGTTCCTACATGATTTATGCCAAATAGTGTTGTACTTAAAGCAAACATCCACAATAGCACCAAGTGGGAGATTCAGCGCAACCCAACACAAGGAGTTATTGGAATGATTGGTGGAAACCCAGCAACTGATTCTAGAGGTCTTTGATCTTTCAAATGACATCACTACTACCCAGTTGACACTATTGGAGGCAAAGAACAAGTACCTCATTGCCAACGCCTAGCTTGAGGTAGCCACAAAGCAAAATTATTGCTTAGCTACTAAAGCTGCAGAGTTGAGAGTCCACCTCTCTAATCCCATAGTACTCAACCAAGCTATAACCAAGGATGAAGCTTTTCAATAGCTTCAGTCCAAACTTTAAGAGGCCTAGTATGCTAAGGAGTTAGCAATCTTTGACCAGTCCTAAATAGATGCCACCATCTACAACATTTAGCACATGTCGAAGGTTCACTAGGAGAACATAATTTTGACCAAGGATAATCATCACCTACATAATGTTGAACTCTAGAAAGAACAAATTGTTGAATACATGAGACAACAATAGGACTAGTTTTTCAAGGTAACCCTAGATCTTAAGAGGTTGGCAACAGAAAATCATAATCTCTCGTTGGAGGGGGTTCATGCCCTTCGCCAGAACTCTACAATTGAGATTACTGCCTAGGAAAATGAGAACCTCAAATTTGAAAGGATCAAGAATCATTACAATGACCAGGTTAGCCTTCAAAAAGAAATCAATAAAAAAGAGATCAAACTAGTGAAGGCAAAGATGAACGAAGCCCTCCAACAGCTCCAATAAGGAGATGACATGTGGTAGCCCATCTTTGATGAGCTAAACACATACAACAAGATAGAAATCTACCTCAAGGAGTTGCAAATCGAGGAGATGATAGAATACATGGAGCTCATCAACCTTCAATATGTAAACTTGGTAATGTTGACTGTTGGAAAGCCAAGGTTAGAATTGGAGAAGCAAGTGCTCGTACTTGTTGTACAAGGTTGAGTTCAAGCAGCATAAAGAGATCAAGTAGAAGCTAGAAACAGCAAATACTAAACTCGATGTTCTTAAAGGATGCTTAACTAATCAGAGATCAATTGCTGAGAACTTGGCCTGAAGAATGAATGACTACCACAAACTACAAAATGCAGTCAAGGCATTCAATGTGGAACACAAACAATTCATAACCTAGTTTGTCATTGTGAAAGAGTTGTTCCTTTTAATTTCTTATCCATAGGATATTCCCCTTACCAGCCCACATTGGTGATGCTACATGGGCCCTGTATGATACCTAGAGTAAGGATGAGAATATGAAAGCATTGCTAGATGTTTTTTATCTTCCACTAGCAATCATAACTATAGCCAAACAGTCAAAACCATAGCCTCGACCATAACAACCACATGCACCAAAGGTAGAAAAAGGTCCTTCAACACCTCAAGAACCTCCACTACCTAGGACTGTTAGATTTTCTTTCTCATCTTCAAGCTACTAGAGGAGTTATGCTATTAGTTTTTATCTTACTATTCAATTTTTTTGTCTTGAACATCAATTTTTGTAAAAATTGTAAACCTGTACACTTGGGCACTTAGCATTTATTTGAGTTAGTTTGTGTGTTAGTTAGTTAGCCAATAATTCCTTACCTCTCCAAAATTTTATAAGAAACTTGTTTCTTTTTTTGTTCACTTGAGGACAATCTTTCATTTAGTAGTGGGGGTATGATAAGTCTTCGTCATTCACCTACGTTGATGTGATCCTATTGACATGATCATGTTAATGCATGGTTTGTCACATTAACATGTACATGTCAACAAAGTGTTTATTTCTTCCTATAAATATGTGCGCATCCACTGCATTTATGCCATCCAAACATTAGTTGCTAGCCAAACTTTTGCATTTTTGTCTTCCCAAAGTTAGAATATTTTCTAAGTGTCCATAGTATGAGTGAGAAGTGTATAGATATTTATTCAAGCATTGATGTACCTAAGCAGTTTGGTATGAATGACAATAAAGACAAGCTTTCTTCATAAACCTTGCAACACTTGGACTTGGCTTAAGGTTTATTTCATGTATTTATTATTCATGTGATTTACTTTAATTAATTAATTTTGAATAAGCAATACACAAAGTATGACCACTTCAAGCATACGTTAACTCTTGGTAATTTCAATAGCGCCTAACACTTGGTAACCTAGTAGCAGTGCAACATGTTCAAGATGTGTATAGAAAGTGGAAACGAATGCTTATGTTAGGATTAGTTAAGCATTAGTTAGTTATTAGACTAATTAAACATTTAATTACTTTATCTTTATCACCTAGGAAAATTCATTTGAAAACATAAAATGATAAAAATCATATACCTCAGTTACACTTAACCATACCTTTGCACTTCACAAGTGAAACTAAGAAGGCAACGATCATGTCCGTTAGATTCACTAACTAGACCCAGTGCACTATGAGAGCTACAGTCTATGAAATTCGACCGAATTACTTAGTGAACACTAGTGATTTGTATGGTTGAGCATAGGGACTGCTCACTACTCATCAACTTTAATTTTCATATTTATATGTTATTTTCTATTTTTTATTTTAGCATTATGTTTTATTTTTCTTTTATATATTTATGCTATTTAATTATATTTTATTCTTCTACTGTTAACATCTTTCTTTTTTTGGATCATAATTTCATCCTAATTTCTTTTACTTCTTTATCATTATGTTAGTTTGTTTTAGTTTTCATTTTCTCTTTCCATGATCATTCATTCATTAGGGATTCTATATCTAGTGTAATGCTCTTTAACCTATGGCTAGGAAGGAGGATGCTACACAAGCTTCCACATAAACATCTAAATACATAGGAGGACAAGGATACATCATGTGCTACTTGGACATTAAGAGGAAAATACATATCCAATCATGCTAATGAAGCTTCCTAGTAGTAGATAATTTGATAGCATAGGGGAAACATGGATAAAAGATGATGTCGTTAGAAGAGAGTAGTGGATCCTAGTAGAAGAGTATCTAGTTTGAAGATGATGCTAGTAGTGTATAAATCTTGGAAGGTGGAGCTCTAATAATTGATGATCTAAGATGTAACTTTAGGCTATTGGAAATTAGTTTTTTAAGTCATTATGAAGGACCAACGTGTATTGGCCAATTATATGTATGGCATAAGGTTGATCCAAGTGGATTTTTGGAAGAACCAAGAAGAAGTGGAGAATTGATAGGATTCATAGGAAGGAATATTAAATGGTAAGAATAGCATGTCATAATGGTGGGGATGGGTAGCTAAACAATCCTTAAACTACTAGTTTGGCTTGCTATTTAAGAATCATGAGGGTGAAAGAGGTAAGGTTGACTTCCCTATAGCTCTTTGATTTAATGAGGATCTTTTAATTAATGAGTTGAATCTTCTTATTATCTTTTGTAAGCTTCCACATAATGCCATAAATTAAGATACCAATCTTTGTAATAAAGGTTTAGGGTGACATGAGTGCAATAAATTGAGTGGTATATATGGAATTCATCATCATACCCATCATAGTGAGTAAGACACAACCTACCAAGGATAGGAAAGGATCCTTCCAATTGGTAAGGTATTTCTAGATCTTATAATGAACATAATCATAGTATGAAAGTTTAAGATGGGTGATAAACACTAGCACTCCAAGGTAAGTATCATGAAGGCACTTAAAGATTTCCCCAAGGGACTACACAATATGGTATAGTTAGTGAGGAAGAAAGACAACATTATAGATAGCAAATTTTTCTTAATTGACTTGAAGTCCATATGTGTTGACAAAGAGACCAAGGTTATACATGAGATCTTAAGCATTAGTGATGCAGAAATGGATAATGATCATGGTATAGTTAGCATACTTCTAAATTTCAACCCTTAAGTGGGTAATTAATTTGTCAATCTTATTCATCCTTTTAGGAATTAAATTGGGTATTTTTTTCTGCTCATATTTGAGGTTTAAGGGTCTTTTTTTGGTATAATTGTAAGGTAATTGATTTGGGCATTTGTAATTCAACCCATTTTAAACATCCATTAGCTTGTGCTAACCTCAGTTGTCTTTAATCTTGTTCAATTTTACCTTCTTGGTGTGAGATTTGTGTTTATCTAATTTTGGGCATTCATAAATTTTTGTGGGCATTATACTATTAGTTATAAATATTCTTATTTCCTTGTAGGCTTACATAATCTACTTATGGATAGTGTCATAATTCATTCATTTCTATATGACTCATAAGAAGAAGTCATTTCAAGCTCTTGCTAAGGATATGAAAGATATAAAGTGGATTTTTAAATTATCTTTGATAAACTTAAGAAGCTAGAAGTAAAAAATGAAGTTAAATCTCCATCATGTAGAAGATCTAAGAAAGATGTGAATTCAAGGAATTCTTCATCCCATGATCATCATGCTATGCAAAGTATGAAAGATGTCCTTACTTTTGATCTTGAAGAGAACATGAAGGAAAGGATGTGGATGAAGTTTCTAATTTTTCAAGGACTAAAAATTAGCATCATGGATCAAAAATTTTAAAGAGAATAAATCTTATGTCTCATTCAAGAAAATAAGGAAATATTAATAGAGAAATGAAAACCATTCTTACAAAAGCCTTTAGACATGCTGCAAGGATGCCACATGTTGAAGTCAAGATATTTAATGGGATGGAAGATGCATATTATTTTATTTTTTGGCTTAATTCTATAATTAAGTATTTTTAACTTAAGAATATTCTTGAAAAATAAAGGATATCGTTTACTAAAATCAAGTTAAAAGGTATGATAGAAATTTAATGGAAGAAGAAAAGTCATGCTTATGTGGTAAACCATAACACACCCATCAACGATTGGTCTCTTATGTTGTACGTGATGAGAAAAAAAATTACTAAAACTTGGCATATGTAAGAAGCCATTTAGAGATTCAAGTATTTTAAAAAAAATGCTAAAAATGTGAAGGAATTTTACATGGATTTTTTTAAAGCTTTTCATCAAGCTAGAATTTAGTGGTTTGAGTATGAACAAGCTTCTAATTTTCTTAATCGATCTATGAGAGAATATCAATAAGGATTAATCTTCTATAAACTACAAACATTTGATGATGCATTTGAATTGGCTCTTAAAGCTAATAGAAAGCTACATGGATATTCTAAAGATGGTCCCAAAACTACTTTTAAGGAAAAAGATTTCAAAGCTTCTATAAGAAAGAAGGAAGCCAAGGACTAGTTCCAAGGAAGATACATAAGAGAAGTAAAAGGAAAATATGATGAGACTTCCATGAAGGATTCATCCAAGGGAAAGGATGCTAGCAAAATCCAATTCTTTAGTTATGAAGAAGTGGATGATAAATAGTGAAAATGCAAAAATCCAAAAGCTTCAAAAGAAATAAAATTCAAATATTAAAGAAGGATGCTTTATTTTATTTAAGTCAAGATAACCCTAATGCACCTATTATTAAAGATATCATTGATATCAGTTCTTTGTACATATAAAGGAATTGCCAATCTTGAAGATCCTAATAGAGAAATGCTCTTTCGAATTGGGCCTAGATGTCTGTCTAGTGTGAAATGCATTCATCTTGTTGTTGTCAATGGAGCATTAAAGAATGTAATATTTGCCAAGGCTATCCATAGATTTTATTTATTTAAGATACTCATCCAAATTCATACAAAGTTCATTGTCATTTTAAAGATCATTTTTAAGAAGTAAAAGAAAGTTGTATCTTAACTTTTATAATTAGTTCATTTAAAGAGAAGAGCTCTAGTGGTATTTTTCCCATAGATTGTGTAGATGTAATTCTTGGTAGATCTTAGAATTATGATAACAAGACTATATTTCATGGTGCAAAAATATTTGGTTAGTTCCTAGGATAGATGGTATTTATAATTTGATTTCTATGACATTACAAGAGTACAAAAAATGTTCCTAATAATGCATCTTTGATTTTATTGGATGATCATGAATATGTTTTAAGTACATGAGAAAGTTAGGCATAATTTCATCATTATTTCTATAATTGTAGCAAGTAAAGAGGAACAAACAAATGAACTTCCAGCAATAGTGCAACCTTAGACATAAAAAATTATTGATATTTTCAAAGTAAGTTGGAATGACTTCCACTAATGAGATCTATTTAGCATCCAATTGATTTTGAATTAAAGGAAACAACACTGAATAAGAGGGCTTGTCATATGACTCCAAGCTTAAGAAAAGATAAAATAGCAAGTGAACTTCTCTCAAATAGTTTCATGAAGGAATCTATTTCACCTTATGTAGTACTAGCTATACTTGTATCTAAGAAATATATAGATGAGATGAGAATGTGTATTGATTCTAGGATAGTGAATAAAATTACTATCAAGTACATATTTCCAATTCCTAAGATGTTGTTGATGTGTTAACTAATGCTATAATGTTTTTCTAAAATTAATTTGAAGTTTGGAGATCTTTAAATCTATATTATACTTGGAGATGAACAGAAAATTTCTTTTAAAATTCTTGATAGTTTGTATGAGTGGTTGGTCTTCCACATATGAGGTTGTAACTCAATGGGCCTAAAGGTTTAACTAAGACTATCCTCTTCCACTCTAATTTTTAGCCTACATGTTTGATAATCTTGATTTGCCCTGGTGTTAGTGTTATAAGTTTTTAGACTCTTTTTGATTTATTATCTCACATGTTTATATCTGTAGTTGCTATGTCAATGTTCATTAGTGCATGCTATTAGTTAACATTATCTAGAGCAAGTTTCTCATAAATCATTTGTGGGGGATATACACCATTGGGTAGGTGTTTTCCAATCTTATCTTATCATCATACCCATGTACATGTCTCATGTTGGGCTATGAAGTTGTTCTTCATGTTATCCTTGGGGATTGTTCCTACCATTGTTCTCGTGCATGATCTTTTCAATGGAAGTTTAATATTTAAGGATTTCACATGATTTTTAGCATCATTGTAGTCCATAATGCCTTAGCAAGCACATCCTTGAGCCTATGGACATAACATCATTAGTACCACTTGGAGAACACTTCCTTGACCCAAAAGGTAAGAGCTTCTCGTGAAAGGTAGATTCAAAGTTGAAGTGGTTATGTCCCAAAATCACAAGAGAGATATGCACAACAATCTACAACTAAAGATAAACCAAAGACGTTATGCCAGATATCATCCATCACACTAGAAGCATTTCTAGTTCTGCAAGCATGCTAAGGAACTTTTCTTATCAGTCATCACTCCTAGTCTCTCTCTTCTTAAAGTGGCAATTTTATAATGAGTCCTATATCAAAGCATTTATATAATTGTATTCCTCTACATTGACCTTATCTTATGTATACTCCTTAGCCATTGTATCTTGAATATTAAAGCTATAGAACTAGCTTTATCAAGTCGTGGGAAAATTACAAAGCATATAGTGGCAATTTATGTGTTGATTATAAGTCTTGGATCCAAGGAAGTGTTTTATGCATCCAATGTTTGTAGTCTAACATGTTCAATTGAGATTATTAATCTTTAGTGATGCATCCTTACCTCTCATGCTACACTTTGAACATGCGTAATACCAAGCCCTTTTGAATGATTCTGGTTTTATTGGAATGTCCTGTAGCCATTCCAACATGTTCCTTTAGGTCCCAGCTTGTTTTGATAGGAAAGTTCTTGATTGTGGCAAATGGGGAGGATTTTTTGACTACCTTATACTAGCACACCCTCTATGTTAGTGTAGGGATGCTAGTGCAACCCCTCCCTAGCCTTGTTTGACCCCCTTACCTACAGTGTGACTCCAAGTGGCCAATATGACGTTGATGAGCTTTTGTTGGTATCAAGGCATTGACAAACCCTTTCCATTCCTACACAAAAACTATAAATACCCTATGACAATTCTCATTTATAATTAGGTTTTCTTAGTCATTTCTTGGGCTAGGGCATCTAATTTTATGTAAAGAGCTCTTCCTCCCTTATGTATGTTAATTTCCTTTCTTATTTATTTGTGTTTTCAGTCATTACTTTCACAAGTGCGGCTAGACTTTGTTAGAGTGGTATCTTGCTTACGTAGCTTGTATTTGTGATGGAGACCAATTGCATTAAACCCACCAAGTCTAGGTGAAGAAGCTCCAATAATTTTTCCTTCCTTTGAATGTATGTGTTTTAAGAAGATGATTTGTGCTTTCTATAAGCACATGCTTCACACATTTCATTTGGAATAAGAGGATACTTCACTCTAATTGTTGCTTGTGTTTTGATATCAAGGATGTACTAATAATTTACATGCCTCAATCTTTTATGCCATAATCTTGCAAGGATGATAAAGGAATTTTCCACTTATTGGACTAATATAACATTCTTGAAAAATTCATAATTAATAGAGTATAAATTTGATTTTCTAATTTTGATATGGAAAAAATGACTCCATTATGATTACTCAATATGCAACCTCTACTATCAAACACTACTTTGACATCATTTTCTCTATGGAAAGCAATGAGGTTGAAAGTAAGGACACATAGAAAACATCACATACTTGTATGGTGTATCCATCATGGAAAATGTGGGCACAATCTTAAACTCCTTCAATTTGAACAAAAGCTTCATCTCCAACTCATATGCTCCCAAAGTTACTTCTCCTTAGCTTGACAAATTTGCAAAAATCCACTGTCATGTGGTTGAAGAAACCACTATTAAGAATTCATGTTGATAATGAGAATTCCTTGCTACATATGAAGGTTGAATAGCTTGCTCCTCCTTCAAATTGCCTACCCTTATCAAGGTCTAGTGTGCTAGCAATGGAGGCACAATCATCTTATGCTTTTGAAGCACCTTCATTGATGGATAGGCTTGGAAAGCCTACGTTGTACTAACATTAGTCTTCAAGGTGTCCATGCTTCTTGCAATTGAAACACCATCTTCCCTCTCTTTGATTTTATTCTTGAGTTTGCCCTCCTTAGGATGATGCTCCTTCCACTTTGGAAGCCTTCGCTTCCTCTTTGAAAGCATCTTCCTCTTCCTACTCTTTAGGAAGAATTATTTTGGGACCAATTTTCTTAAGATGATGGTGGCTACCTTTGGGACCTATTTTTTTCTCCATCTTCCTCTACCTTCTCTTTTTAATTTTTTTTTTTTTTTTTGGGCCTTCTTAGCCTCTTTGAGGTTCATTGGAATAGAAAACTTGATTTTGGTTTTCCTTGAACTTTAGTCCATCAAGACCTCTCATGTGGGAAACAAGCTCATCAATGATGAGGATTTTGAGATTTTTGATGCTAATGAGAATCACAATGGTGGCTTTGTATTTGTGGTGTTAAAAAGGATTTGGATGAATATTCACACTCTTCACTCCTCACTATAGCCAACTTGATAAGTATCTAATTCCCTAATAACATTAGACATCCTATTAAATAATGAATCTAGGAACTCATCTCTCATCATGTTGACGTTCTCAAATTTAGTCCTAATTTTCAATTACTTAACTTGCATCACCTTACTTGTGCCATGATTACCTTGTACAAGTGCATCCCAATAAGCCTTGGCATCTTCTTTGTAATGCTCTCACTTAGAGAGCTTCACATGATCATCTTGGGGAATTCATTCTTTTTTATGTCTTCATTTTGCTTTCTTGCTTGAGCTTGAGTGAAAAGATCGGTTTCAATCTCATGGAAGATATTCTCCATCACTTCTAAATAATTATTGAGCTTAAATAAGCTCTTCATCAACATGCTCCAATATGTGAAGTTCTTCTTCCCATCAAAGATGATGGAACACTTAGGTACCTCCTTAGACATCTTCGAACCTTGACCAACTACTCTGATGCTAACTTTTAGAGGGCACAACAAAAATAAGGTTTCTTTTTGCTTCTAAAATCTTCTAGTTGAGCTTTAATTTTTAGCCGAAATAGTTACCATAATTGGAACCAAAAGTGGTGGCTCACTCATGGTTCTACAAACCATCGATCATTGTGGACTCATGGTTAGATTGTGGTGCTAACTACAGGTCATTGTTAGTTTGTGGTCTACCTTGGAGCTTAAAGCATAGACTACAAGGCATGGCTTGACCGTGATCCATTGACCATAAGTCATGGAGTGGTCATCATCAATTCATGGTTGATACCAAATATGTTAAATTTTTTCCTCTTTCCTTCTCTTGATTTTTTTCATGGCCACAAGTCATGATTAACATATGTTATAATACCATGACTTGTGGTGATGTCATGGTTCTCTAAAATAGAAATCTTTTCTTCTCTATGAATATCATAAGTCATGGTCAACTTCTCGTTGGCTCTTGATTTCATTGGGACACCAAAATCAACCCCAAAATAATGTTGAAACCAAGCTTCAACTCTAGTACATAGGTAGAGGATGTTGTTGGCAACTTAACAGCAACAAGAGTAGTTGAAAATGGCTAGGATTTGAAGGCTTTTATCACACCATGTGCTAAATGAATTTTTAGCATAACTCTCTCTACTTGGCTTCAATGAATTCTTGGATGGCCAAGAAAGCCCTCCTTGAGCTTAAAATAGCTTTGAAACCTGCAACAAATAGTTAGCAAGGAAAAACAATGGAGATTGATCTCCAACAAGATGTTCTTCTTCTTTCTTAGCTTTAATGATAATAAAAATGATATTAAATTGAAACAAGATTGAGATTATTGGAATAATGAGATCTTGAAATACAAATGAAATAGAGGAAATAACTAAAATAAGATAATGAGATAATGATATGAATGCAAACTCTTCTTCTTCTATTACTTTAAATATTTTTTAATGCTACAATGTAGTCTTCACATGAAACTACCTCTATGAAATGCCTCAAGTTTGTGGAGAGCCTATACATCACATAAATAGAAAATTAAAGAGGTTGTTCTTAAGAGTACACTCAACTCTAATATGGTTGCAAATGACCCTATCTAATCACAACTAAATCACAAGGAGAGGAGACTTGCAGTCCTAATTGATAAGGATGTGTCACCTATGTACGCCATGTGGTCCTAACACATAGGAATAATCACATAGAACCTTGGATGGTCCTTGGATGGTCCCAAGAAAGAGATGCATATCATGGCATCTAGGCCTCATATTTTGACTTTGCATTGACTTCTCTTTCCTTCTCATATTTGAAATACAAAAATTTTGTCATGCAACACATTATATCAAGAAATATAGACATGTACCAACATTACAAAACTCATACAATAACATGGAAAATAAATTATCTCCTACAATGATATGGAAAATAAAAAAATGTTATGAGAGAAGCATACATTAGGCTATAAATACTATCAATTTACTGTAGATAACTACAAATGCATCTAATTGTTGTTGTTGTTATTGCAATCCTCCTTTCTTTTGTTGTTTTACCTTATTCTATTAATCTTGCATTTTTCTTTTGTGCCTATCTTTTTTATTCACTCATGTTTTGGTTTTGGTTTTCTATTCTTTAATATAACTAACTTTATATGGTAGTTATACAAAAATAAAAAACATATCCAAAATCATGTTTCAAGTTCATCCTCAGTAAAGCAAACTAAAAAGGAAGAATAAAAAGAAAATCTGTTCCTTTTGATCCGCTACTTCTTTTATGCATTATAAAATCATAAAATAGCAATGGATCAAGCTTGTTATCACCTTTTTATTTTCTTTCCAAATTTGATTACTCAATACTTAGCATTTGCACATTAGCACCTAGAGATAGCAAAACCCAAAATATAGAACAAATGATGTACATGAGATACCCACATTGATATATATACAATTCACAAAGAAACATTCTAGTCAATTTAAGAAATCATTCCAATTCACGTATGTCATATAACACATGCATAATCAAAACATAACAGCAACCTCACAAATAATTCAACATTCTAGATCCATCTATGTTCAACATTCCTTTTGTATGTCTTGGTTTTCAAACCTTTTTCTTTCATTACAGAAAAAAAAAAGGTTAACATGAAAGACCTTATGATGGCTTGACTATGTTGATGCGCAGTACCATACAATAATATATATGGGTTGAAAAAGTAGATGAATACAAGCAATATGTTTAGATTCAAGTAGCTCATGAAAAGGCCAGTTTTTTCTTAGCTTTTTATTATTTGACTCCTCAAGAAGTGACCTTTTATGCTAAAGAAAATTTATCAAGGGACTTTCCCATTCAAGGCCATCTAATGGATATTGCTAATTTTTTCTCATATTAGAAAAATTTGCATTTGTGAAAATTTTAATGCTAGGGTTGGGCTTGAACAAATCCCAATAAGCCTTTAGAATCAACAAGGATATTTAGACTATGAAAATAACGTAGAGTGGAAAAGTTTCTCTCAAGACATATAAGTCAATCATACATGTAGGTATTTGTTGGTTAGAGTCAAGATTTAAATTTGGGAATTCTTAATGGGTTACCCAATTCTTCCAATTCTAGTTACTACACATTCATAAGACCACAAGGTTCCTTAGGTATTGATTTGCTAATCACCTATATAAATAGTTTGAATTGTATTAAACATTTTAAAGTATGTGATGAGGTGACTGAGTCTAACTATCAGCCACTATATTTTAGTCTTTTGTTAAATTTATAACAAGTTAGATAATAGAGAAAACCAGTTTCTTATAGGATAATAGACAAAGTCAAGTTAGATTTTCAAGATGAAGTTCAAAAATGCTAGAATCCTCATGTAAAACTTGAAAAAATTTTAGTGGCTATAGCACAACATGTTTTTAGAAAAGCATCAACCTAGTCCCAACTTTGATTTGATTCTAAATGTGGGACAACTAGACTTAAAAATACAAAAGTATCCAATAACTATTAGGCTTTATAAGAACTTGATTCAAAATAAAAAGAGATAGTTCATTAAAGAAATATAAACTACTCTTCTCCACATGATCAAGAAAGAACCAAGAAATTTCTGGAAGTGCTTCATCAAAGAAAAAGTTTGAAACTGAAATTTTCCTTTGAGGATACCATGCAAAACATCAAAAGACTAGCATCAAGTAAAGCAATTGATACAACAGGACTTTATGGAGAAATGTAAACTTGGGAAGCACCTTCAATATGGCGAATAGTTTGGAAAAATCTAAACCATGCTCTCCAATTTAGTTTAGATAAAGAATAGTGCACTAACATAGCTATTTTGCTCTTTATAAAAGGAGATAGATCTAATTTAAATAACTATAGGTTGATTATAATCAATAATACTTTTTCTATGGTTTTGGGAAATATTCTTGAGATGAAATTTGAGAAATATATAGAAGAAAACAATTTGTGAGCAAACAAGCTAGGTTTAGACCTCACCATTCTACTATTGATCACCTCATTACTTTGAAATATCTTATTGATTTATGTAAAAGAGCAAAATAAAAGAACATTTGTTTGCTTTATGAATTTCTCTAAAGCATATGATTTAGTTATTCAAAGCAAGTTGTGAAAGTGAGTACAAGACATAGACACTCCTCCATCTTTGCTAGTTGCTATTCAAAGTCTTTACCAAGAGGTATTTATTCATATCACAAATCACCACTTCCATAAAAATGTTTTATTGCATAGTGATATTGGGATGAAACAAGGTTGTTCTCTTTTGCCTACACTTTTTGGAATTTTTATTGATGGACTCGATGAGTGGATGCTGAAGACTCCAAATAGATACTCTATTAAAATTAATGATCACTTTGTCAACCTTTTGTTGTATGTTGATGGTGCAACTCTCATCTCTAACTCTAAGGAAGGTCTACAACAAATGTTTACTATTTTGGATGATTTTCGATAACATTCATAAATAAAAGTTAGAAAAAAAATTAAAATTATGGTGTGTGGCACTAGCATCAATGATTACTCTTTGACTATTGTAAAGGGCCCAATAAATATGATACTAACTTATAGTACCTTGGTCTAGATCTTTCTCACAATTACAATTGGAAGATGTACATTAAACAAAAGATTGCAAGTAAACTAAGAGCCTTGTTTGATTTAAAAAGCAAATGTTAAAAGAAAAAAAAACTATCTTAGCCTGGGAAACTAAAAAATAATTATTTTGTTTTATTGTGCAATCAACCCTTTTATATGGGTGTGCAGTGTAGAGTCCTAAACTTGCTAGCAAATATTGGAAGAAAATAGATGTGTAGAAGCACTTTTAGGAAGAATAATTTCAGGAAAGGGTAAGTACAAAATGATTTGTTGTTTTTTAAAGTAGATATGATGCCTTTAGATATAGAGGCTCTTTATCAATTTGCAGCATATGTTCATAGTCTCTCCTATAGCACAATAACTAAATTTTCAAAGAAAGTCTTAGTTGCTACACAATAGAAAGGGTGGTTCTACAAGGGAATGATTTGGCTCAAAAAATAAAATATTAAAATAGATATTATAATATTGTGATATAAGACAACTTTGTAAGAGTATTAGAAATAAGGCACTTTTGCACATCTAGAATAATCCAACAGGAAAAAAACAATTCTACCTAGACAACATTAGAGGAGATATCAACAAAAAAGTAGCTTATTTACTTGCTCCTATATCCTATCACTCACAATGTCAAATCAATCAAGTAAGATTAGGCCCCCATTATTTTGAAATTAAAACAGGAAGATGGGTCCAAATTCTAAGAGAAGAGAAAACCTTTCATTTATGCAATCAAAGAGCAATTGAAGATGACCATCACATATTCTTTGAATGTCCTGTTCCTATGTAAAGTTGCCACAAATGGAAAATTATAGCTAGTAGTTTAATTGAGCTTTTTGAAATAGCCCCAAGGAAACTTGGTAACTTTATTAATGAAATGTTTACTACACATACTATGTATTTTCTTCTATCCAATAGATCCTAAGGGACAACAAACCTAATAAAAAACATTTCAATTTCATCAATAAATGTTAAATCAATAGACAATGCATACTTCGTACTTTTGCCTCAGGCAATACATAACACACATTAACATAACTTAGATTTAATCATAACAAAGAACCATAGGTCATTCAACCAATGCTTATAATAAGTGTCATTCAACATACAAGTCATGAGCATATCAACAACATTCAAATCCATGACAATTATGAAATCATAAACAAATCCACAAGGCAACACAATCATTCCCAAGCACATCAATAGCACTTAAAATCCATCAAAACACATCCCTAAATCCATCACCATCATCACATCACAGAGGAATGTACAAATCAACACCAATCAAGTTTATCATAATTATATAATCCTAAGTAAATACAAAGTTCGAGACCAACCTATACACCTAATAATAACGAAGCACACTCACAATTATAACTACATCAAGCTCTAAAAGTAACAAAAACATAGGTCGTATGTTTGTAAAGCATACCCTCCCAAAATACATAAATTTACCTATTAATCTTTACTCCTTCCTGCGCCTTTGCCAAGTTATTTTCTCATCCATCAGTTTTCTCACCCTACCCTTGGCTTCCCATCTTCCACCTTCTGGGAAAATATTAATTAGTATATCAGGTCTCAATCTATCAAAGTGCTTAGCTACTCATTCCCAATTTGTGACTGCAACCGGAAACTAGACATAGCAGCATCTGGTTTTTCAGGCATATTTTCAAACCGTCGAGCTTCCTGCAAACTACCTGCTTGTCTAAGCACGTCCACTATGCAATAATAGTGTTCAAAAGTTGGGTTTATCGTATGATTTGTCAAAGTATATGCTCTTTATTTTAGGTGAAAAGCGAATTACCAGTTGTATGGAAATATTAGTGCAGACAGGCCCAAGCTAAATATTTTTGGGTGGAGAGTCAATTATGTAAAGCAAAATAAAATATCAACGTATTATAGTGAAGAGTTTGGCGATTATTCTATCCAAAGTTGCACCAATCACCTCTTCTTCAACCAACCATGAAAACCATTTATTTGCTCTGCTGTTTATGCTTGTAGCATACTGTTTAACCTTCCTGCCTCGAAGCAACGCATCAGCACAAACTTCACGATAAAAACTATAAGAAATTTTTAATAAAAAATTTTACTAATCAAAAGCCTAAGATAAGATGCATTGTATTGTAGTGGATCATGATAAGGGATGTTGTAGATTGTGCATGGAATTTACATAAGTAAGCTAGTCAACCGAAGGAGCATGGCAACACACTAACAAAAATACTATCAGAAGCACCAAAATGGTAAAGTGATTTGATTTAATTCCACTGTTTTCCATTTGTTGAAAGAGATTGCAGACTTCCTTTCTTTGGACACACTGGAATATCCCATAATCACAATATTCCATATTATGAAATTGCTATGCTGCATTCTCTCTATTTTGCAAGCTTTCACAATTTATTTGCATGCATGGGAGTTTAGACCATTTCCTATTGTGACATTGCATGGGAGTTCTCTTCTGAATAGTGTCTGTTTGTCGTGCTGTTATGGAATTCTTTGCCCTGCTACAGAGCTGCCAAATCCACAAGTGCATGTAGCAGGAGTTGGCTTAATCCATGTCATTTGCATTCGTCCAAAAGTCATTCATTACAACTTCCCATGGACACTTATTTTGTACATATCCTGCAATCATAGTTTTCCATTAATAAAAACAGAAACATCTCTTTCCGGCATATTCTCAAATGCTCTGGGTGCCTTGATAATGTATCCAACTTTTGCATATCCTGCAAGCAGCACATTCCATGAGACTGCATCTGTTGTGGGCATGTAATCAAATCAAATGTTTCAACAGCTTTCCGGACCAAGCCAAGCCACTCCATTCAAAAGTAACTTGTGACAATTCCATTGAAAGAAACAATATCCGGAGTAGGCATCTTCTCAAACACTCTGCAATCATTGATCATGTTCCTGCATTTCGCATGCATGTCCCCGACAAAAATTATCCCACAACCCACTCTTAATGATAAGACATTGCGTTTCTTGGCTGTGCTGAAAAGAAACCAAATCAATGCATGCTGACAGAGCATGAGTTAAGGTAGATGAGCTTGGAACAATACCTAGCTTTCTCTGTGCATATCTTTTAAAATCCTCAATGTCTTGGCAAAATCGCCATTCTGTACCAAACCTCTCAGAACTGAATTCCATGGTACAGCATTCTTACTGAGGCATTTTGAATAAAGCCAAAGCTTTTTCCGTCAGAATATTCTGGATTCGTTTATGGTATTTCCTCAAAAAAATCCTTTGCATTTGAAATTCCAATATACCCATGCCTGGTATGCCCTGCTATCCGAGTATTCCAAGAGCCAACGACTTTTGTGAGCATTTCATCAAACAAACATCTAGTTGCATTGGCACATTAACCTGAGACATCAAATATATTTGTTTAACTTAGTTTCGAAGCTTCGAGGTTAGACGTTCACTCATCTATTAACCCGCGCAAGATGAATATGAACATCAAAATGAATATGAACATTAAGGTTCCGTGTAATGATCTTTATGGCAATTTGAGAGTACTAGCTACAGAAATCCTCGGCAAACTTTTAGCAGAATTTTTAGTATATTCTATCGTTATTATTTTTCTTGTTTTTTTTTTTAATAGTTCAGTAACATTTCCTGGCTGGATTCCCATGTTGCTATAAAATTCATCATGTTTTTAATAGTATTAAGTAAATTTACAACCAATCTACATAGAAAACTCATCCAAATATTCCTTTTAATTTAAAGAAACTTTTGGAACTCTCATGATTTCATCATCTTTCCAAAAAAGGTTAATGCAAAACTTTATAGCCTATCAGCTGAAATTTGAATTCCTACAGAAGGTATAAAATTTTAGCATTGTTCTTGTCATTCAATTCATAAGCTATATTTATCATTATTGAACAAGATCGTACAGTTTCAGCATAGAGCTTAACATAGAGCATTCAAGGAAAAACCAATCAATATGTGATACAAAGACCATATGAAGGGGGTACTTTTTAACCTAAAAAGCATGGGTGTACCAGAGTAGTCAAATTATATCAAGCTACAATCCATGCATTAACACGTAGTTTGAATGATTTAACATGCAGCCATAAAATGGGCAAAGATGATTGCTATCCATTGGGGGAAAATGATCACCATAGATGGATAGTTGTAATAAACTCAACCTCTTAGATTTTCATCTTAAGTTTATGGTAATGTTTGTTAGCTAAATGATGTCCGTGGATAGTGTTGATTTATAGAATCATCTAAATTTTATGACTCTTGTACTTGTGCTAATTTGTGTCATGTATTATATTAGATGCAAAATACTAAGTCCGTTGTACCCATTGATTCAGCAGATTAATGAAATGAACAAAAGAAATGCTCACTAGAAATGAAGCTGAAATGTTGTATTATTTATGAGGTTGTTACTATGATTTTATTTTTATGTGTTAGCATGACTTAGTGACTTGAATTGATTTCTAAAATGAGTTAGAAAGTTTGTACATGAACTATATATATATACCAATGTGGGCATCTCATGTACTTGTTTTGGTGTATATTCATGTAAGTTTTGGACATCTTATCTCTAAGAGTTACTCTAAATTTTAATTATTCAACAACCAAATTTTTTTAAAAAAATTAAACAACAATTTTTGTATGTTATGCTTAGGGGTTGAAAAAGGTATGTTTCACTTAGTATGAATGATTTTTCTAAACATACATACATATACACATGTTGCGGAACTTGATCAATGAATCAAGTGGAAGGAACCTTACCTATAAATCAAGAATATTATGTGTATCATAGTTATATTATTTTAAATAATGAACATGTAGAGTGTTGTGTAAGTTGTTCATGCATTGTTCTTTAAAGCTTCATTAGTTAATAGGATATAAGTACCTATTTCATGGTTGTAGAAAGGTCCTATGACCTTTCAAGGCATCATGAGACAATGAGATGATAAAATATGAATATAAAATGGAAGTTTTTGCATTGGTGATAGCCCGAAGGTGTTTCACTTGATTTTATGTCTTGGACTTGCACATTTTCATATTGCCATTTTGAAATTTTTTCCATTGCACCTTATGACTTGAATTCTAAGAGAAATGTTGCTGGAAATGAAGCATAGTGACATAACATGTTGCCAAAGAAAGAACGAATAAACATGGATATTATGTTTTAATATTTTATGTTTGTTAGTTTTCTACTATGTGAGATCAAAAGAAATTGAACCTAAGACTTGGCAGAATTAGAGTTTCAAAATATTGAAAGTTGCAACTAAGGGAATTGAGCCTGTAACTTGTTAAAATATACTTTTATTAATTGTTAAGAGTGATCATGGAAAGAATTGAACTCATGACTAGGTGATGCAGAAAAAAGTCTCATTTCTTTTTCTAAAAAAAGAGAAGTAGAACAATTTTCAATAAAGAATTGGTTACAAAAAACAACTCATCATATCTTGAATTCTACCAACAATTATAAAGAGAGAAGAGAGGGGAAAGGCAAAGGAGAAAAAGGGAAAGTGTCTATGTGCATAGGGAAAGAAAAGAGAGCTCAATCACAATGGACGTAGCTGGAAATGAACAACAACAAAAGAACTGTGGCTGGAACAACAAATGAACAGAAACAACAAAAAGATGATGGCTGAAAGATAAGATAAACAACAACAAAGGAAAATTATAGCTGAAATGAACAACAAGAAGAGAAGACTATTGCAACAAGGAAAGATTGTCGCTGCTACAAAAATCAACAAATAAAAAGGAAACTTGCAACTATCCAATATTGTAATTAATTGTTCTTGGTAACCAAGATATCTAAGTAAGAAGGTAAAATGAATCCTTCTCTTGCTATGTGTAATGGACAATGTTGGCCAATAATCTGAATGTCTCAACTCTTCTCATTTATTTGCCTTGAAAATCATTTTATGTTAGAATCAACTTTGACAAGATTTGTTGTTTTGATTTTGAATTGCTGAATTCTTAATTTTGTTGATGAACCTCTCCACCGCTCTTCTACACTCAATCTAAAATGACTTGGATGAAAATTATTTTTGTAGCAATTCAAAAACACCCATAACAATTTGCCAACAAAGGCCAAGGATTCCTTAGATGAAAATTGGCACCGACGACAAAAAGTGAGAGTTACCTGGCCCCATGTCTATTTTGTGATTTTTTTGAAATTTACAAAATTGTTAAATTCTTGGCTCTTGGCTAAAAAATTGGTTTGATGATCCCCTTGAATGTTTAATCCTTGGCTTGAATTTTGATTTTTATTTATGTACCTTATCAAGTATGATTTTGTTATCTTTCTACGAATCCAAGGAAATCTACAATGTTAATTTATGGTTATTAAATGTTAGTGATGTTAAATTATGACCGTTAAATGTAGGTGATTTTTCTATACTCTATTATTGGTAAATTAAATAGTTTGCATTTTCAGACAGCTTGTCGGGGCTTTGAGTGTCAAATGGATAGGTGTTACAATAGCATTAAAACTGACACAAGTTTTTTAATTGCATACGAAGACACTGGAATTTTAAAAAAACTTCACGTTTGGTTATATGTTTTTTAAAACTTTACTCAGAAGAGCTCAAAACAAAACGACATTTTAACATTTTCTTATGCTGCATCCAATACTGTGTAAGAAATTGATGATGTATTAGCTGGCCCGTGAAAAAAGTTGTTGCTTCCTGGCATAATAAATCGATGATGTATTGCCTGGCCCGTGAAAAGAGTTGTTGCTTGCCGACATAATAATGTATAGTAGCATTTGTTAATGATGCAAATAAAAAAGGGTAATTCCGTGGAGGCTTAATGCTTATCATGCTAACTGGGTTCTCGGGTCTGGGAGGGCTAGTAGATGGGCAAAAGCCTTTTGCAGAACCTTTCAAATGTAGCAGTGTCCCCACAAGCCTTTCAACCTGAGAAACTAATACCTGACTATCATTAAAAATAATGGCTCCTTAATGATGTACAACAGCATTTCATGATGAAACAATTTAGTAGATTTGCCCTGTTAGGGATAAAACTTGTAAACCAAATACCACCCTCTGAAGGAGTTTTACTTCTATCACCCTTCGATAAAACACCCTCGAAATCATCCTCTATTCTTTTTCCTGCTGCATGGTTCACAGCCTACCATCCTATCAACGATAATTTAAAATTTTGAGAAAGATAACCAAATACTTTGAAGCATCTATTTCCAAAATTAACAATCTTCAAACTGAACTTCTATCCAAACTCTTTTTACTGCATATGGCATTAAATTTCTTACCCGGGAAAGCCGTGGACTACTGCAGTCACTAATGTTGTAAACTATAGCATTTGTAAGGACTAAGCAAAGAGAGTGCTGCTTGTAATGCTTGTAGCAAGTAGGCAGGATGCTCTTCAATCTTAATCCATGCATCCGGTGAATCTTGCTTCATAGATAATTCGTAAAGTATTCTCCCCACAATCTGTAAAAATTTTTAAAATCATTTATTATCACCCAATTCAAAACATTTGAAAAAAAAATCATAAAAAAGGCTGATTTTGGCTGTTCTGCTAATGGCAGACGCGGTTGGATAGCTTTTAACTTTGCAAATGGTGGTCAAGCAAATCAAAATTACAGATGCATGTACCTTTCTTGCATAACCACCAAACGCCACGCCTGCAAAAAGCAAAGCTCTTTAATTCTTGTAGGCTAGAAAGTGTAATTATTTATTTGTTTATCTTTAAAAAATCCCAGATAACATCAATTTATATGCATTCATACCGTTCTGAATGTATCAGAAGGTAATTAATGTAACACAAACAATGATATTCTAAAAAAACTTTATTGTGGTTTCTAATACTTATAGGCAACTGAAAGTCCATATACCTGAGACTGTAGTAGTGTGAAGAAGACCAATAGTTTTCATGAGACTAGCAGTATAGAAATTTGTGCCCCCTGCTAGTTGAAGAAATCCTGCAACATTACAGATACACTAGAATCTCACCTCAAATGATTTTCAGGTAAAAGAAATAATAGCTCAGGACTGTAATGCCTGAAAAATTTGGTGCTGGAAATCAAAAAATTCTAGGTGGAACAGTTTAACTTCAGATCGCAAAGGCCTCTAAGAAGATTATCCAAAGCACTCTAGATGATCTTGTCAATCAGCCAGAGACTTAAAATTTGTAAAAATGCTATAAACGAATCTAATGTAAAAATGCACATTTAACTGAGAGAAAAAAGGAAAATAAATTTACACAAAGCAAATGAACTGCAAATTTTATTAAAATAATAAAATAGTTGCAGATACAAAAAGTTCAAGGAAGTGCAAGTTTTATGCCTAAGATGCACAAAGAGCTGTGTGGAAGATGGTTGCAGTCCTAGTGAAACTGGCAGAGTGCGTTCTGCAATCTGCTCCACAATCCACGAAGTCCAAAGTGTTGCTCCAACAGCTCCTAGCTCTTTCTCAGATGCTGAATCTGCTTGGTGGATATTGAAAAATGGTTGTTGTGATGTTGGACTCTTTGGTGCCTTGCAATGCTCCAAGAGTCTCTATGCTCAGCCAATTGCAGATTTGTCCAAAAAGTCTTTTGCATGTGTTGAAACTTTGTTTAAATAAACTGTTGGTATCTAATTTGGTGCCGCAAATTTTCTGCCTTATTGCTGACAGATTGCTGCAATTTGCAGGTGTGGCAGACTATCAATTCCAGCGTATTTTTTCAATTTTGGTAAGTTTGATGCACAAAGGCCATCAAAAACATGCTAGGTGCTATAGAAAGTATGTTGGCCTTGAAAAATACGCTGCCTTCACCAAAACTACGCTAGCATTGGAAAGATACATTGGATCTCATGAAAACTACACTGGACTTGCTGTGAAAATCAAAGTCCAACAATTACTATGCTGGCTGCAGGTGGTTTCAGCATATTTTTCACTTTGACCAATGTAAAACCCATGGAAAACCCAAATTTGGCAATTCCAAGGCATTCCAAGCCCAAATACATACATTACATAACTTTTTCTACTTGGAGGCAATAACAACTTCTGAGGCATTTTTTTAGCCTCAAAAAGTTGAAGTATGCAAGAATGCAACCTGTCAACTGCAATCTCACATTTTACAATGAAATCTTGCCTCAAGTTGAATGTTGAAGGCTATGAATTGCAACTTGAATTTTCTTAGTGGTGTTTCAAGGCCAGCTAAAAATGAAAACGTTATACATCAGAAAATTAGAGAAGCTCTTGAAATCAGAATTCATTTTAACATTATCAGAACTAGAATTTATTTTAATAATGTTAATTGAGATAAAGGATATTTATTTTAATAATGTTAATTGAGATGAAGGATATTTTACTCACTTGGCTTGGTAGCCTATTTTAGGGGTGTTGGAACCTGAAATAAGTAAAACATAGATACACCCCAAGTTTTATAGAAGTTTATAACTCAGTGCTAGCTAGTAGATTGGTAGTCTATTTTAACTAAAATTAATCAGTGCAGAAATTATGTTTTGGCAAATAAAAAATAGGAGTTGAGAAATATATACTGGTGCAACATGTTCCGCAAGAAAGCTTACATTGTCAAGTTCTTTATGCAATTTTTGTGCTTCCACTTGACCAACACATCAAACATTGGAGAGAAGGGTATGAATCCGCAAACCAGATTAAACGTTGGAATGTAAAAGATAAATCCACCAAGAAAGATGTTGGTTATGAAAAAGAAAGGTTTGGAGATAATTCAGATATAGCCAGATCCCCAACTGCAAATCAAGGCAACTAAAATGCAACTAAAGAATTCTCAGCCACCATTGCCACCCAGACCCACAACAACTACTGCAAAATAGGGAACTAAAATCTAGCAAGAGAATTCTTGGCCATCATTGCCAAAGTATGATGATATTGCAGAATAATGCTCAAGCTCAACTTTGCAGTGAAACATGAACAACTCATGTTCCTCGTTAGACAAAAAAGATTCTTTCAGCCAAATTACAGATATATATTATAAATATATAACTAAGCTAGGTTATTTACGTTATTTCTTTTTTGTTTGTTATTGATTTTTTTATTAATCTTTTTTTTTCCCTTAAAACTAGCTATTATACTTTTCCTAAAACTAGTCACTTTTTATTGTCTAAAACTAAGCTTTACCTACATCAGCTCAACTAGCCGCTGCCAAAAGTAATGCTATTGATTTTCTCTCCAATCCTTGAGAAATCCATTACAACTGATGATGAATCTAGTATGATTTGAAAAGTCTTGAAAAAAATAAGCTGCAAGCTATGGAGGGTACAAATGTGAAATTTTATTTAATTGAAGGACATACTTTTTTCTCAAAAATATGATTACCTGGAGGACGGTTTTTATCTGCAGCTATGCGAGCAGCAAAATCTACAGCATCTTTTGTTGAACCTCGTCCAATATCCCCAGACATTGGTCGTCCATCCAGCTGCATTAAAATTTGCACATTCATTTTAATAATTAAAATTAAATGAAATCCTAGCATTTCAAAAGTAAAATTGAAATGAAAGAAGTTAAATTGAGTTTTGTTAACGGCATTTCAAATTACAAAATTAATAAAACTCAGTTGAAATCGAACTTAAATTTATTACTGTTCTTAGACCAAAAGGATGCAGAGAATTTATTAGGCAAAACAGTATTATAGTTTAATTAGTTTCAAACTGAGTTTAACGTATTATTCTATCAACACATGAACCCCAATCCTATATCAGATCATGCTTTATAACAAACATGTATATTATATAATAGATTGATATGTGCTTCTTTTAAAACTCTGCATACAATTTGACAGAAATAATAATACGAATCTAGAGTACAACCAGAACTTCCTTGGAATTTCAGAACTTAACCAAGGATAATAGACAATGGTCTATTACAGAACCCAGATTGCTTATAGACTTATACAAGTGTTATTATGTTTCGATATAATTGTGTTTCTGTTTAGTTTTGTGCATGGCTATATTATTTTGCAATAAAAAAATCCTTCATAGTTTTTATGCATGCCAATTACCCTGAACCCCATTCACAAAATAACCACACACAAAATGTTTGCCAGATTTTTTTATCTTTGATTGTCAGCAAATACAATACCTAAGCACACTGGGTTGATATTCAATAGATGTCACTTTATCCTGAAATTCAAATACCGCATTAACAAGGCTTTTCAATTATAATCATACTATGAATGGTAGTAATTGTGCAAAGCTGATACCAATTTATCCTGAAATTCAAATGCAGCATTAACTAGGATTTTCAATTATAATCACCAAAGTAGTTACCTGCCAAAGATTGTAGGTCTCTAAACATGGACTCATGATGGTATACATCTTCCTCAAAGCAATCATGGTATCATCACCCGAATCTGACAAACTCACCTGCCCAGTGCGTAAAGTCTTTTCATATTATTAAGTAGCATCTGATTTACATTTGTTGCCTAAGATAAAGTACAATCAAAATAAATAAATTCATTACAGTCAACGTTATAACATAATATCTGATTACACGTAACTTGCAGGGAAATAAACGTACATGGGAAATCATAAGCAAATATCTGACAATGTAGACATAGAGATAAATAATCTTAGCAAATTAAACCTCAGTGAAACAGACACATTTTTGGACAATTATTTTGTAAGATGATACTTATAAATGCAGCAAGGAAGAGCATTATTTAAGAACGACTATTATTTGCAAGTACTAATTTAATACCCTGCTTTTTTTATGCACACTAATGATTAGCCACACCTTGAAAGTTGAAACAAATACATAATGATTAGGTAAGCTTTGTAATGGTTAGAATGTTAAATCAAAAAGCATTGGGTTCAAGGGTTCAAGTCCAAGGCAGGGTAAAAGTACACGCTCAGGTTTCAATGCCATAAAAACGTCAAGTCACCTACCTACCCAAATGGGCCAACCCAAATTGAAGAGAACCACAAACTATGTCATAATAGGACAGGTGGGCCAATGAGATGCTTACATCAAATGACAGAATGCAGATACCTACGTGAATGTGCAAAGAGCTTGAGCTAACACACTAAATTCATTGCGCAACATGGCACGCTTCATACTTGTCCCTCAAATTGATACAATAAAGGCAATGATTATAGTAATGATACTTAGATTAATGCAAGAGTTTTAACCTGTTCATCAAATTGACTTTCAAAGATACGCATTCCCTTACTCATAAAATTCCTTAATCAATAAGTGACGTATGTGTTGAAGTGGTGCAGTATCCGCATGAGGGCCCAAGGGCACAACAGAGGATGTCCTGGGGCCAGAGGATGCCTACAAAGCCAACTGCACGATGGCACTGCAGGTCTTGATACTTGCCTTCTTTACTGAATTCTCTGGTCGCAACCTAATCACAAGTCGCATCAGACGTTGGATGCTCCTGAACAATTATTGCAACTTGACAGCAATTGGACCACAAGTTGCAGTGGAGCTCTATCATGAAAAAACAATGGGTCGTGAGTAGACCACAACTGAGCACAAGTCACAGTTTGATAAAAATTGTAACTTAAAAGTAAACTGACTTCTGTTGCAAGTCTACCACAAGTGAGACACACCATGACCTGGACGTGAGTTGGGCACGTCCTCTGTTTTGAGTGCAACTTGGGTGCAACGTCAGCACAAGTGCCTGAAACAAGTTTCTAAGAATACAACTAAGCACGACAAAGACTCAAGGCCATAGCCTGCTACCACTCAATCAAGAAAACATAGAAATAAGTGTGATTTGTAAATTTTGAAGTGAGGATGCAACCTGCTAGCACTCACAAAAACATAGAAATAAGTGTGATTTGTCAATTTTGAGGTCAGGACGCAGCCTGCTAACGCTTAGTTAGGAAAACATAGAAATAAGTGCAATTTGTGAATTTTGACTAGTAGAAGCCCATACAAGGGCAGAGAGTCCTTTATTCATCTTCTAAGACCTCAAATCTATGACTAGGCATTTCCAATTATGCAAGGAACATGAGATACATCAAGATCTATGAGATTTGGGGCTGCCAAAGGCACAAAACATAATAAACATAAAAGATGATAAACATTTGTCTTCAATCCTCCTTCTAAGCTCTTGCATCTACAGCTAGAAGGTTGCATCCTTGATGCCACAGGCTTCCATTGCTTGTTCCATCCTCAATTTACCATAAGAGATGGGTAAGTAAGTCCAAACGTCTTCAAAACATGCAAAACACCAAAGAGGTTTGTAATGCAGCCAATTCTCTGTAAGAAAATGAGATGAAACAGGAAATTAGAGCTCCAAATGAGTTGAACCTCTCATGCTTGGCAAAGGAAACCTAAATACTTGTCTAAACATACAGAAACATGCATAAACATGTAATTCAAACATAAATGTGATATGAAAAAATGACAGAATTGTGTGAAATCTTAAATTGAGAGTTCTTGTGGAAGAAATCCTTCAATGTATAAGCAGATTCATGAGAGAACTTGAGAGATGCACAAGAGAATCACTTGAGACGTAATTGAAAAAATTATGTAACAGAACTTGAGTGTGAGAACCATGAGAGAGGTTCAACTCAAGAGAGAATGGCCATTAAGAGAGTGAGAGAAAGGGAAGATAGATGAAACCCTCAAAGAACCTTCAGCACAAAGAGCTTGGATGCGCATGCACACACAACGAAAGGAAAGAGAGCTTTTCTATTGCTTCAAAATGTTTTAAGTACAATGACATTGAATGAGGGGGTGCCCCTCTATTTATACTTTTCCCGAAGGGAGAACTTTGCTCAAAATGGCATAACTCTTCATGAAGGCCTATTAATGGCCTTTTGCCTTTTTAACATCGCTCTCCTTCCTAAGTTTCAACATTCAAACTTATAACCCCTAAACAGCAAAGGATCCAACATGAACTTTATGACTTCTGAACTATTTGACTCATGACTTTAACATCACCTACAACATGAAAGTAAAGACACAACAAAGAAAGAACACCACACACCAAGGTAAATGAGAGAACACATTCACACTATAACCAACAGTATGTGCTCTCAAAACCTTTAGTCACTTATCTTCTATCACCTCTTCCTTATATAGGCGCTTCCAAAGGATTTAAGCCTCCCGAAAAAAAAAGCTTTGTGAAGAAGTGTTTAGTGTTTCTTGCTATCATATAGAACACACCATGTAATAAGGTATTGGAAATCCTATGTCGTTTTTTATATTTTAACCCATAAATTTTATCTTCTTGTTCACATACTATTGGATATCTTGATCATCAGCATTCAGGAGCATTTAATTGTTCAATGCTTAGTGTATGAGAAAGAAAACAAAAAACTATCTTGGACTAGTAAAAGCAATTCATAATACTCGAACCCAAAAATGTAAATGGAAAATATCATATAATATTTTTGGGAAGTTCAAAATGCATGGGATAACATTCATGAGGATAACATATTTAGGAGAAATTTGCAACATTTAGGAAATAAAAAATGTAAAAAGAAAACTAACACGAACTTCTCAACCCATCATGGAGAAAAGGTAACAGAAAGGTTCTCATGATTTATAGATATAAAACACTTACTGCTACAAGCTTCAGCCTCTGCACAGCTTCAGATATTCTAGTCCACAGTTCTCTGAATGAATCTAAATGCCTAACCACATCTTGATGTTAATTCTAATGGTTCTGGCTAGAAGGAAAATATTTTATATATCATTCCATGAAAACGTTCACTAAAATCAAGACATTCATATCATATAGAGTATAAAAGAAGTGGGGCATACCAAGCATTTGTGTGTATCTCTATGGCATGGACATCCTCTCTTAGAAGTAGCTCAGTTACAGAAACATTATTTCGAACATACGAATTTGCACCTGGCAAGAAAATGGAGAATGAAATAGATAAATAGAATTTGCAGTAAACATGTCATAAAACTCTTGATTGAATATAGATTGCTAGAATAGCGGCCATTCCAGAACTGAAGTAGTTTAACAGATACAGACACGCATGCTAAAAGAACTAGGTTTCCTCATTCTAAACCAAGCTATGGAATCGTAATACAGGATTTCTGAAGAATATTGCAATTTTTACTTTCTATGGTCATGCAGACTTGAAAATACAAGCTGGAATACTTTGAATTCAGTGACATTGCGAATCCAAACATTGGGAATCCTTGTTGCACTTAAAAGCCAAAACTGAAAAATAAATTCACTGATACAACTGTTGACAGCAGACAAACACAAGACAAGAGACAGATTTACATGCAAAAGCCCTTCAATGTGAAGGGAAACGACCATGGTAAAGTAGGTACATTTTATTCTTCTTAAGAAATGGTTTTTCTTGCTACATCCTTCACCTCTCTCTCCCTCTCCCTTAAATAGCCTTCAGCACAAAAATCTTAGGCATTCAATCAACAGATTACAACAGTCATCTCTCACCATTAAGGATAATGATCAATCTAACTTAACTGACTATCAATCGCTGACAATTAATTACAATTAGTTGCTTTTCATCAATCTCACCGACTTAAACATGGTCAAGAAGTAATAGTTACAAATTTCTTGATTGGAAATCACAAAGAGAGAATCAAGGAAGAGATTTTACTTCACTATCACAAGAATCTCCCACTTGAAGTCAGATCTGCTATGCTTTTGAATGTCCTTATTACATCAATCCCAACTTCATGTTGTAATACACTGTTTTCTCTACAGAAACAACTTTTGCAAGCACATCAGCTGCATTTTAACATGTATGCACCTTCTTCACTTCCAAAGTCTTTTCTTCAATTGATTGTCTTTTGACATGATACCTTACATCAATGTGCTTAGTTTTTGCATGAGACACCGAATTCTTTGCTAAGAATATAGGCCTCTTATTATCTCATAACAAATCATAAGATTTTTGTTTCAAGCCCAACTTATTTAAGAAACTCTGCAGCCATATAATCTCTTTGCATGTCTTTGACAATACTAATATTCTGATTCTGTAGAAGATAATGCAACAACATTTTGTAGCCTCGAAATCCAACTGATGGCTGCTCCTCTGAAGGTAAAGATGTATCCTGATCTAGATTTTTTATTGTCAAGATTGCCTCCATTATCTGCATCTATATATCAAACAAATTCCAAAATAGAACCATCAAAACATAAGCAATGTGATTTTGTCCCTTTTAAATAGCAAAGGATCCACTTAACAGCATTCAAATGTTTCATACCAAGGTTGCTCATATATCTCGGTGCATAAGCAACATCTGGTCTTGTACAAACTATAGCATAGATAAAACTTCCAACAACTAACTAATATGGGATAGCTTTCTTTTAAATGTTAATCTTAGCGCAATCTTCCTTGGATAGCTTAAAGTATCATGCGAAGGGAGTACTTACAGGTTTTACTAAAATCATGTTGAATTGATGCAATACTTTGCAGGTTTTACTAAAACCATGCTGAATTGATGCAATACTTTATTGATATACTTTTCCTGACTTAACTATAACTTCCTTTGCATTCTATCCTTCCATGTTTGTATACCCAAGATTTATACAGCTACACCCAAATCTCTAATTCAAACTTCTTGGACATATTAGTTTTCAACTTATTGATTTCAACTAAGTAATTACTAGCAACCAAACATATCATCAATATATAACAAAAGATCGTAATTTTACTTGATATGCTACCCTTCAAATAAACACAATGATGAACTTCAAATTCAAACCTGACAAATCGTAGTTTATACATAAATATGTCAAACTTCTTATACCGCTGTCTTGATGCTTGTTTTCAACCCATATATGCTCCTTTTTAACCTGCAAACATAATCAGGTCATTGCTAATTGGCATAGCCTTTTGGTTGTTCCATGCAAATCTCTTCTTCTAGATTTCTATGCAGAAATGTTATTCCAATTCCAAATCTAAACAAACTACCAATGATAATACTATCTGAATTAAGGCATGTTTTACAATAATAGAGAAAATTTCTGAAAAATTAATAACTCCTCTCTGTGTACACCCCTTTACCACCAACCTAGCTTCGTATCTTTCTAATTGGTCAGCCTCAAGTTTGATTTTAAACAACCATTTGTTTGTTAAGGCTTTCTTACCAGGTGGAAGAGGAACCAATGCCCTAGTCTAATTTTTTTTTAGTGAATTCATCTCTTCATCCATGGTTGACTTGCAAAGTTTCCAATTTGAACTTTGCAAAGCTTTCTAAAAATTTTCTGGTTAGCCATTTTGAGTATAAAGAACACCAAGTAAAATTGGTGAATACCTGTTAGGAGGCCTAGCAATGCAAGTAAATCTTTCAACAATACATTCTTCATAGCGCTCACCTTCATCATCTTGTACTTACTCATCACTACTTTCATTACCATCTATGTCCTCATCCACAAGGATTGACATTTGAGATGGCTGTTGCCTCTATACCTATTGCAAAGGTTATCTTGAAACAATAGAGATGTATCAATTTTTACCTATTTTTGTTGACTATTCAAGTTGTCCATACATGACATTTTCATTAAAGTAAACATCTGTACTCCTAAATATTGTTTCAGTAATTGGATCCCATAATTTGTATTCCCTATTATCACTTTCATAGCATTTGTGTGTTGTATCCTCAAGTTTAGATCTATTTTGTTTAGGAATATATGCATATGCAAATGCAACTGAATACTCTAAGATGGTTATAACTTATTTGCCTTCCACTCTATTCAACCTTCGGTATTTTTTTTCATTTGATGGTCCACTAGGGGATCTATTAATTAAATTGATGAGCAAAGAACCCTACACCTAACTATACGAATCATAAGTGTTCACACACAATCTAGTCGAATTTTGTGGATGGAGACTAGTTGGATGCTTTAAATAGCCAAGCACAAAGGTGCTTATTGTTGTCTTCCCAATCACACTTGTGTGGGCTCAAGTTATGTGGTTAAGTGTGATCAAGGCATATGATCTAATTTTATAATTAAAATATTTAAAACATTAAATTATTAAAATATTAATCTGATTAACCTATGTGTGAAAAATAAATCTAATCTAGCGTAAGCATAGAGTATTTGTTCCCGACTTGCCATACACATATTGAACATGTGCCAACACTACTAGGTTACCGAGTGTTTTACCACTAAGCATACCAAGTGATCCACCGTTGAGATTACCTAGTGTTAGTACATTTATCCTCAAACTTGAACATACTCATGTGAATTACTTATGCGCAATGAAGGAAAATAATTAACTACATGCATCAAATGTAAAGGAATGCTTAAAGTAAATTGCAATAAAAGAAATTAAATACTAAGCCAAGTGTTACAATGGACAAAACAAATCTCGATTTTATTGCCTTCATGCAAATGTGTCCAAGTGCATCAAGCACTTGAATAAAACTCTGTACAATCTATTCAATCCACGTTAAGGACACTCGATGGAAAAAATTCAAACTTCTATAGAATCAAACTGATAGAGGTTCACTAATGGAATGACCAAATGGTGCATAACCACGACAGGTAAACCATATTTATAAGCATTTTTTGTGATTGATCAATTAATGCAGTAGAGGCTTAGCTAACAAAGCTATGTCGATGCATCAACATCAACTAAGCCCTTATAAAATGACATTTTTATTGTTCATCATGCCCCCTCTACTAACTAGAAACTCATCCTTGAGTCATAAAAAATTTGGACAAAGATTGTTTACAAAATTGTAGGAATAATACCCAACTAACAGATTGATTGACAAACAACTATTTGACTATTACTGAATGTTGCATTACAAGAGTTTATTCAAGTAGATGTATACTGGATAGATATTATAGTTTACAAAACTGCAATAGTCATCAAAAATCCATCGATAACAAGTCTATTATTTCTAGCAATGGTGGTTCTTCCAACCTTGGTTGTTATGTTGGCACTTCCTTTGCAGAACTTTTGAAGAATAGACTGAAATGTCTCCTCATTGACCCATGGGTTTCTAGGTGGCGAACATGTAATGCTTGAGTTTTAATTTATGTATCTACTACTTGTTCATGGGCATGTCCTCCTCTGTCCTCCTTTTGGCCTCTTTTATTTGCATTGCAAAAAACCTTCAACCTTAAGGACTCATGTAGACATCATTTGCAATCACCAAAGGATCAACATTGGTTTTAACAATTTCCCTTAGTGTTTAAACCCTTTCCAAATTCTTGGTTAGCTCAAAATTTGAAGAATTCAGCATTTAGGCTCAACGTGATTGTGAAATAACATTTCTAGGGCTCTAGGGTAAGTAGAATCGTCAAGTTTTAAGTCATTTTGATCAATTATTTTAACTATTAGTTACCTTAATGTTTGAAAATGGGGTGTTAGAAAAATTTTCAAAATTCGTGCCCTTAACCCTCATAACAAATGAGCTCATCTTCAGGAGCTCACATGTTTTCAAACAAGTGAAATCAAAGGTCTAGTTCCCAAGATATCGCCAAGAAATCAAAAGGATTAGATATTTTGGGTTTTGAAATGGCCAAAACATTGGAAATTTGAAGAAAATTTCCATATAAAAACATTAAAATTTAGTCTAAAGTGATGAGAAGTAGGTCCCAATATTATGCATGAATTTAGAGAAGTTGTCCATGATGTCATTGAAGACGTGAGATTGGTTTAGAGTCATGATCAACAAAAACCATGCAAGTAGGTCCTCCCTAGAGCAAACTTCTACCATAATGCCCTTGCATAACCACTTCTATAAAGGTTTGTGATCAGCATAAAAGTTAAATGCAAATCATGCCTTTGTTCCAAACAACACATAACTATCTTAGTTGGATCCTACACTATACTATACAAACCATTAAGCACATAATCACATGCAGAAGTAAGGTGAAAAATGGAAATGAGATGGGATTGCAGAGATTAAGACATAAGGTACCTTACCATGTCTACAATAGGTTCTTGTGTCAATTGTGGTTCAACCGACCATCATACCTATCTATCCAAATTTTAGTCCAAGTCCATACCTTTGCCACTGACATTGCATTGCATCATGCCAAACTTACCACCATGAGACCAACCACAACCATATGAAAACACCGTCACTCAACAAAAGAAAACAAGGAAGCAATTAATTAATTAATTAATCACTTAAACATTAAATTAAAGATTCTTTGCCATTGGTTAGAAAGGTATCTTCAAGCATGGATAGCAAGTCTTTCTAGTTACATAACGAAACTAGTCCAAGAGACCTTCAAATTCCTAGAAATAGCCTACTTTCAACCATAGGTAATATGTTTGTTCAATGGTATCCCAAAACTTATTTCTGATGTGAATTAATTAATTATTATGTCAACCTTGTTAAAGAACTACCTTCAAGCATAGGTAAGTTGTCCTTCCCATTACATAGTAAGTCAACCCTTATTAGAGAACATGTTTTCATCAAAATTAAAATATAAGTAATGGTATAAGCACATGGAGTAGCAAGACCCATAGAAAAAATCCAAAAATTTAACAAATCCCCTAGATGTCACACCCTTTTCCATTCCCTCTTGGTCCTTCCCCCTTTCTTTAAGGCATAATGATGATGAGTTAATTTTAGTTTCATGTGAGAAGAACCACATTACTTTCATGATCAAGACCTCTTGTTTATATAGACTGGAGGGATAGATGATGTGGTCTCACTACTTTACACAACTACTTACCAACATCTCGATAGCATAGTACAAAAGCCTTACCAACATCTCGATAGCATAGGACAAAAGCCTAACAAGCAGTGTTGATTTCTACATCTTGAATAGCAATATTATTAACAAAAACATAGGAAAAATCTGCAAAGCATAAAGAAAATAACTCAAGAAAATACAAATTTATAAAGAAAGGAAAAATGACGAGAAATTGAAAACGTATTAAGAATTGGAAAATTTTCAAGAAATAGGAAAACAACAAAAAATTGAAAAAATATCAAAAATAGAAAAATCATTAAAAAAATTTGTAAAACAAAAAGTGAAAATGCACTTATCAATTCTTGATTCAAGATGAAGCATCTCCCCCACAGCTAAACTCATGAGCAAGCATTTAGAAAATGGATTACACATTCCTTGGCTCATACATCGTAGGTTTCCCATTTATCATCTTTAGTGGCTTACATTTTCAATTTTTAGCTCATTTAACATTGATGATAATCAAGTTTTGATCAATTGGATACACATATCCTATTGGACTATAAGGTATTTCTATTTTAGAGGGTCTAAATATGTTTCTTTTTTATTTTCTATTTTCTACTTTAATATGTAGGTCTCCTAGTTCAACACTTTCTTCTAATGTATCGTCAAGGTGTGAGATGTCCTTTTCTAAGTTCTTTGTTTGGTTTATTTTCTTAGGATACAAGTTAACAAGTGGGTTGGATGTTTCCATGAATCTTTTAAATAGTGTGGCACTTCCATTTTCTAGCCATAGGGTGTCTTTTGATTTGGTGTCTATTGTGCAAAAATGCTTTTGTGCACACACTTTTCCTTCAAATTTGTTGTGGACTACTATAGTGATTGTGTTAACACTTTAAACTTTCAGCCCACAATTGCACCCTTTATCATCATAAGTAATGCATGGAATTTTCTGCTTCTTCACCCTACCATGTTCATCCTCTTTGACAATTTCCAACCAAAGGTCTCAAATCCCTAGCTTAGCATCAATGATGCTAAACCAAGCTCTTCCTATGATGATTGGAAATTCACTCATTTTTCACAGTGACCATGAGGAAATCTATTGGATATGACCATCCACCAACAGTGTTCATCGCATCATCAACCCTTTCCAAGGAAACAGTGATGGATTGATCTACATTCTCTAACTTGATGTTGCATTTCTTAAGTGGTGACAAATTCCAAGCTTTGTACATTTCTTGTCATATCAAATTCATGCCTAAACCAAGTCTCATAGAGTTTGCATCATAGATTTCCTTCAACCTGCAAATAAATAAGGGACTCCCTAGATTTGTCTTCTTTTTGAAAAGAGATCATACCTTAATCCAATCACTCCAAGCATGAGTGAGCATGACAATTATTATGTCTTGTTCTAGAGTGGTGATGGTTGTTGGCTTTTGCAGAGGATTAGAAGACATTTTTGTGAGAAAGAGGGTTGCACCATATGGGCCTTCTGCTAGTTCTAATGGGCCAGTAGGTCTACTAGTTTTATTCATAGGTGTAAGGACCGCCTTGAAGAAAGGGTGTTTTTGAGGCTTGCACTCAAAACTACTAGCACTATTATCCACTTGCAAAGCTCAAGCATTGTAAAACACCAATGGAATGAATCTGGTTCCAATGATCTGTACCACCTTTCAACTTCTTCTATTAGTGTCCTAGGGAACAACTAAGCTTTTGCCACTTAATTTTAATATTTTGCAAAGCACAAACATCATGGAAGACTTGTAAATGATGTTGGAAATTAAAATTGTAGCCTCCCTCAAATTTAGTAATGTTATTGATATCAAGTTGTTTGATGTGGCTTTCCCTTTAATGCCTATGGCGTATTCTTATTGCTTCCCTAATCTGGGCCATACTACTAGTAGCTAACAAGGATTCATCATCATCTAACATGTCATGTTCATAATCTCTATTTCTAGCTGCCCAATTATGATGATCTCGACTATGCTCCCTTTGGTGCCTTCTATCCTACCATTGGTCTCTAATGCTATCTCCATCTTGATCCCTACTAGGATGTTTACCATGGTTCCTCTTGTTATGATCATCTAGATTTCTCCTATGACGATCACCAGGTTGTCTGCTTTGATCCCTTCATGGAGCTCTATCTCCATGCCTACATTCATCTTCATCAAAGCTAATGATGAAGAGGAAGAGGAAAATGATGAACTAGGAGAACAACCATGGCTTTTGTGTCTCCCCCTATGGTCCCTTGGTTTGTCTTTTCTAGATCTGCTAGAGGTCCTAGGCCTTGAGGCCCTCTATGTTCTGGGACTTATTTGGTAACAACCCAACTTTCTTGGATTTTTATCTTAAAGTTTGCCACACTATGTGTGAGTCTACTTTGTTATGATGATGTGTGTGGATAGCGTTGATTTAAAAAACTATCTATAATTTTATACCTGTGATAGATTTAGAGTATTGCTAATGTACTTATATTACTAATTGCTTGAATGACCAATTATTCTTCCTTATGATTGATCTAAGTTGTACTAATGTATTGTGTGTATTGCTATATTCAAAGTGCTAAATATGTACTACCCATTGATTTAGCACATATTAATGGAATAAACAAAAGGAATGCTAAGTAGAAATGAAGCTGAAATGTTGCATTATTTAGGAGGTTGCTACTATTATGCCTTTATTTTTATTTTTATTTTTGTGTTGCATGACCTGCGTGCTATGAAATGATTTCTTAAACTATTTAGAATATTTCTATATATATATATCTATATATATGTATCAGTGCGGGTCTCTCATGTCCTTGCTTAGGTGTGTGGTCATATACATTTTTGGTATGTTATCTCTAAGAGCTACCATGCAAATTCTAATTATTTAGCAATCAGATTTGGAAAAAAAAAGAAAAAAGAAACAAAGATTCTCTATGTTATCCTTCAAGGGTTGAAAGAGGTGTGTTTTGCTTGGTATGAATAATTCTTTTAAATATACATAAATATGCACATGTTGCTGAAGAACTTGACCAATGAATCAAGTGAAAGAAACCTGACCTATGATTCAGGAATATTGTGTATATTATAGCTGTATTATTTTGTTTTATTTTAAATTATGAAAATGTGGAATGTTGTGTATGTTGTTGATGCATTGTTCTTTAGAGTTTCATCAGTTAATAGAATATAAGTAACCCCTCCATGGCTGTAAAAAGGTCTTGTGATGACCTTTCAAGGCATTATAAGACAATGGGATAATCAATTATAAACATAAAATGGAAACTCTTGCACTGCTAATGGCTTGAAAGAGAAGTCATTTTACTTGATTTTATGTCTTGGACTTGCACTTTTTCATATTCCCATTTTAAAATCTCTTCCATTGCACCTTATGACTTAATTTCTAAGAGGAAATATTGCTAGAAATGTTGCAGATAAATTTAGATGTGACATGTTGAAGAAAGAAGGAACAGAGGTAGATATCATGTTTTAATATTTTATGCTTATCAGTTTTCTGCTATGTGAGATCAAGAGGAATTGAACTTGAGACTTGGCAGAATTAGAATTTCAAAATATTGAAAGTTGCAACTAAGAGAATTGAACCTACAACCTATTAGAATATACTTTTATTACTTTTTAAGAGTGATTATAGAAAGAACTGAAGACATGACTAGGTGATGTGGAAAAAGGTTTTATTTTTTAAAAAAAAGAGAAGCAAAATAACTTTCAATCAAGAATTAGTTACAAGAAGCAACCCATCATCTCTTGAATTCCACTACCAATTATGAAGAGAGGAGAGAGGGAAGAGAAAAATGAAGAAAAAAATAGTGTTTGTATGCATATTAGAAAAAAAAAAGAGCTCAATCACAAGGACAGGAGAGAGGGAAGAGAAAAATGAAGAAAAAAAAGAGTGTGTGTATGCATATTAGAAAAAGAAAGAGAGCTCAATCACAAGGAAGGTGGCTAGAAATAAACAACAACAAAAGGAGATGTAGCTAGAAAAACAAATGAACAACAAAAAAAATAATTGTGGCTAAACAAGATTATGAACAACAACAATAGAGATTGTAGCAAAGGCAACAAATAAACAACAACAACAACAAGACGATCACTAAAAGAGAAAAACAACAAAAGAAAATTGTAGCTGAAACAATAAATGAACACCAACATAAGAAAGTTATGGTTGAAATAAAAAGACTAGCAACAAGGGAAGACCGTGGTTGCTACAAAAGACAACAATTCAAAGGGAAATTTGAGCTCAGCAACAGTACAATATTGTAATTAATTGTTCTTGGTAAGCAAGAAGGTAAGATGAATCCTTCTCTTGCTATGTGTGATGGACAACATTGGCTGGTAATCTCAATATCTCAACTCTACTCCTTTTTTTACTTGAATATCATTTTATGTTAGTATCAACGTTGACAAGATTTGTTGTTGAGATTTTGGATTGTTGAATCCTTAATTTTATTTATGGATCTTTCCACTCGTCCTTTGCACTATCAAACCTAAATGACTTGGATGAGAGTTATTTCTAAGACAATTTAGAAATAATCAGAATACTTTGGAGCATACTGGCATAATGATTTACCAACAAGGGCCAAGGATCCCTTATATGAGGATTGGTACCACCAGCAAAAAGTGAGAGTATCCCTGGGCTTATGTCTATTTTGTGAACTTTACAAAATTGTTGAATTCTTGGTTCTTGGCTGGAAAATTGGCTTGATCCCCTTGAATGCTTAATCCTAGAATTGAAATCGATTCTTATTTGTGTACCTTCACAAGTCTAATTTTTTTATCATTCTATGAGTCCAATGGAGTGGAGGAAATCTAGGATCTTAATTTATGATTATTAAATGTTAGTGATGTTAAATTATGGTTATTAAATGTAGGTGATTTCTCTATTTTCTATTATTGGTAAATTGGATAGGCTGATTAAATGTCAGTGGTGTGCATTTTATTATTTCAGGTTAGCAAAGTTGATTTGAAATGATTTTTACTGCGAAGGATGCTGAAAGAAAATAAATAATTTTATCATGCAATTGAATGAATTGAGATTATTGATTTATACATTTCTTGTGGCCAACTGTTGGGTTGGACAAGTCTCTTGATGAACAGCATCTATTTTATTTCTTATCAGCAATGGTTAAACCAAAATCAGATTATGCTCATGTTTTGTTGACCGACACTAAATGTAGCTTTTTATTCTTTGGTTAAGAGTTTTGATAATTTGATTTATGAAGCACTGTGTCATGGGATTCTTCTGCTTTCTGCCCTGCTATTTGTGTAACCAAGTTTATTAGTGTGCACTATCTAGTTTCTGATTTTCTTGCTTGCTGAGCCCATGGCAAAGATATTGTGAATAAATGTAGAGATTGTTGTATTATTTTGTATTTCAATTTGTAGTTTATATGAATAGTATGTTTTCCTTGAGTTTGACTTATGACTTATCACATTTTGGTTGTGCATAATTTAAGACTACTAAGTGAAGGGATTAAATTAATTGGCCTTTTTGCTAAACTAGAAGGCTACAGATATGATTTTAAGTTTTAGATTTTTCATTTTTGTACCACACCTTGGATGCATAATGTATTAAGAGATGTCAATCATCGTATTGGCATTCTCTTCTTGCTAGATCCTTGGGCCATTCTTTATATCATATAATTTTCTTTGTTATGCATTATTATATTGATAGTTGTATATGCTGGTCTATATACAAGTCGAATTTCTGACAATTGATCAACTATGGATTATCTGCAACAGCTGTACATACTCTTTGAATGTGGTAAGGATCAGAATGAGCATATGAGACCGCTACTTGTGGTTAACTCCAATTCTCTTCAATGTGGATCTTATCATTACCCCTACCAATGTTCTCATTGTGTGGTAGGCTATAGATCCTGTGTGAAGACAGCATGCTTTCGTCACTAATGTGTGTGACTTAAAATATTAATGTTTTCTAAAAGATAAATCATTAATGCTTTTACAGCAATAGTATAACTAATCTAGATCACTAGCACCATCCCCAATAATAGCGCCAATGATGAGGGGTATAGTGTTCTTTATGCCCAACCATACAGATCATAAGTGTTTACACGCAATCCAATCAAATTCCCTATATGGGCCTAGAGTAGCATCTAGAGAGTTGAACATGAAATTGCAAATCGCTCTCTTCCCACTTGGACTAGTAGTAGCTTTATCACATATGGCTTAATTCAAGGTGATTGAGGCAAATGATCTGATTTGATTATTACAATCTTAAAAACATTAAAATATTAGAATTAACCAAAGTGCAGAAAATAAATCTAATCTAGCATAAGCATAAAGTATCTATTCCCATTTTGTCATACACATCTGGAATATGTGCCAACATTACTGGGTTACCAAGTGTTTCACTATTGGGATGACCAAGCATTAGTACGTTTATACTCAAAACCGATCATACTCATAAGAATTACTTATGCGCCATGAAGGAAAATAATTAACTACCTGCATTGAAAGTAAAAGAATGCTTAAAGTAAATTGCAATAAAAGAAGTTAGCCAAGTGCTGAAATAGATAAGACAAATCTGGATTTTATTATCATAATGCAAATATGTCCAGGTACATCAAGCAATCAAATAAAACTTCTTACAATCTTTCAATCTATGTTGCAAGCACTTGGTCAGAAAATTCTAACTTCTACAATTTCAAAATAACAAAATTTCGCTAAAGGAATGACTGAATGGTGCATAGCCACGACAAGTGAACATATTTATAAGCATTTTTTGTAAGTACATCAACGCAACAAAGGCTTAGTCAATGAAGCTAAGTCAAAGCATCAGTGTCAACTAAGCCCTTATAAAATGACACTTTTATTGTTCATCACAACTACATAGCCATTTTTACAGCCTCATGCCAAAAATATTTTGGTAATCCAGAATGTTTTAACATGCTTCAAATCCTATCTAGGATTGTTCTATTGTACCTTTCATTTTATTGTGGTATGCCAAGGACCCTCCTTTCATGTTTGATGCCCACTTCACAATAAAGTTACTCAAAGGCATTGGAACAAAGTTCTCCATTATAGGTGTGTAAATACTTAATCTTTCTATTGGAGTCATTTTCAACCTTAACTTTAAACAATCTAAACATATTGATAGCCTTATCTTTTTTTCCATATCATACAACCAACATTTACCAAAATAATCATCAATAAAGGTTATGGGGTAATAGTCACTATTAAACAACATAGGATTTATAAGACCAACAACATCAAAATGAATAAACTCTAAGCAACCATTCTTCCTATGGGATTCATTTCTTTTAAAGGAAACTCTAATAACTTTTGCCAATAACACAATTTTCACAAAATGAAAATGCATCTAAAGGAAATTTAGGAATAAGGTTTTCATATTGCAATACTTGCTCAAGTGTCCAATCTTGGAATGTCAAAGCTGAAGATCTTCATTAGGGTCCTTTGTTGCCATGCTATGCCCATTTGTCCAAGGTCCTTTTAGTACATACAAAAAGCCTCTTTGCTCTCCTTTCAAGATAGTCATGATTCCTTTTGTGATCTTTCAAGAACCCTCTCCCAATATAGTTTTGAAAGCAACAGCATCTAACTATCCTACTAAAATCGGATTTCATTTAAATTAAGTACACAACTAACATTTTGAAGAGTTAAATGCTTCCCATCATCCAACTAGATCAACACATCACCAATACCTTTAATTGGGCATTCACGTTCATTACACAAATGAGCATGGGCATCTTCAACTTCTGTAAATGTCCTAAAATATTCCTTATATGGACATACATGAAATGATGCTCCAAAATCCATTATCCATTCATCAAAGTGACAAAACTCACTTTTAAACAAAGTATCATCAATAGTAATCAAAGTCACACCAACTTCACCATTACTTCGGTTACTAGATGATTCTTGGAGAGCAGCCTTCTTTCCTTTGCTCTTTTTCTCCTTTAGAACACAACAGCTTCTTCTCAAATGACATCGCTTGAGACAATACCAACAACCACTTTCTTTGCTTTGTGAATGTGGCCTACTCTTGCTTCTAGCATCATATCTACCTTGAGTTGCTTGCTATTGTGATCTTCCTCTATTTTCGATATTTAAAGCCTCTCATCAAGATGATGTTGATGGCATGGTCACCTCCCTTTTCAACATCTAATAAGGATGACATGGCAGTATCAAAATCTAGTATTGCACATGCTGCACTAATTGTTGTAAATATTGTTTCCCAACTATTTGTGAGAGAAAAGATTGACAGCAATGATTTAGCTTCATCATCCAACACTACCTTCACTACCTTCAATGATTTCAGCTGTGAAAAACAACTATTAAATTCAAAGAAGTGTTGAATCGCTATACTATTTTCCTTCATCTTCAACTTGAATAATCTCTTCATTTGAAAAACTTTGTTTGCTCCCAATCACTGTTCATACAGCTTGATTAGTGTTTTTCCACAAGCCTTCTGTTGTACTCTCATCAACAACTCTATACAGTTTTTCATCAAACAAGAAAGGTCTGATCAAAGACAAAGCTTTTTGATCCAATTTATCCTATTCTTCTTGGGACATTTTTTGAGGGTTCTTTGCTGCCTCCTCTATGATGGGAGCTTCATGGGGCAGGTTCACTCCACTAATTAATCATCTCCAAATACTAAATCCAGATATTGTGCAAAGATAAAACTTTTTGCTAGAAAAAAAGAAACTAGCTATCTTCAATTAATTGATTAGAAGATTACAACAAAGTTCTCAAAACCCACAAACAACCAAAACCGTTCACTCTCAAACGATATTGTAGAGCATGAGGCTCTACAACCCCACAATGGTTGTACACAATGTAAGACACAACCAATAGAAAATCTCTCCCACAGCCTGAGACTAAGATCTTGACTCACAAGCAAGACACAAAAGACTAAAACACACAAGCCAACACACCACAAATTGACCTTGGAGCTGCAATCACCTATTCCACTCATTCAATGTACTCTCACACCCTCTCTTACTAAGCTCTCCACCCTCAAGAGCTCTCTTTCTCACTCATGGTACCAACAATTGTGAATTACATCAATATTTATAAACAACAAGGAGACAACAAACCTAAAAACCTTTCCTCAACTCAACTTGAGGTTCTTCAGATCCATGGTCTTCTCGCCTTCTCCTCAGTTGTTTCCATACTTTTCCAACTTACCCTGGTTGTTTCCAGAATTGGGACAAGCAATTTTTGGTAATTTCCCCAATCGTACAGGTCATCTGTAGCCTTGGGAAGACATCTCTTATCAAAACCAGCTTTCAAAGAAGATGTTTGTTGTTTTTGGGAGACATCTCCCTCCTCGACAAGACATCTCCTTTTGAGGCAAGATGTCTTGCCTGAAACTTCTCCCAATTTGGGAAGACATCTGCCCTAAGACGTCTCCTCTCAAGACAAGATGTCTCCTTTGAGAAGTCTCACATTCGGATGAGACATCTCCTCTAAAGCCAAGACATCTCCTACATAGTTCTAGCTCCCAAACAAGACATCTCCACAAAGCCTGAAACCTACAAAACATACACGTAGGAAAGAACAAGGGGATCAAAAGAGGTGTCCCTACACCAACTCTCCCATCCTTCAAAAAATGAACTCATGTGAACAAGGGAGCAAAGGGTTGAAGTGTTTCCCCACTCATGAAATTTGGTCTCAAGGACCCATTCAACATCATCCATAAACTAATCCTCCCAATGGATCAAATATTCATGCCTCTTGACTCCCCGAGTGCTAGAAGCTTCCCTCCACTTGAGTACAATTGTCTTCCTCTCCATTGAAGGCTTGGACTGATCAATAACCCCCTTCAAATCATTGATGCTACCTTGTATGGTCTCCTCATCAACTGGCCCATGATTAGTGCATTGGATTTGAAACATTAAACACAAAAGACATACCAACATCATTTGGTAAATCAATCTCAAAAGCATTATCGTTGATCTTAGGCTTGATTTTGAAAGGTCTTATATTCTTGGCTTTCAACTTAGAAAAGTTAACACCTCTCAACCACTTCTTCTTCAAGTGCACCCAAACCAAATCACTAACAAAATTAAGGTTCCGTTTGCCCTCATTCCTCTTGAGGACTCTCTCTTCAACCTTCTTTTAAGGATCCAATTTTACTTGTGCATAAGATCCCTCATCTCTTGCACAAAATCAACACTAAGTTGAGCTTCGCCATCAAATCTCATCTTCTTCTTGGTGTTTGGAAGTCTCTCACTTATCCTTCCTCCACCATCAAAATCACAAAATAGATTACATTCATGTTGTCCATCCGTTTCACAGCCAAGACAATCAATTTGATCACTATCAATGTCCACATCCACATCAATAATGATCTTCTCATTATGACTACTGCTATAGCCATCATTACCAAATACAAAATCAGACATATTACCACTATAGTCTTGCTCTTATCAACAATGGCATCAAAAGTTACATTGCATCCATCATGCACAACATAACTCACAACTTTATCACAATCACCACAATGATCATGATGATGCTCATCTTCAATGGAATAAACCACTACCAAGCTAAAGTGAAAAACTAGCATCCAACACACTAGTTTCCACGTAAGAGACATTACTACCATCGACCAAGTAAAGCTTAGACTCACTTACCTTTTCATGGCTTCTCCTATCCATCTTTGATTCAACTTGATCTTCAATATGTGGCTGTCTGATCTTATCAAAGATTAAAACTTCAAGATTCCACATAGGAGTCTCCCACTCCCTTGGTTTCTCCTCTACAAAGGAATCATCAACAACTTCTACATCGCACTTTGGAGGAATCAACTCAAAAGGTAAATTCTCCTCCATGAATTGAATATTACAAGGTAATAATTCTTCCACATACTTTGGCTAGAAGACTTACCTCCCTCCCATGAGAAAGTCTCAACTTGGCAAAGAATCTCCTTTCCCTTGCCACAAGGTATAGAACAATGACACAAAGAACAAGTATCAGACCCTCTCTTGATGCCCTTGATCCTTCTTTAATAAGTCCCTTGATCATTGCCACTCCTTTGGCCTTGATCTTTCACCTCTCATAACTTATGAGGTAGGAACTCTCCTTGATCAGCAACATATACCATCTTGAACTATGAAGATCTCTTGGTCCCTTTGATGAAGCCCTTGGTTCCCTCTCCTGAAACTTTTGAATATTGAACACTCCCTTGCTCAATAAGAGATGCTTGAGAATTCCTTTTCTTATTAATCTCTACTTCACCAAACCTTTCTTCTTCTCCTTTAACACCTTTAGGAATTTCTCCCTGAAGTCTAGCAAACCTATTGGAAGTTCAACCTACACATCATCATGGTTAGTAGCAATTGTTGTCATAACAACAAAACCAAAACCTATTTCATCATGTTCCTTAATATATTCCCTCTTTCTTAGAATTAAGGAAGCATTAAGTGAACTTTGCTGCCTCACTTGTTCAACTGTCATGGGAATCAACTCATGGATTCCATTAGGTCTAGCTACACAACACATTTCTTGCTCCGTCAAATTGAGCAACATTTGTCAAAATTCCAAGGTCTACTAAGAAATACATCAACACAATCTATTGGATGCGCATCACACTTCACAACCTCATGAAAACCTTCAATTTTAAATTTAAGAGGACATTGCTCCCTCACTTCTTGAGAAAAATCTCTAGACAACCAATGCACTTTATATGGTCTCAAATGAGGATTAGTTACCAATCCCAATCTAGAAACTACCCTAGAAAAAATAACATTTTCTTGGGCTCTCCCATCAATCAAAACATCAATCCATTCCCCATTAAGCAAACATCTATCCCCAATCTAAAATAACATTTTTTTATTAAGGTGTTCTCCTATATTCACACGCCCAATGAATGCACAAGAATTTAATTCAAAAACATTATTAATTTTTGAAGCATTAGAATTACCTCTCTGAAGACCTTGGCTTGATGTCTCCCCCACCTCCATGGTTTGTGCATCATTGCCCTTGACTGCCTCATGAAATGAATATTCCCATTGCTTGTGTCCCCATTCTCCACACTTGAAGCACTAAATTTTTGATAAGTTGTTGCCTTGACCCTTGACTCCCTTGCCTTGGTCCTTCTTAGCTTTGCCCTTCTCATCACCTCTTTCAATCTTCTTGTCATGGTTGTCATCCTTGTCTTCAAATTTGGACTTGAACTTCGATCCGTTCTCAAATTTGGATCCTTTCTCCTTTCCCTTGAAAGTTTGTTTGCTCCTTTTTTCAAATCTACTTAATTTTTTTGCAACCTTGAGTGTGAAATAATAAGCCTCATCAAGAGTTTTTGGCTCATAAAAAGACGACTCCTATTGATACATCATTTTGAGACCTCCTAAAAGATTGAAGCTTGTTCATACTCCTCCCAATTTACCTTAGCTTGATCGAATAGATCAAAAAATTCAATGTAGAATTCCTTGACACCCCTGTCACCTTGCGTTAGGAATTTTAACTTCATAATGGTTTCTTATCTCTAACAAGACTTCAAATTTTCTTTTCAACATGTTTTCATCAAATCCCAATCTCTGATGGGTTGACCATTTCATCTTTCATAACCCTGGGACTCATTTTCCCACCAAGTAGAAGCCATACCTTCTAATCTGGATTCAACAATACATACCCTCAAGTTATTCGGTGCCTTCAACCAATTTGCAAAAGCACTGGTGCCATCTACACCATTGAAAGTCTTCAACACCACGTATGGAAATCTTGCAACATTTCTAAATGCTCTAGCAAGCCTTGCCTCATCTTCCTTGTCAAGCTTGCCTGAAGAAGAAGTATTTACCATCGTTGAAGCCCTCGGAATTCTCATTTGATGAATACACTCCCATAGCTAGATCGTCCTTCCTCTTCATCTGCTCCATCTCCACTTGGCTATGAAACTTCTTCATCTAACTGCACATGCTCATCACCTCCACATGTCTAGATACGACTAGGATCGACATTCCTATCTACCTTTGCACTGATTGCATCTAACCAAGCATCATCATCTAGAAGGCAAACTTCATGCTTTGCATGTATCTATTCAATGCTTGCACCTGTTTCTTCTTAGGTGCCATCTGAAATTGACAAATTCCTCAACCAATTCCAAGTAATAATAAATACAGAGCTAAGCTCCAATGCAATAATGTTGGAGCAAGTTCACTCCACTAATTAATCACCTTCAAATACTAAATCCAAATATTATACAAAGACAAAACTTTTTGCTAGAAAATAAGAAACTAACTATCTTTAATTAATTGATTAGAAGATCACAACAAGATTCTCTAAACCCACAAACAACCAAAACCTTTCACTCTTAAACAATATTGTAAAGCACGAGGGTCTACAACCACACAATGGTTGTTCTCAATGTAAGACACAACCAATAGAATATCTCTCCCACAACCTGGGACTAAGATCTTGACTCACAAGTAAGATACAAGAAATTAGAACACACAAGCCAACACACCACAAATTGACCTTGGAGCTACAATCACCTATTACACTCACTCAATGTACTCTCACACCCTCTCTTGCTAAGCTCTCCACACTCAAGAGCTCTCTTTCACACTCATGATACCAACATCTATGAATTACCTCAATATTTGTGAATAATAAGGAGATAAGAAACCTAGAAACCTTCCCTCAACTCAACTTGCTATGATATACAGCCAACAATATACAGCAAACCTTGCTCTGATACTACTTGTTGCAACTGAAACCTAGAAGTGAAAAATAAATTTACTTATGCAACTCTTGACAGCAAACAAACACAAAATAAGAGACAGATTTACATGGAAAATCACTTTAATGTGAACGGAAACAACCATGGTAAAGTTAGGCAGATTTTTATTCTTTTTGAGAAATAGTTTTTCTCGCTACATCCCTCACCTCTCTCTCTCCCTCTTCTATAAATAGCCTTCAGCCCAAAAATTTTAGGCATTCAATCAACAGATTACATCAGTCATCTCTCACAGTTAAAGATAATGATCTGCCTAACTTAACTGACTATCAATCACTGACAATAAATTAAAATTAGTTACATTTCATCAATCTCACTTACTTAAACACAGTCAAGAAGCAACAGTTCCAAATTTCTTGATTGGAAATCAAGGAGAGAGAATCAAGGAAAAGCTTTTACTTCACTATCACAACAGAGTTGAAAATACAAGCTGGAACCCTTTGGACTCAGTGACATTGTGAATCCAGAACAATATGACATATAGAAACCTTTATGTATATTATATTGTCATAAAAAGCTGAAAAGCTTCTATAAACTGCTAGTCATAAGGTTATTGTCAATTTCTACCACACCATCAAACAATCAGAAGGGGTAAGTTTAGGATAAGAACACAAATTTGCTCAGCATCTCTGTGCTCTGTCAATTGCTTATGCAAAAGACATCTTCCAGACAGTGCTAGGGCATGAAACTCAAACAAAGAACACCATAAGTTTGAAGAAAAATGATAAACTTATTGCAGAATCCATGTCTTAAGACATACTTCCACATGCATTCAAAACACAGCATTCAAGATAACAAAGATAAAGATTCCTTGCATTTCTTATTCTTGGAAACAATAAAAGCATAGCTTAATTTTCCATCAGTTGCACAATAACGTATACTATTACAGGCATTATTTTGAAATGTATTGTTCATATGTCTTATCACGTTCAAGTTGAAATATCGCAAGAAACACTTAAGACTTTCCAACGAAAACAAAAAGACTAGATAACATACTGATCAGGTCATAAGGGCAAACTGGAATACAACGACCACATCCATAACAACGATCTATTATCACTCCCTGCAATGAGCAAACAGTATTTATGTGAAGAAAAGCAAAGAAGTTTGAAAGAATTCAGATTTCATGAGCTTCAAGAAGTACCTCAAACTTAGACCCAGATGCATCATGAAAGTTGACTTTATTGGAAGAAGCATTACTCTTGAACCTTATTGCATTAGCAGGACACAGAGCTTCGCATGGCCTCGAACAGTTTGGGGGACAGTCCTCTGGATCGAAATCTGGTAAGGAGTAATTTTCATGGAATAACACACACACGACAGAAAAGACAAAACCATGTTCAAGAACAAAATTTAACCAATGCTCCCTATCTCATTGGTTTTCATAGCGTCATATGTCCTAAAATTGCATGTCAATGAAACAAATCCAATCAAGAAATTAAAATTTTAATATCATTTCCAAGAATTTATCAACGATAGCTTCAGAACACATAAAAAATAAAAGAAAATGTAATGGACGTTGCACTTGCCCTTGGCAAAGTTTGCTAACATTGTAAATTTGAAATGGTAAGGTTAGCAGACAGTCACTAAATAACTTGCTAGATTCAAAAACCTTATGAGAAAATTCTCTTGCTAAAATAACATGACTGGACTGTTAAAATTACTACCGTATAATAGATGAGAATTACTAAAATCCCAAACAGGCATAAGAAGTATTTTCAAACTCAACTTATTGTAAATGCATAAAAACCCCGGGCAACTAGTTAGAATGAATTATTTTACTTATGGTATTACTTATTACTTTTTATTGTATTGTTTGATTTTTAGTTCGTAAAAATAAGGCATTCTAAGAATAAAAGAGATAAAGCTTAGACATAGAGACAAGAAATGAGGAAAGCATAAGAATGTTATTGATGGAATAGTAAATTAAACTTACATATGTAAAAGAAAGCATTAACAAAACTCTTAAAATAATGAAACATGTCCTTTTCGATAATGGGTTGGCACCACCAATGAAACCTACATGCCTTTCTGAAGTGAACATCCTCGTCATCGTTGACACTGATCATCACCCAAGGCTTATGGAATACTTCATCAGCAATCAGTGTATGTCGAATCTTCTCGGCCATGCTTATTCCTTCGTTTACAGCAGTTACAACAGAAGCATCTGCTGCACAGTCAATACAGTCCACTGCAAACAAGGATACAATTCTCATGAATGCATGTCATTTCCTGTGGGGAATCTAATTTTCACATTGCTATCTGATCAGACCAAGACATTAACAGATAAATTCCTACCAGCAAAAAGTTACAACTACGCTGTCAATGTGGCTTGAAATATTACAGAGGCAGGGAACATTTTTTTTTCTTTTTTTTTGTGCATTTGGCGATTTGCACTCTAATGTGGGCAAAGTACTCCAGCCACCACAGAAACCGGCATTTCCGTTTTCATTAAGAAGAAAAAGAGTTAAGTCTTAAACCCGAGCAGAACGAACATACAGCAACCGTATACACAAGTTCCATTTCAACGCAAAATTGACTACCAATGGACAGCTTTGCTAACTTTTCTTGAACTACTAAGCGCATCATTGAATCAGTAAGTCCATTGCTCAGCAATTTATTTTTTAAGACATACAGCATTGGCTAGCATAAAAAATGAACGGAAGCCTAGTAATAATGGTGAGGCAATCCTCCGAGGGACAAAATACGGAAAAGCCAATTTCTATTAGCTTTGAGTTGGATGAATTACCGCCGGCTAAGGTATAAACAATGGAAAGATTTCTGATATCCACAACGTCCTGCAATTATGCATATACCAAAGTCATTCTATATATATGTAGACACACATACACAGACATGCAAGGAAAAATAAGTGAAGGGGATTAATAAACAAACAGAAACGCCGAAACTAGGAACCTCAAAGCTAGCACCGCAGATGAGCTTGACCCAGGTTCCATTTTTGAGTGATTCAGACGGAGAAGTGCTTGCAGCAGCGGATGCCTGTAGCAACATCTGCTTAATTTTTATCCAGTCAGTGTTAGTGTGCCAGTGTTTGGCATGGAAAGGCGATTCATGTAAAGATGAAGCCCTGAATTTAAGCACGCGTCTTGCATATGATGATTCCAGTGCAGAGTAATAGGTAGGGAAGCATGGAAAAGCGAACAACTCCATGGCACACTGCAATTCACAAGCGTTTCTTATCCATAATCCCCATTACTGTTTGGAAAGGCACCTATGAAAAGCAAGAGGGCCGAATTTGAGAGCATGCCTCTAGCAGGTTCCAGAACTGTACTAAGCATTACTCATTGTGATTTCTAACTTTTCCACTATAATCGAAGCAATGATCCAGTGATTTCAAACTTTTAAATTAAGAGTCCAATCATTGTTATGATAAATATAATTAGGTTTGTTAACATGGATAGCATGTATGTCTAGTTTCTATTTTCTATTTACTTTATTTGTAAAGTATTTTTGATTACTTGTGCATAACTATGAGGGGTGTTGGACTCGTACATATATATTTAAAAATAAAAATAGAGAGTACAAAATCTGAGGACTACATAGAAGAGAAACTCTAAATCAATAAGAAGGAAAGGCCTAACTATTTTGAGGATGTATTTTTAGATTTTCATCCTTGCAACCAATCCTTAAAAACCTTCTCTCTAGGATAGGAAATTGGACATTCCATGAAAAGATTAACATTGGGTAAAAGGGGAGGAAGCCCCAACCCTATCAATAGAATTAACATTATCAAAAGATATTATCTCCAAATCTTGACCTATTAGCAATTAAAATATCTTGAATATGTTGTTCATTATGTAGATTTGGCATGTAAGATAGACTTCTTCAATGTTTTTTATTATGAAGAACTGATTGAAAATCATCTAAATCAACAATAGGAATATGTGAAACCTAAGGAACATGTACTTGTGCATAACTATGATCTCTTTTCATAGTTAAATATCATATTCTCAAAGATATCGCTTTTGCTTTAAGCAAAAAAACTCTCAAGAAATAATGAGTTGTTAATTCAACAGCTAGATTCTTAATTTGAAAGCTCTAAATCAAGGGTTCAATTCTTGTGAGCAATGCTGAGTTACAAATATCTAATTGGACTATATTATAATTATTCTAAGGTTCCAACACCTACTAGAATTGAATTTATGACTTGGAATTTCAAATCTAATTGATGTGTTCTTTTAGAGTTTCTACTTGTCTTTATAAGAAACCCTTTAGTAAGAGGTGAGAACCTGTGAGGGTGCTTTTGACCAAGAGCAAAGCCTTATCCTTTAACTACCCCAAATGGGAGATTTTTAAGGATTGGCTATTATAACAATGAAAACCTAAAAGGGCATCCCGCTAGCCTTTTTTTTCTAGCCTCTTATTTATTTTTTTGGGGTTTGATAAAGTGTTTGTTGGTCGCTGCGTTTACTAGGCTACGTATACAGGACCCTGTATACGCGGCCGCGTCAACGTAGCCCCATCGACATATCCTTCCATGCGTCAATGTGGCCCCATTTACGCAGCACCTATTTCGGCCTATAAATAAGAGAGTCTTCCGCCTCCTTGAAATACCTTTTTTTTAGTTGTAGCGAAGCTCTTGTAGTTTGTTTCTACAGGAGATAGAATATTTTCCAAGTGCCCGCAGTAGGTGTAAGAAGGTGTCCAACTCTTTATTCGTGCACTGATGTATCTGAGCGCATTGGTGTGAACGGCAATAAAGACGAGCTTTCAAGCATTCTTTGCAGCATTTTGGACTTAGCTATTTCTATGCATTTCTAGCTTAATATTTATATGCTTTGATAATTACTTAAGTTTCTCTCATTATTAAGTTTAATTGCTATCGCTTATTCATAGTTCATAGGAACCATAAGTATAACCATCTCGAACATAAACCCAACGCTTGGTAACCCAGTGATGCTTAACGTCTAGTAACCCAGTAGTTGTTAGGGGATGCTCAAGACATGCCCGAAGGATGGGATCAAATACTTATGCTAAGAATAGTTAAGATACAGATTAGGATAATTATAGATTAGATAATATTTCATTCCTTACTTTCCACACCTTAATTAGATGCCAAAAGATAAAGTAAAAAGCCATAAAAATCAATTGCCTCAATCTCACTTAACCATCGCCACTAGATATTCACAAGTGAGGTTGAGAAGATAACGACCGTTCTAACAAAGGGTTTTGCTGGTTAGAGGTCTGGTGTATGTTAAGTGCTTACAGTCTACGGAATTCGACCGAGTCGCGTGTGAATGCCCATGATTTGCATGGTTGGGCGTAGGGGTACCTAGCCGCTCATCATTAGCACCGTTGCCGGGGACTGTTAGTCTTACATGCGTCATCTAACCTTACTAAAATTATTATTCACGTCATTGGAACGGACCCAGGATAGTAACATTTACACACGCTAGGCAGATTTAAGTAAAAAAGTAAGGTACACCGATTAAATGGATCATCTAACATCCAACATGTGTTCTCATAGGAGAGATGTATCCAACCCATCGGTGCCACAAGAATGTCAGGTGATATACAAGCATCCCGATGATTATGTCTCAGACTTTACCTTCATCCTACATCAGGATGAACATCTGCGATGGCGGGACATGGGAAGGCAACATTGTACTACCACCCGACCGATCGGTTCCTGGAATGTTGTTCCACAATCTGACCAGACTTGGCATCCAGGACCGTGGAGTGGAGTACGTCATGGAGGACCATAACTACTAGGACTATCATCCCACTGAGGCTCAATGAGCATGAGACTAGCAGCAAGCAGAAAGATATGAACACCTGAAGGGGAAAAAATTCAATAACCCCTTATTCTTGCAAGGGCTGCAAGATAATGAGGAACCCATCTTTCATGATTCCCATTCGACCAAACTTCCTTTGGGATAGCAGAAACTTCAATCCATCATCCATAACAAGCCTCTAAGTGACCAAGATCCTCAAGGGGATGGAGGGTCATGTGGTAAGGATGGGCAAGATGGTTGAGGCTATCATCAGAGTAGAGGGGAAGACCGACACCAGAGTGGTGGCAACTCTTCTCCCTCTTCTCCATCCTCTCACTCCCCTATACCTTCATCCAGTTCAGACTCTGATTGTAACCAAGGTAGAAAGGAGTGAAAGGACGGTGGTTGAAAGGATCGAAAGGGACAACTTGAGAAAACACGCGACCAATCGCGCGATGCTAGCAGTCATAAAAGGAGGGGTAGCCGGAATCATCATAGACATCATGGTCCTCAGCAGGACTATGACTCGGATGAGCCATTATTGGCTACTCAGAGCATGCTCTAGATCGCCAAGGTAGTTCAAATCCCTAGTAGGCATGTAAAGGATAGCCGGATCAAGCGCGTCAATATGAACAACATCCCTAGATTTGAAGGGAGATACAATTGTGATCTGCAAACTCACCTGCAGGCGTTCCATGATGCCTGCACCCTGTAGAACATTGACAATGATTGGCAGAAGTTGAAGCTGTTCCCTCGCACACTCATCAAGGAAGTAGAAAACTAGTACTGGTCCTTGGAACCGGAATCAATTAGCAGATGGAGTACGATGCTTGAGATTTTTAATGATAAGTATCAAACGTACTACAGAGTGGCAATAAGAGACAACAAATCCAAGGCTGGAGATAAGGAAATCATGAACCCTTGAATGCAGCCATGAGTAGGTACTATTCATTGTTGCATCGGTGCCTTGGTCATGGCTACTCTCAGTAGGCACAACTTTGCCACATCATTGATGGGCTTCGCTTTGAAACACAAAAGACCCTTGGCGTGTACACCCAGGGACGACTGTCGGAACTAAGGGCCCATTAATTGCAGTGCCTCCTTGAGTAGGTGGCCAAGGAGGAAGGGGAACTTAGAAAGAAGGAGAGTGCAGAAGAATTTAATCGAGATCCCTCCATCAAAAACAGGGAGGTCCAATTTTGTGACGAGGAGGAAGAATCACCATTGGAAGCAGCGGTGAACCAAAATACCTTACCTTTACAAAAGTTTGCATCTAAAATATCAGCAAAGGTTGATAAGATGTGGGACTCTTTGGACGAAAATTCTAAAGTGTGCTAAAAATTGTAGAAGAGTTTAGAGAACAAGGTAATGATCGCGATTAGCATAGAAAGAAGGAAGCTGAACATGCCCAACATAAAGGTAAGGGCAAAGTTGCTGTAGCAGAGCAGGTTGTAGAGTTTGACACCAAGGAGGATGATGAATGTGGCATATGCCAATATAAACATCCTAAGGGATGTTGTCCTGTGGTGTCACACCTTCAAGAGTCTAGGGTGTACGCATTGAACCCTCTCTTGGCGAAGAGGCAAACACCGCGAAGGTTGCCTTACCCACAAGGCAACCCAAGGCAGTTCCACCAGCAACAAGGATACTATCCAAGTGGAGCGCCATTGGAACCTTATGAATACTTCCAGTAGTGGCAGCACCCACAAGCATGGGAGATGCCACCTCCAAGGCAGTAGTACCCTTACAAACAGCCAGATCCATATGGATACTACGTTCAGCAACCGGTCTCTCCACAGGACTTTTCCAGTCATGCGGCCTTTTCAAGTTATTACCACCTCCTAGAATATTTCTGACCTCAATCTCCATCACCCAGGTGGGAAAACCCACATCTCTTCTATCCTCCATCACCTTCTCCTGCCACTCCTTCTCCACAACATCCCACTCAACTGCCACCCACTCCACCTATGCAGGGAGAGATACCGCCACAGTCGCAACAACGAAATGCTACGAGGGTTTTCAACCTACAACCGACACCTCAGCTAAGTGGACTGGAATCCAAACCATGAAAACGTCCTTTCTTTCGGCCCAATAATCTGAACATACCTCACATACACCTATGGCCAGTGCCTCTGAACCTCCAAGCACCTCCACTGTTCCACCGCTTGAGTAGCCTTCAAACCAACCACACTCCAACGTCCAAACAGTCATGCTCACACATGCCATGACTGATTGGATAAAGGTCAATCATCTTTCTCAGAAATTGATTGATCCGGGAAGCCCCCTCATCTATCTTTAGGTGGTAGGGAATGAGCTATGCAAAGCTCTTCTGGACTAGGGATCAGGAGTCAATTTAATCTCTCATGACATGTACAAGAATTGAAACTTTCCCCTGCTCAAGAAGAGCAATATTCGACTCGAGCTAGCAGACCAGTCCATCACCATTCCCTTGGGATTGGTGGAGGACATTGTGACCACCGTTTGTGGGTAGTCTTATCCTGCTGATTTCCTCGTCATCCGTGTGGAGAATTGCAAGGGGAACTTCCCAATCATAATGGGAAGAGCTTGGCTAAGCACGGTGGATGTACGACTAGGACTCTGAGATCTATCCCTTGAAATTTCAAAGGAAAATCCTTTTGGGAAGATCAAGAAGAAGCGTGTTCCATGCATCGCATACAGTGACTCAAGGTGCAACTATGTACAGCAGTTATGGTCCACTAAGCAAATATCCATTCAAGCATTCAGTCAGTGTACTGAGGAATCACCAGTCCAACAGTGCCTATATGTAATAGCCACCAATCAAGAGGGAACCCAATGGCTAACAGCTGACCCTGCTAGCAGTGCAATGTGCATGGAACCATCTGAGGGGCTTGTACAAGCCTATATAGAAAGCATGGATGAAATGGAAGAGGTTTATCAACAAGTCTCCACTGTTGATGACCATGATGATTAGGGAAAAGTGCAAATCCTTGAAAGCTTCAAACAAGAGCCCCTAGAACTCAAGTCCTTACCAGCTCACTTAGAATATACATTTTTGCAAAATGGAAAGCCGGTAATTATCAATGCCACCCTTGCTCTGGAACAAAAGAAAAAGTTGCTGAAGGTGGTGAAAAAATGGGATGCTGCATTTACATGGTCATATCCTGAGTTAACTAGAGTTGATCCTCAAGTCTGCCAACATTGGATCTATATTGACCCCTTCATGAAGCCACGATGACAGCCACAAAGATGATTAAACCCCAAACTGAAGCAGGTCATCAAAGATGAAATTGAACAGTTGCTAAAGGCAAGGTTCATCTATTCTATTGTCGATAGTAAGTGCGTCAGCCCATTCATTATTGTGCCAAAGAAAGGTGGCAAATGGAGGGTCTGTATTGATTTCCGATTACTCAATATGGCTACCTTCAAGGATCACTTCCCGCTCCCATTTGTGGACCAGGTGTTGGACACCATTGCAAGGCATCACTATTACAGTTTTTTGGATGGTTATAGTGGCTATAACCAAATCCAAATTGCACCAAAGAACCAAGCCAAAACAACTTTCACAAGTCCATGGGGGACTTTCGCATACAAGAAGATGCCTTTTGGCCTGTGCAATGCACCTTCCACGTTCCAACGCCTTGTCCTCAGCATCTTCCAGTAATAAATTGGCAATGGGGTAGAAGTCTTCATGGATGATTTCTCTACCTATGGGGCCATATTCGAGCAAGCCTTGGACCATCTTGAGCAGGTTCTGAAAAGGTGTGTAGACACTAATCTGTGGCTCAATTGGTAGAAAAGCCATTTAATGGTCCAAGAAGGTATTGTGCTGGGGCATCGCATCTCATAGATAGGGATTAGCGTGAATCCTAAAAAGATTAGAGTCATCCAAGGAATCACCCAACAACCAAGCACCGTAAAAGATGTTCGATTGTTCCTTGGCCATACTGGTTACTACTGGTGCTTCATTGAAAATTTCTCGAAGATCGCCAAGCCGTTGGTAGAACTTACAAAGAAAGATGCTCCGTTCATTTGGACTAAGGAATGTGAATTGACATTCCAATTGCTTAAACAGAAACTCGTAGAAACTCCAGTTCTACGGGCACTTGAGTAGTCCAGGCCCTTCCACATCATGACAGATGCATCTAATTATGACTTGGGAGCCATGCTTACATAGTGTGATGATTAGAAACATCCATACTATATCCATGCTCAACTTAACTACATCACCATCGAAAAGGAGTTGATGGTGGTGGTGTTCGCCTTGGAAAAATTCTGACACTATGTGCTCGGATACAAGGTGTTCGTGCATACTGACCACAATGCTATTTAGTTCCTGATGAACAAACCAACGGTATCTAGTGGCTGGTGATTCTTCAAGAGTTTGATCCTCACCTACCTCACCACTCAAGAGTTGCCAAAGGAGTGGAACCATCGGCAAAAACAACAGTTTCTCCATAAGGCCAAGCATTTCATGGAAATCAATGGCCACCTTTACAAGGTGTGCGTAGATGGCCTGATTTGATGGTGTGTCCTTGATGACGATACGTTGCACGTCCCCCAAGATGCTCACGAGGGCCCTTGTGGGGGCCACTATGCTGGACGCCGCATAGCCATTAAGATCTTGCTTGCAGGATATTATTGGCCCATAATCTTCAAGGATGCATAATGGTTTTTCCACTCCTATGATCGATGCCAGAGAGACAGTGGGATGACTACACAGATGGAGGGACCTCAACAATGGATCCAACCATTGGAGCCCTTCAACATCTGAGGCATTGACTTCATGGGACCCATCACACCCCTATCCAACGGAAAGGCATACATCATCGTAGCCATGGACTACTGCACCAAGTGGGCGGAGGCAGCAACTATCATCGACTATTATTCAAACACCACCGTACAATTTATCTAATAACAAATCGTCAATAGGTTTGGAGTGCCACGTGCACTCATATCTGATAATGGCACTCATTTCACGGGTGCCACTTTTTGAAAACTCATGCAACACTTGGGGGTCACCCACTAATTTACAACACCCTATCACCCCCAAGCCAACGGGTAGGCCGAACTCACCAATAGGGAGATCACTAAGATCCTTACCCGAACCATCAGCAAATATAGGAGGGATTGGAACACCAAACTCAACGATGCCCTTTGGGCCTATCGCTCCACTTGGAAACTTCCTGTAGGGTACTTTCCCTATGAGTTAGTGTACGAAAAGTTACCAAAACTTCCAATCCAAGCAAAACTCCAAACACTATCCATAGCCAGTGACTTAGGCCTTGACCTACTGTTAGCACAATGTGAACAACTTATCAACTTAAGTATGCTAGATGAGAATCGATTAGTGGCCCTGTCCTCAAATGAGATCCACAAGGCCTACAACAAAAAATAACATGATCTTAGGATCCAGAAGGTCACATTTAGAAGTGGAGACAAGGTGTTGTATTGGAATCCCTCACATGTATCTTAACTAACCAAGTTTCAAACACTATGGGAGGGACCTTACATTGTTTCTGAAACCTTTCCATCTAGGGCCTTACTTATCCACAAACCTGAGGACCCCACAAGAACGCAGTTGGTGAATCGGCAACAACTAAAACCTTTCCATGAACTCCACTTAACCAGTGTTACCACCTCATCATCATCACTAGGACAGCCTCGCTCCATATTTCGTGTCTCCTCCTTTCCACCCAGTCGTGGGGGAGACCATCATCCCTACTAATCCATTCCACTATACCCCTCACTATTTTGTAACTTTTTGTTTTACACTTTTTGTTTTTCAACATCGTTCATACGTTTGCCAATTCTTGTTAATTTTTTTTCCTTTCTTTAATTATTTTTCGTTTCTTTGTGTGTGTTTCATTTTCATGTGATTGCTAATACATCGTCTTATTGTCATCAGGTGTCTGGCGCAAATGGTTTTTGTGATGATGGATCATGTACAATAGTTCACCTAGTTATCTAGCTCCCACCCTCGCATGGTTGTTTTTGGACTTTGCGTCTACTTTTTTTCATCTCATAAACTCGACAGTGAGTCCATGTCATCCACCCATCCACCCACTCCATGGTTTTCCTTCCTTTGGGAATGTGTAACCCCTTCACTTAAAAACATTGTAATTAATGTGTGACTTGTGTAGTTCCCAGAATTAGGGATGACCCAATGGTTTGAATCGGGTGTGACTTCAAGGGGAATGCAACATTCGTCGCCCTTTCCCATCCCTTGGGTTGCTGATGTGTCATTCTGGGTTTCTTACCACTCCACATCCTTCTTTACAAGGAAGTCACTAGGCAATTCGACCTTGCATGGTGTGGTTCCCACAAAATAACAAGACAATGAAGAACATAAAATCATCACTATGTGGGAATTCAAAGCAGACCCCTTAGACCACCTCTCACGGGCCACCAAAACAAGTTATGGGACTCAGCCTATCCCCTCTAACTTTGCTCCATTTCACTTCCTTCTTCTCCGCCTATTGGAGTGGTGGTTGCCTATGGGTACACTCTGCTACTTGGTGGATGGATGGGGCTTCACCTATTACTGCGAAGTCACTATATGTGGTTGGTTTTGGGTTTGAACTTAGGAACGGTCATACTGGGTCACTTAACCACAAATTCACACAGGGTTTTAAGTAATTAACAATTGGAATTCCACTCCTCTCATCTCTCTCTCACTCGTTTCTCTCCCAAACTCACCTCACTACCCATTTTATGTTTTGAAAATTCATCGTGATTTCCATGTACTACTAATGCCTTAGTGGGGTCTCTTGGGTAGGAGTATTAACTTGTGAACACCATTTCTTGACCCCGGGGTCCACGAACTCTGGTGTTAAGGATATGCAGGGGCTACTAAGGCTATTGCCTGCTATGGGGAGGACCCACCTGCATTTTCTTGGTCCTACCTGTCAAGTCTCCCATCCTTTGGATTTCATGGTTGATTATTTCTAGGGTCTCATCGCTCAATCTCCTCCCCGCGGAGTTCTTTCTCACCACGTTCTCCTACCTTTGACTCTTTTTCTAGCCCAAGTTACCTTCCTCGTGTCCTCGATCACATTCCCAGTCTCTTACGCTTTTCAACTGCCCCAATTTAGCATTTTAAATTCATTTGAGGGCTTTTTATGGGCTAGTTAACTTTGGTCAATAGGTGCGACCCCCTGTGTATACAGGGCCCCGTATACGTAGCCCCCTACATATACGTAGCGGCGTATACACGGCCCCATCGACATAGTGCCCAACCCCTATATATATGGCCATTATGCTTAATAATTTCATCATTTTGCAAACAAATTGAGGGGAGATTTTGCCATTTTTTCTGCCTAACTTCTTCCCGAGCACCTACATTCCGTCATGCGTCCGTATTAACCAATCCTTGCCCTCTTGAGCACCCAAAGGTATGCTCTTAGTTGTGGGGGAGGGGGGTGAAGCCTATGTGTAATTAATTAGTTAATTAATCAATTAACTAAGACTTCACACCTCTAAGGGAAGAACGAAAACAATAAGCTTAAACTTTAACTATTTCCTTGATTGTTTTTGGCTCTAACCCATGAATTAACACTCCGGGGGACTTAATGGGAGGCCCATGCCAACAACATAACTTAGTCAAACTGAGAAGGTGTATAAGGACCATCTTGAGCTACTTATGCACAGTTTAATGGGTGGTTATGTTTGATTGTAGATGGCACCCAAACTAAGGCATCCAAGGGGTGAAGGACCATCAACCGAGGGACAAGTGCCCATGAATGGGAAGGGGATGAGGCATGCAACAACTAGAGCACGTGGAAGGCTCTCATGCAATTGGCCCCCTCCACGAAGGACCTAATGTAGAATTTGTCCATCAAATTCCCGAAGAGGAGATTCCCAGTGAGTAATCGCAAGGGGATGAGACTCTGGGGATAGCACCACGGGCTGAGGTCACCCTGACCCAAGCCTGTCTTGATGCTATCAAGCCGAGCAAAGTGCAATGGATGGTCCTCCAAGAGCTAAACTTTGGACCATTCCTCGAGAACACACCAGAAGATGTGAGGCTTCAACTACAAAACTCTCAGATGTGGCCAATCATCACAACCAGTGGTGAATGGTACTTAGGAGAGACCTATCTCTTCTGGACGAATCGACAACTAGGGTCCAGAGTAAGAATCAAAGATATTTATGTCTCTTACTCTTCAGAGGCAATAGTGTAAGCTCTAGGGTTACCCGAGACTGGAGTAGATGTGGTGGAGATCCCAAAACAAGTAGACCCTGAGGTAAAAAGGGAGTGGATCAGGCGGTGCTATGGGGTAGACCACAAGGAGTTCGGCTCTCTAACCACAGTGGAGAGGGTATATTCAAAAATTGCATCTTACCACCTAAATCCAATGGTAAGACCCAGCAAAATCATAGCCTTCTCTACTCATGCATGTGCCACTCTAAGTGTGAAGTTCCCGATGAGTCTTCCACAATTACTATTTTTGGAAATTGAAAAAAGGTTCGTCAAAAGCGAACGTGGAAGACGAGCTCTCTCCTTTCCCTGCCTAATCAGAAAGTTATGCAAATGGGCAGGGATAGCATGATACACTAATGATACAATCCGACACGCCTCGATTGCCTCATGGCGTGAAATGATGAAGGATAGGACTCCAGCCACGATGCAGATAGAGGAGGAACAGCAACCACCTCCACCACCTGCACAAACAACAAGGTAAGGTTCGCAAACCATTGTCAAACACATTCGCGAGATCCGACAATTGCTCTTGAGCTAGCAAGAGCAATCTGGTAGGAGTGGTGGAGGGGAAGACCCTTCAGTCTATTGCCTTGTAATGAGCCACCTGGAGCAAGTGGCTCGATTAGACAGCTTGCTGGAAAGAGCAGGGTCGATGTTCTCCTTCGCCCGAACACAAGTACCAGCAAGGACAGATCCTAGTGTTTGAGAGGTAACAGTATCAACCCAACAACTACTTCCTGAAATCTCTGGGAATGCTGCCACCTTCTTAGTACACTTGGAAGATGGTGAAGGGGCAACAGTCTTGGTGATGCAGCACCAAGGATAGGAGATTGTGGCCAAAGTGGTTGCTGATACAATTACTACAGCTCTCAACACATCGACAGCACCTACACTAGATGTTCATGGACTTCAAGATGTACAGGCATTTGCCAGAACCTCATGTAGTAAGATTGATGCAACGCAACATGAGGAATTGTTAGATTGACTGGTGGGAACCAGGCAATCGCTTTCGAATGTCTTTGACCTTCCGAACAACATCACTGCAACCTAGTCGGAGCTGCTCTCGACAAGGGGTAAGAGCCTCATTTTGGAAGGGCAACTTGAAACTGCTCAAGCCACCTATCAACACTTGGCAACAGAAGTGGCATTATTAACAACCCAGCTTGCTGATCCAGCTCTCCTCAATCATGAAATCACTAGAGATGAAGCTTTTCAACAGCTTTAGTTCAAACTTCAGATAGTTAAGGATGAGCAAGAGTCGTCGATCTTCGATATGTCCTTGGCAGACATTCAAGCATATAATTTAAACAAGGACTTCACGGAGGTTCGCTAAGAGAGTGTTAGGTTGATTGCGGAGGTTCATCACCTGCGTAATGTTGGTGTGGAAAATGAGCACATGAAAAATTTTATCCACCAACTGCAGGAAGAGCTAGCCAGGGTTAATGCTGACGTGAGAAGGTTAGTAGCTGAGAATAGAAATCTATCCATGGAGGAGGTTTAGGCTTTGCGACAAAAATCTGCCATCGAAATTGCCACTTGGAAGAATGAGACCCTGAAGTTTGAAAAAATCAAGAATCATTACAAGGACCAAGTGGGACTGCAAAAGAAAGTAAATGAGAAGCAGATCCAAGTCATAAAGGCCAAGTTGAACCAAGCGCTCCAGCAGCTCTGAGAAGGAGGAAAAGTATGGCAACCTATCTTTGATGGGTTGAATGCTTACAATCAAGCTGAAATCCACCTCAAGGAGCTTCAGATCGAAGAAATGATAGAGTATATGAAGCTCGCCAACCTTCGTCATGCAAACCTGGCCATGCTCACAACTGGGAGACCACAGTCCGAATTGCAGAAACAAGTGGCCACCTCATACTCTTTATACGAGGGCAAGTTCCAAGCACATAAAGTGATGAAGCAGAAATTAGAAACAACAAACACAGAACTTGAGGTTCTCTGCACAAGTTTTGAAGGACAGAGTGCAGTTGCAAAGAACTTGGCCCATCGGATGAATGACTACTAGTAGCTGCAGGCATCAATTTGAGCATTCGACATCGAATGAAAGCAATTTGTAGCCTGGTTTGTCAACCTAAAAGAACTCTTCCCAGCACTGCCAAGCCCTTGGGAGGTTCCAGTTCCAGCACACATTGGTGAAGCTACCTGGACAATGAAAGATCCCAAAAGCAAAGAGGAAAAAATGAGGGCTCTCTTGGAGGCTTTCCGGCTGCCTCCATAAGTTGTAGCCACCACGTGACAGCCATCATTCGTGCCACCGCCATTGCATGGGCTAGAGACTGGTGAAGGTCCATCGAAACCACCGCCCCTAGGGACGGTGTGATCTTCTCTGGCAATTTTTTGCATCCTTCTATACGACAGAAACTCTAGGACTAGCAAGGTATTCAATTTTATCTCTAAACACCACCATTTTTGTAACTTGTCCTTCTCTGTAACTTGGGCACTTACTAAAATTGATGTTGTGTCATGTGTGTGTTAAGTCATGTGTGTTGTAAATAAAAGACCATACCTTCCAAATTGTAAGAGGAACTTGAGGACAAGTTTTTACTCAGTCGTGGGGGTATGATGAAGTGTTTGTTGGTTGCCACTTTTACTAGGCCACGTATACGGGACCTCGTATATGTGGCAGCGTCGACTCGGCCCCATCGATGCATCCTTCTATGCATCAACGTGGCCCTGTTTATGCGGCACCTATTTCAGCCTATAAATAAGAGGGCCTTCCGCCTCATTGAAGTACCTTTTTTTCAGTTGTAGTGAAGCTCTTATAGTTTATTTCTACAGGAGATAGAATATTTTCCAAGTGCCCATAGTAGGTGTAAGAAGGTGTCCAGCTCTTTATTAGAGCACTGATGTATCTAAGCCCATTGGCATGAATGGTAATAAAGACGAGCTTTCACACATTCCTTGCAGCATTTTGGACTTAGCTATTTCTATGCATTTCTAGCTTAATATTTATATGCTTTGATAATTACTTAAGTTTCTCTTATTACTAAGTTTAATTGCTATTGCTTATTCATAGTTCATAGGAACCATAAGTACGACCATCTCAAATGTAAACCCAACGCTTGGTAACCCAGTGACGCTTAACGTTTGGTAACCCAGTAGTGGTTAGGGGATGCTCAGGATGTGCCTAGAGGATGGGATCGAATACTTATGCTAGGAATAGTTAAGATACAGATTAGGATAATTATAGATTAGATAATACTTCATTTCTTACTTTCCACACCTTAATTAGACGCCAAAAGATAAAGTAAAAAGCCATAAAAATTAGTTGCCTCAATCTCACTTAACCATCGCCACTAGATACTCACAAGTAAGGTTGAGAAGACAATGACCGTTCTAACAAAGGGTTTTGCTGGTTAGAGGTCTGGTGTATGTTAAGTGCTTACAGTATATGAAATTCGACTGAGTCATGTGTGAATGCCTATGATTCGCATGGTTGGGCGTAGGGGTACCTAGCCGCTCATCATTGGCGTCGTTGCCCTTTCATAGATACCATGGATGTCATATGTAACATGATGCTAATGCATGCATATGTCTATGATTGCTTTTTATATCTCATATAATAGTACACAATAGTACATGCACTTTTATGAATTCAATTTTCCATCATTTTAAATTTGAAATGTTGGATTGCTTTGAAATTAGTTCTTAGCTTTTGGAAATGTATGCATGCTTTTGAATGCCTTACAAGATGTAATACATTCACGTCTTTAGAAGCCAGCATGCTTTTGAAAGCTCTCTAAGTAATTTAGATTTCAACATCCAATAGCCTTCTGAATAATTTAAATTTCAATATACAAAAGTCATCCTTATTCAAAGAAAAGACTTTTTAGAAGTTGGAACCAAAAATAAAGATAGTTTTCAAGAAGCATTTTATGCAACTTGGATAACTTCTAGAAGTTTGCACATATTTCTAAAAGCTTTAAATGATCAAATGGATTTTGGCTTCTAGAAGTGTTCTTGGTGTTTTAGATTTCAACTTATGGAAGTCTACGAATGCCTTAAATTCTCACATTATGGAAGCAGTGTGACATCTAACACACTCATGCTTTTGGAAGTTTGTCCTTGGTTTTAGAAATCTTCTTAGTAGTATAAATTTTAGATTTTGGAAGCCTATGCATGCTTTCGAAGCCCATTCTTATTCAAAGAAAAGACATTTCTAAACCAAAAATGGGCTTATAAAAGTTACAATCATAAACAAAGACAAGATTTTGGATGCATTATCTAAAACTTAGATAATAGCTTCTAAAAGCATGCACACACCTCTAGAAGCCTTCTTAGTAGCTTAATTTTTAGCCTCTAAAAGCTTGTACATGCTTCCGAAAGCCCATTCCTATTCAAAGAAAGTCTCTTTTAGAAGCAAAATGAGCTTTCAAAACCAAAAATAAAGATAGCCCTCGAAAAGTATTTTCCATAGCTTGGATAATAGGTTCTAGAAGCCTTCCTATTAATATACATTTCAACTATCAAAAGTGTAACACCTTAGCCCCATTAGACCCTCGTATGCAATCCTATATTTTCATTAATGATGTTTTGAACCCTAGATTATATGATAGTTGATGATTGAGTTTGACACATTTAAATATCTAAATACTTTAATGTTAATATTTCATATCATAAATGTATGTATGCAATAGTTAGTTGTAATTTATTAAGTTGTGGTAAATTTTGAATTAATATTTTGATGTTACATTACCATGAATTATTTATATGTGTGTGCACTAGCCTCTTGGAATGTGCTAGATATGAGCCATGAGGTGGAGTAGATGGGCCAAGCACATGAACTAGCATAAGAATGATGGATGTCACTATTATATTAAATGTCATGTACTATATATACATGCAACATAATGTGGTGATGAGGCTAGCGAAGCTTCCTTAGACTCTACAATCAAAGTTCATTCAAGTCTCATGCAAAGTGCAAGATTCATAATAACTTACAACAAGAAAAGGAAAAGAGAACTTTATTCTTGCGCAAAGAAAATGAATATGATGTATAATGGAAGCACATACCTCTAAGGATAGATAATCAAATAATCAAACCCTTACTTCACTCTCACAATACAAGGAAGACCATCAAGAGGATGATCTCACTACTTAATTGCTTAAGAATAATGCTTTCACTTTTTCTTAAGCTCTCTATATGTCAATTTATGATAAGCACCTTCCTTAAGGCCATATTCATTCTTTTATAACATCTAGAATGAACCTTAAACTTCCCCAACCACTGATATTTGAATTTAAAATTGTGCCTTTTTGAAAAATCAATAATCTATAGATTGTGAATGCCTATAGCTTGCAACCACATTGTAGCAACCATCCTACAACTACACAATGACTCACACCCTATCATACTAGTAAAACCACAATATTTCTCATATCTATTTCTTTGCAAATTATAATTAGTTATGGATCGCAACCTTAGACTATGACCTCATTACAACTTATAATGGACTTGAAATTTACTTTTCACACTAGAAAATGTGCATAATTTGATAAATACACAAATTGTGGTAGACTGAAACTCATAGTTGCTTGTAGCAAAAGATTATGGCTAACAGTGACTTGTAATAAGCTCGCAGTTGCCCGCCTAGCAGCATAAACATACAAATAACTTTAAAATGTTCACAAAACATAAACATATATTCTAGTAATCTTAAGACATATCAACGATAAGAATTACCTTAGAAGACGAGTTGAAGTACTTATCATCTCCCTTACCCTTAAAAAGAAACTTGTCTTATTGAGGTAATACACTTAGGATAGCATCAAGGCCTAACAAACTCAAATCATTCTTATGAACTCAAATGGCATTCTTAGGGCCTTCATCACTCTAATGCATCAAGCAGTCATGTCTTTTTCTACCTCTTGTACTCTTTGCCTCTCTTTCTTACAATATAATTGACTTCCTTAATGACTTTAATAGAGGTTTACCTTAAATTATATCCCTAAGAATGTTAAGACTATCCTCCAAATCTAATGCAAAAACATTACCATGATGTGGACTTAAATTTAAAACATTAAAAACATAAGAAATAGGAAAGTCATTAGGCAAATCAATCTCATAGACATTGGAATTGATCTTGGCTAAAATTTGAATGGTTAAATGGTGTAGGGACATCTCTTTTGATTCCCTTTGATCTTCCTTATGTTTGTGTTTGTAGGTGATGAGATGTGATATGTTAGGCAACTTCATCGATGCATCTACATTTACAAAGCCTTGTTGATGCATCTTAAATGCATCGAAGATGCATATGTGTGGATGAAAATGCATTGATGCATTAATGGACAACACATCTTAGATGAAGTGACGTAGCCTTGTCGATGCATCCTTGTCAGTGAAGCCCTATCAATGCATCCTCATCGATGCAACTAATAATGCATCTCTGTCGACACAATGCCTATATTTGCTTATAAATATGTGAGCACCCACTATGTATTTGGCACCATTTGATTTGTACTATAGTCAGACTCTTGTAGTTTTATTTCATAATGTTAGCAAATAGTTGGTGAGTGCTTGTAGTGTGGATTTGAGTTACTTGTACAACATCTTATTTGAGTGGCATTGTACATGGACACATTCCATGAACAACAACAAGATTTAGATTGATTCCTATTCATTGTAGCACTTTGACTTAGAATAGATTTACTTTTAATGCAATTTATTTTTTATGTATTTAGTTAACTCTTACATTTCTATGCATGTTAATCAATTAGTGGGATGAGTGTGACCAATTTTGAGCATAAACACGTATTTGCTTGATAATCCCATCAGGGCTTAATCTAATGAGTAGCATAACACTTGGTAATCCCAGTAGTAGATACATGAGTTCAAGATGTGTACAGCAAGCTGGGAATGAACACTCATCATCCTTAAGATAGTTTAGGATTTATCTTCTTGTTATTAGTTAGTTTAAATAATAAATTTCTACATTATTATCTAGTTAGTTTAAGGGTCGCACAACTTCAATAATCATATGCCTCACTTTGGACTAAACCATACGTGACAAAGCTCCCACAAGTCCAAGTGGGAAGATAACAACCTGGAATCAATGCTTAATAATCTAGATACCACATTAGTTCCATCCATGGAATTCAACCAGATTGGACATGAACACTTGTCATTCCTATGGTTGGGCATAGGAGGTACCCACTACTCATCATTGGCATTGTTGGCGAGGATGGTGCTAGTTATCTAGATTAGGTATATTATAAACAATCTTTGTAAAAGTATTAACAATTTATCTTTTCCAAAATATTAATATTTTAAGTCACACACATTATTAATTAAAAACATGTCTTCTTCATATATAGCCAATGATCCATCACATGATGAGAACACTAGTAGGAAAAATGGTAGGGTCTATATTGAAGAGAATCAGAGTGAATCACTAAACCCATTTGTCTCATATGCTCATTTAGATCCTTACTACATTCAAATACTACATTCAACTATTTCAGATAATCTTAGAGGAGATGGTAGAAGTCCTAGAACAAGGAGGGCCTTAAGGCCTAAGACCTTCTCCAAACCTAGAAGAGATAAATCAAGGGACCATAGGAGGAGATATAGGAGCCATGGCAATTCTCCTAGTTCATCATCTTCCTCTTCCTCTTCAACATCTAGTTTTGATGAAGATGAATATAGGTATAGATATAGAGATACACTAATGGATCAAGATGAAGATAGTCCCAAGATGCAAAGGTAAGATGAAAATCATCAAAGTAAGCATAGATGAGATCATCACTATCAAACAAATAAATAGAGTATATCACCATGACGTGTTTGATGAAGATGAGCCCTTGTTGGCTACTAGGAACATGATACAAATTAGGAAGGTAGTTTAAATGCCTCATAAGCATTAAAAGGAAAGCTGCATCAAATTGATTGATAAGAATAACATTCATAAATTTTAGGGAGGCTATAATTCTAATCCCCTACATCATTTACAAGCCTTCCATGATGCTTGTGCCTTACAAAACATTGAAAGTAGGTGGAAAAAGCTTAAGCTCTTTCCTAGGACACTAATAGAAGAAGTTGAATGTTGGTATAGATTGTTGGAACTAGGTTCAATCCATCGGTGGTCCATAATGCTTGAGCTCTTCAATGAAAAATACCAAACCTCTGAAAAAGCATCTAATCTAAAAATAAATCCAAGGGTGGAAGCAGGAAAACCATGAATCTTTGGATGTAGCCTTAGACAGATGTTATTCTCTACTACATATATGTCTAGGCCATGGTTTTTTTCTAAAAAAGAGTAGCTTCCCCACATCATATATGGGCTTTATAACAAAACAAGGGAGACACTTGGGATCTATGCCCAAGGATGATTATCAAAATTGAGAGCCAATTAGATACAAAGGCTAGTAGAAAAAGTGACAAAAGAAGAAGGGGAGTTGTGTAAAAGGGAGAGCATAAAGGAATATAATTAGGATCCAATTCTTCAAAAGAAGGAGATCCATATTTATGATCAAGAAAAAGAGGTAGCTCTTGATGAGTTGATTTCACACAAAACCTTTCCAATACAAAAGTCTATTAGTAAGATTGAAGCAAGGATAAATAAGATGTGGGAGTTGATGAATGAAAAGTTATAACCAACTTGAAAATCATAGAGGAGAAGGTAAAGCAAAAAGGATTAAGTGATCAAAACAAGAAGAGGAAAAAGAACAAAGAAACAGGTAAGGACACTTATCGGCAAAAAGGGAAAATAGCTGTAGTAGAAAAAGTTATAGACTCAAATATAGAAGAGGATGATGGATGTGACATCTACCAATATGAGCATCCAAAGACCTATTGCCTGGTTATGTTACATCTACAAGAGTTTGGGGCTTTTACTTTGAATTGCAAGTTCGTAGAAAAGAAAATGGCCAGGAGATTACCTTACCTATAAGGTAATTATAGATAGTCCTACAAAGAATTGTACTATCCTAGTGGGAGTTCTTATCAATATCAAAACTACTATTAACCATAGTGGCAAAACCCATAGTTCTAGGGGATGCCATCAACAAACTAGCAATACCCTTATTGGCAACTGGACCCTTATGGATACTATGTTCAACAACTTGTTTCTCCAAATGGTTCTACTTCCTCTACCTCAAATCACTACCACTACTCTCTTAAATACCATCAACCTATAACATCTCTAGTGGGATCACCATCTCATATCTATTATCCTTTGTCACATCCTCAATACTCTCATACTTCCCTCCAACATATGTCACAACCAATAATGCAGGAAGGGTTGGCACCACAACCTTAACAGAAGAATGCCACTTGTGTTGTGAACATATAAGTAAATGATAATGTTAGTAGATCTTAGCAAAAGTCTCAAAAACATCCTTTCTTTAGGACAATTCACACACATGTGAATAAAACTTGTAGACCTATTGGCTCATCAAAACTTGCATAAGGCCAATCTCGTGCAACACCCTTTGATGAGTCGCGATATCGGGTCCACGATATCAAAGCCCGCCAAGCAATATTGGACATTCAATGTCGAAACCTATCTTGTTGCCTATAAATAAGAGACCAGGGCACTTGGTTTCATAGTTAGTTTCTTAGTCACTTAGTCGAACTCTTGTAGTTTTTCCTTCTAGCGTTAGAATTATTTCTGAGTGTCTGCAATAGGAGTCATAAAGTGAACGGATCTTTATTTGAGCATTATGTACCTGAGCACACCTTGTGACTGAAAATAAAGCCAAAATTTGTGATAAACCTTGCAACATTTGTAATAGCTTAATTATTTTATTTAAATGTTATTTACTCTTATTCGCTACTCTTATTAGTTAATTAATGTGATTTTTATTGAACTGTTAGTTACAAACAAATTAGCACACTCAGTACGACCACTTTGAGTATATGTGGGAACACTTGGTAACCTAGTAACAGCTAGCAGTTGGTAATCTCGGTAGTGTTACATTGGTTTAGGATGTGTTCAGAGAGTGGGAACGAATGCTGGTGTTAGGACTAGTTTGAGAATAGTTAACTAGTTAAATCAATTTAGTTATTAAATTATTTCATTTATCCACTTTAAGCACCAGGAGTATAAAACATAAAAAGCATAAAAATCATATACCTCAAGATTACTTAACCATACAATTATGCCTTACAAGTAAGCTTGGGAGGACAATGATTGCATAACCCATCCTTGTTCTGTGTAAGTGCATAAGCACTTAATCCTTGGAGTTCGATCGGATTGTGCATAAATGCTTGTATGGTTGGGTGTAGGGGTACCTCGCCACTCATCATTGACGCCATTGTCAAGGATTTTATTATTTGTGCATTGATTAGAACTTAGGAAATCTTTCCATCATTGGAATGAACCCTTAGGGTTAGTTATTCTACAATTATCAAAAAAAGAGTATTACACATTGAATAATCAATCATGTCTCCTTCTTCTTATGAGAGTGCTTCACCAACTAGGTCCAACACAATGAACAATTGGAGGCATAGTACACATGATGACCCACTAGTGCCCTAACATTTTTGTGTGGTATATGTTCATCTCGATGAGTATATACCAAACTTTACCTTTATCCTCCACCAGGATGAACAACTGCATTGATTTAGAAGGTAACATAGTGTTATCTCTTGATCACTCAATCCCAAGCATGCTTCTTCGTGCTCTCACATGAATTGGTATGCAGCACTTACAGGTAGAATACATTGTGCATGAACACAACTCGAGAGAGTATCAACCCATAGAGGCACAAAGCCAAAGGGACTTACAATAGGAGAGACATTATAAATCTATGAAGGGAAAGTGGTCTCAGGATGTTCCGTATGTCCTAAGTGAAAATGAGGGTGGTGAACGTACCTTGGGAGGTTTTCTACAAAACAATGTTCCTCTCATTGACTTCGGTCAAGGAGTTGTGTATCAGAATCTTCACTCGACGATTCATAACCCAGGTTCTAATACCAACAGACACAAAGGATCTAGAAAAGGAACACAAACACATGACATTGATGAACATTTTGATCGTAACCACAACTGATGCTGAGACCACCAAAGAGAAAGTGATAGGCACCATCATGGTCCTAGTCCCCCTTCCTCTTCACCTTCATCATCTCCTTCCCCTTCTCCTTCAAGATCTAAACGTAGTCGCAAGGGGAAAGACCATGAGGATAATGGTAAGAGAAATAGAGATCATAGATAAAACAGTTGAGAAAGGGGACAAGGGCATTCCAGAGAAACACATCACGAAAGGAGGGAGAGTAGGGAACAACATAGACATCATAGATGCCATAGATAACATGATCACGATGAACCCCTACTCGCTACTCAAAGTATGCTAGATATAACCGAGGCCGTTAGGATCCCAACAAGGCACAAAAAGGACAGTAGGATCAAAAGATTAGACATGAACAATATCCCATGATTTGAAGGGGGATACAATGCTGATCCTCAAAATCATCTACAAGAGTGCTATGGTGCATGTGCCTTACAAAATAGAAAATGAATGGCAAAAACTAAAGTTGTTTCTATGGACACTGATCAAGGAAGTAGAAAGTTGATACCAATCCTTAGAACTAGAATCCATCCATCGATGCAGTACCATGTTAGAGCTATTCAATGTTAAGTATCAAACATGCTCCCATGGAAACGAGGAGGACACAAATCTTTGGATGCTACCATGGGTTGATATTATGCATTATTACATCATTGCCCTGGCCATGGTTACTCTTAAATGGAACAACTACACCATCTCGTGGATGGGCTTAGGTATGAGATGCGAAGAACCCTTGGGTCTTATGCCCAAGGAAGGCTATTTGAGCTCAGAGCCCATCAAATACAAAGATTTTTGGAACAAGTTGCCAAGGAGGAAGGTGAGTTAAGGAAAAGAGAAAGTGTAGAGGAATACAACAAAGATCCTTCCCTCCAAAAGAAGGAAGTTAGATTTTGTGAAGATGAAGAAGAGTCACAACATGAAGAGATGGTGAATAGGAAGACTTTGCCCATTCCTCACAAAAACAATGTCTCCTAATCCTATGCAAAAGCCAATAACCATCACCGCTCCAACACAAAACGTAAAAGATGAACCTATCATTGTGGAGAGAGAGAAAATTCTATGCATTACTAATAATGATAAAGGATGCACTTGTGGGCTGAAAGTTCAAAGTATTAACACAATCCCTATACCAACCCACAACAAACTTAAGGAACAAGTGTGTGTGCAAAACGAAGTCTACACAATAGCCACTAAACCAAATGACACCTAGTGGCTCAAAAATGAGAATACAAAACCCTTCAAAAGATGCATGGAAACATCCAACCCACTTATTATTTCTTGTCTTAAGAAAATGAACCAAATAGAGAACTTAGAGAATAACATCTTACACTTTGACTATACACCAAAAGAAGATGTTAAACAAGGAGATATAAGAACTATAATAGAAAATAAACAAGGAAACATGTCTAGACCCCTTAAAAAAAAGAAAACATATTCTAGTATAGCTAAAGATATGTCTTCAAATGATTGAAATGTGCTTATCATCACTATTAAATGTGCTTATCATCACTATAAAATCATTAAAGATGATAAATGGAAAACTTATGGTGCATAACCAAGGAAATATGCATTCCATTTTTTGAATGCTTTTCCATGAGTTTAGTTGTGGGGGAGATGCTCCATCTTGAATCAAGAACTAATAAGTACATTTTAATTTTTTTTTTTTTTTTTACAATTTGTTATCCTTTTCCTATTTTTTCAAAAATTTTCTAATTCTTAACATGTTTTTCATTTCTTGTTATTTTTCTTTTTTTATAATTTTCTCTTTTATTGAGTCATTTTCTTTATGTTTTATGAATGTATACTATGTCTTTCTTAATAAAAATATTTCCTATGTCAAGATGTAAACACTATGTGTTGGGTCTTTATATTATGCTATCAAGATGATTGAGTAAATAATTGTGTAAAGCAGTGAGACCACATCATCCATCCTTTCAGTTCTCTAAATAAAAAGTCTTTATCATGAAAATAATATGGTTATTCTTACATGAAAATAAAATTAACCAATGATCATTGTACCTTGAAGAAAGGGGAAAAAGACCAAGTGGCAATGACAAAGGGTGTGACCTCAAGGGGATTTGTTGGATTCTTTTCTTAACTTCCTTCCAGGGCCTATGACTCCTCATGAAACATATAATCACTCCTATCATCATCCAATAAATAGGAAGCATGTCTTTGCATGGTGNAAAAAAAAAAAAAAAAATAGAAAGAAAGAAGAGAGAGAAAAAAATAAAAACAAAAAAAAAGAGAGGGAAAAAAAGAACAAAAAAGAGAAGAGAGAAAAAGAAAAAAATAATGAAAATTCAAAGCACATCCCTTAGACATAATAATGGGCTACAAGCATTAGTTATGGGGTTGGAAAGACATGTTACCCATGCCTAAAGGTACCCCTTTAACTAAGGTCCTTCTTTCCTTCCTTTTTCTCTTTTCTTCTCTTTTTGCTCTCTGTGGTTGTTATGAGCTCATGATGGTTGACAAGAAGGGACACATTAATGTGAGGCCATTGTTAATGGTATGGACTTGGTTTAAAACTTGGATGGATAGGTATGATGATCATCTTAATCATAATTGATACAAAGAACCTATTATAGATATGGTTAAGTATCTTACATCCTAATCTCTGCAAGCCCTTCCCATCCTATTATTCACCTCACTACTGCATGCAATTATGGGCCTAATGATTTTGTATAGTATAGTGCAAGATCCTAACCAAGGTAGTTGTGTGTTGTTTGGAACGAATGCATGATCTACATTTTACTTTTAAGATGCCCATGGACATCTATAGAAGTGGTTATGTAAGGGATTTATGGAAGAAGCTTGCTTTGGAGAGGATACACTTGCATGACTTTTGTTGATCATGGCTTTGAACCAAACCTCACATCTTCAAGAACATCATTGATTATTTCCTCTAAATTTATGCATGATTTTGCAATAAAATTCTCATCAATTTCAAGTTATCTTTAATGATTTTATATTAAAATTTCTTCTAAATGAAAAATTTCTTGGCCATCTTGTGAACCAAACTTTTGGTTTTAGTTGTTCAAAAACATGTGCACTTCTAGAGTTAAGCTTATTTATCATGGCAAGGTTAAGGATGTACTTTTAAAAATTTTTCTAACATCCCATTTTCAAAAATTATGATAACTAATAGTAAAAATAATCAAAATAACTTGCTAATTTAGTTACCTTAGAGCCTTGGGAAACATTATTATGAAATCATGTTGAGCTTACATGCTAATTTTTTTTTGAATTTTGAGCTAAGGATTTAGAATGGGTTAATCATTAATGAAAAATTATTAAAACTAATGTTGATCCTTTGGTGATTTTAGATGATGCCAAATAGAATCCTTGAGGTTGAAGGTTTTGTAAAAGGCAAAGGAAATGATGCTAAGAGGAGAATAACAAAGGATATGTTCATGGACAAATAGTAGCACATATAGGGGTTAAAGCTCAAACATCACATGTTTGCTAGACCCATGGGATGATAAGGAGAAATTTTAGTCCATCCCTAAAAATTTTTTTGCATAGAAGAGAAGCATCAACATAATAATGAAGGTTGGAAAGTCTACCACTACTAGCGGTAATAAGATGATTAATCTTTAGTAGATTTTTGAAGACCTCTATGATTTTGCAAACTTTAATGTTTATCTAATCTTTTCATCATTTTGTAGTACATCCACTCAATAAAATTTTGTAACATGACACTCCAATTTTGTAATGGTAGCTAATCTAGTCTTGGTCACACCATAATTTTTATTAAGAAACTTCATCCATTTATATATAAATCAAGGATGAGTTTTTAGTTAGTCGTGGGGGTATGATGAGACGTCATATGTCAAGCAGCTTTGTTGATGCATTCTCGTTGATAAATCCTCATTGATGCATCTTTGTTGATGCATTCTCATCAACAAAGCTCTGTGAACACATCCTCATTGACACATAACCATCGAGGCATTTTTGTCAACACATCCCTGTTGATGCATCCTTGTTGATGCCTCCTTGTTGACACATCCCTATCGACATAGCTAATTGCGTTAACACATCTTTGTCGATGAAATGCTTGTATTTGCCTATAAACATGCAAGCACCCCTTGCCTATTTGGCATCATTTGGTCAGTAGTGTAACCAGGCTCTTACAATTTTATTTCATAATCTTAACAAATAGTCAGTGAGTGCCTATAGTGTGGATTTGAGTCAATTTTATGGTATCTTATTTGAGTAGAATTGTACCTAGACACATTCCATGAACGATAATAAGATTGAGATTGATTCCTATTTATTGCAACACTTTAACTTAGAATAGATTTACTTTCAATGCAATTTATTTTCTATGTACTTAGTTAACATTTACATTTCTATGCATGTTAACCAATTGATAGACTGAGCATGACCAATTTCAAGTGTAAACACGTATTCACTTGGTAATCCTAGCAACATTATTGCTTGGTTTGCCTAGTACATAACACTTGGTAATCCTAGTAGTGGATACATGAGTTTAGGATGTGTATGGTAAGTTGGGAATGGACACTCATCATTCTTAAAATAGTTTAGGATTTATTTTCTTGTTATTAATTAGTTTAAATAATTAATTTCTACATTATTATATAATTAGTTTAAGGGCCACATAATATCAATAATCATATGCCTCACTTTGGGCCGAACCATATGTGACAAAGCTACCACTAGTCCAAGTGGGAAGACAGTGACCTACAATTAATGCTTAACAATCTAAATACCACACTAGTTCCATCCACAAAATACAACTGGATTGCATGTGAATTCTTGTGATTTGTATGGTTGGGTGTAGGGGATACTTGCTACTCATCAACTGGTTTCAAGCTCTATGAAGATGTCTTAAGGGTCAAGGAGACACCTTGACCAAGAGTGGAGTCTTCACAGAAGATGTGTAGGAGGTTGGAAAGACATCTTGGGTTGAGAGAAGATGTTTTGTGTAGAGTGTTGACATCTTAGATAAGAGGAGACATCTCAAGCAAGACATCTTGAGATCTAACAAGATATCTTAGACAAGACATCTTGGCCCTACAAAACATGTCTTAGGTAAGATGTCTTGCCAATGAAGGAGACATCTTGGTCTTAGAGGATAAATCTCCCAAAAATAGTAGATGTATTTCCAAAGAGTTAGGTTGTCATAGAAGATGCCTTCCCAATAGTAGAGATGACCTATATGGTAAGGGAAACTTCCAAAAATACTTGTCATAATTTGGAAAATAGCTAGGACAAGTTCACAAAGGATAGAAACAATGAGGGAGAAGGTGAGAAGACTTGGAAAGTAACTAAAGAACCTTAAGTAAGTTTAGGAAAGGTTTCTAAGTTTCATATCTTTATGTTTTTCATACATATTATTGTGATTCCCAATTGTTTAGAGGGATGACAATGAGAGATTAGGCAATGTATGAGAGAGCACATTGAGTAAGTGCATAAAGGTTGTAGCTCCAAGGTCAATTGTGTAGACCTATGTATTCTAGTCTTGCTTATATGTTGAGATCTCATTCCTGAGTTCTAGAAGAATCTCTCTATTAGTTATGTCTTACATTGAAAATAATCATTGTGTGGTTGTAGAGACTCATGCTTTACAATATCATTTGAGTGTGAAAGGTTTTCGATGTTGAAGGTTTTCAGAATCTTGTTATAATATTTTAATCAATTAATTAAACATAGATAGTTTTCTTATTTTATAGCAAATTTTTTTGTTTTTGCATAATATTTGGATTTAGTATTTGAAGGTGATTAATTAGTGGAGTGAACCTACACTAGCATTATTGGTATGAGAGCTTAGCTTGTGTTAAGTTTTATGTTTGATGTTACTTGGGATTGGTTGAGGATTTTTTTTAATTTCACATGGCATCTAGGAAGAAATAGGTGCAAGCACTAAATAGAGACATTGAGAGCATGAAGTCTACCTTCCAAATGATGGTTGCTTGGTTGGATGAAATCAACATAAAGGTAGGTAGAAAAGCTGGTCCTAGCCATATCTAAACGTATAGAGGTGAAGAGCATGCATGTTTAGATGAAGTTTTACAACTAAGTGGAGATAGAGCAAATAAAGAGGAAGGACAATCCAGCTTTGAGAGTGTAGAAATCTATGAACCAAGGGTTTCAATGGGATGGAATCCTATTCCTTAGATGGGAATTTTGGGGGCTTTAACTATGTTAAATACTTCTTCTCTAGGCAAGCTTGATAATAAAGATGGGGCAAGGATTACTTAAGTGTTTAGAAATGTTGCAATATTTTTGTACATGGAGTTGAAGACTTTTAATGGTAAAAATGGCACCAATTCTTTTGCAAGTTAGCTAAAGACACATGAGAACCATTTCCAATTGGAAGAGATACTAAATAACTTGAGGGTACCTATTTTTGAATCTAGATTAGAAGGTATGACTTCTACTTCATGGGAAAAGAAGTTCTAAGATTATGAAAGACAAAATGGTCAATCTATCAGAGATTGAAATATGATGAAATATAGGTTGAAGAGAAAATCTGAATAGTCTCATAAGAGGCAAGAGACCATTATGAAGTTAAAATTCCTAAGCCAAGATGAAAAAGATGTCAAAGAATTCTACCTTGAATTTTATGTTCTATTCCATCAAGCTAAGGTAAACTAGAAATAGTATCAATAGGCTTCCATCTTTTTTAAGAGGCCTTAAAATGGTGTATTAGCAAGAGTTATATTTTTTTGAGTCACAAAATCTTGATGAGGCTTATGATTTAGCATGCAAGGCTGAGAAGAAATTAAGTGCATTTGAAAATGTAAGCAAATAAACTTTCAAGGGAAAGAAGAAGGGATCCAAATCTAAAAAAGGATCTACATACAAAACTGAACATAAGGAGAGTAGCCAAGGTAAGAAGACTGAAAGAGATAATGAGAAGGACAAAGCCAAGAAGGACCAAGGAAAGAGAGGCAAGGGTCAAGGTAATAGTTCATCGAAAATCAAGTACTTCAAGTGTGAAGAATGGGAACATGAGTAATGGGAATGTCCACTTAATAGGATAGTTAAGGGAAAAGGTGTGCAAACCATAGAGATGTAAAAAACATCAAGCCAAGATATTGAGATAGGTAATCCTAATGCTTCAAAAAGAAAGGATGTTTCTAAATTAAATTCTTGTGCATTTATGAGGAATGTGAATAAAGTAGATCATCCTAATAGAAAATTATTGTTTTGAATTAAGGCTTGATGTTTGCTTAGGCAGGAACAGATTCATGTTTTAATTGATGGAGGAGCCCAAGAAAATGTTATTTCTACTAGGGAAGTTGCTAGATATTGTTTGGTAACTAGTCCTCATCCTATACCATATAAAGTGCATTGGTTATCTAAAGATTTTTCCTAAGAGTTGAGGAAACAATATACTTTGAAATTTAAAATTAGAGATTTTCATGATGTTGTGAAGTGTGATGTACTCCCAATAGATTTTGCTAATGTAATTCTTTATAGACCTTGAATTTTTAACAATGGTGCTCAGTTTGATGAAGTAAGAAATTTGTGTAGTGTAGCTAGACTTGATGAAATCCATGAGTTGATTCCTATGATGGCTGAACAAGTGATACAAAAAAACTCACTCAATGCTTTCTTAATCCTTTTAGGAGAGAGGGAATATATTAAGAAACATGATAAAATAGGTTTTGGTTTTATTGTTGTGATAGCAGTTGCTACTAACTACGATGATGTGTAAATTGAACTTCCTACAGGTGTGCTAGGCCTAAAAAAGAAATTTTCTAAGATGTTTAAAGGGGAATTGGATGGACTGTCACTAATTTCATTCCTAGTGATATCATTCCAAATGAGAGAGCTTACCAAATGGCACCAAATCAGTAAGCCAAATTGCAAAGGCGAGAATAGGAGTTACTTACAAATGGTTTCATGAGGTAATACATTTTACCTGATGTAGTTCTAGTGGTCCTAGTGCTAAAGAAGGACAATGATGAATATAGGATGTGCATTAATTATAGGTCAATAAACAAGATAATAGTGACGTATAAGTTTTCTATTCTAAGAAGGGATGAAATCCTTGATGTCCATACTAATGCTAAAATTTTTAGCAAAATTGATTTGAAGAATGAGTATCATCGAATTAGAATCAGGCCTACTGATGAGTGGAAGATATATTTCAAAACACTAGATGGATTGATTGAGTGATTGGTGATGCCATTTGGGCTCATGAATGCACCTACTACATTCATGAGCTTAATGCATGATGTATTGAAGGACTTGATTGGTAAGTGTTGTATTATCTTTTTTAACGATATTTTGGTGTATAGATCTAACAATGAAGAGCACTTAGATGACTTAAGGATTATGTGTCTTAAGTGGGGGGAGGCACATATAGTGATCAATGGGAAGAAAAGTGATTTCTTTAAAAAGTAGATTACATATTTGAGGCATGTGATTTTTAAAAATTGAATTTAGATGAAAGCTACCAGGGTGAAGGCTATTAGAGATTGGTCAACTCCTAAGAATATTGGGGAGATAAGATCATTTCTTAATTTAGTAGGTTTTTGACAATGGTTCATAAAGCATTTAAGTGGTATTTCATTGCCTATGTTTATTTTGTTGAAGAAAAATAAGATTTCAAGTGGGATAATGAAATCCAAGGAAGCTTTTACTTATTGAAAGTAAAAGTTACCAGTGAACCAATGCTTGAAATTCTAGATTTTTAGAAGCTTTTTTAGGTGAATATGAATGCAAGTGAAGTTATCATTGGTGGGGTACCTTCACAAGAAGGTAGACCTACTGCTTTCTTTTCTAAAAAGTTAAATGATTCAAGGTAAAAATATAGTGTATACTTGTGTAATCATTTCTTTTTCAGAACTCATCTTTTTATCTCCAAACTTTCTTTTTCTGCAACACACCTTGTTTAGGATGTTTTGGAAAAGACCACGAATCCATCATTCCATAGAGGAGGTATCAGAAATGTTAGATCACTTACCTCTTACCTTACCTTTACTATAGATGGATTGGGTGCATCTCTCCAAGATAGATGCAATAAAACCTTATAATTTATCTTTCTAATAGTTAAAGTTGAATCCACCTAACATTGGTGACTTGATGAAATAGGTTCCTTACATAGTTCTCTCTTGAGTTGTTATGCTCAACCTAAGAGTACCAAAGCTTTAGTATGACTTGAAGATCGAAAACATATAATGGGGTTGAATAAGTTCCATCAGTTAAAATCAAAACTACACTCATATGTATGTGATTCCCCAATTTGTGTACATCCACACTTGGAAGAATAGAATCCTTGCACACTTCTAGACTTTGTTTCTTCAAAAATGTGGATTCAAGGATATGATAGCCTTTATAAAGTTTGAGCTTCACAAGGAATGTTTTTACACAGAAACACATCCAACCCCACAATGTCCTAACAAGCTCAAAAAAAGCCTTCTTGCAAGAAACACATTAACCCCACAAGGCTTACAAAGAAGAAAAGAAAGATTAAAGAGAGAATGTAGCTACAACTATAGATTCCTTACTTTGAGGCTCTCAATAATTACAATATGCAACAAAAGATAAGAAATTGAAGTACAAAACAATTTTCAAGATGTATATGATGATGGTCAATCACATGAACAATGCTTGCATTTTTACTAAGTTATAATCTTCTTTTATAGCCTTTGTCATTGCCAAATGATTATTGGAGTTCATACAATAGCTAGAAAATAGCACTTGCCCTTTTTTTCTAGTAGCTTTGACTAGGCTGTAGTGATTGTATCCAAAAAATCAAAGATATCTGGAATTAGTTGCCTAGTTCCCACCAATCGGTCAAGCAACTCTTTGGGCTAGGCTACACTTACTCTACTGTAACTATTCCTACAAATTCTTGCACATCTCTAAGTGTAGAAACATCTAGTATAGATGTCTTAAATGCATTTAATGCTTTGGAAATTCTATCAAAAACCACCTCTACTACTGTCTCCTACCCATGGTGGTACATCACTAAGACAGTTACCCCCTCGCCGTCCTCCAAATGCACCAAAAAAGTAGTAGTATTCCTAGAGATTTATGGGAATTGTCCTCAGGATGTTGTCCATGCACTCAAGGGTAGTGTGAGCCTTGTGTCTTGTTTCATGAGTGGGTGGTGGAGGTGGTGGTTGCTACTCCTCTTTCTTGATCATGATAGGGGTCTTATCCTTCATCATTTCATGAGTGGGTGGTGGAGGTGGAGGCAACATGAGCATGCTTGATTATGTCATTAGCATAGCAAACTATCTCTAGCCTTTTGCATAGTTTTCAGATGAGGCATGGAAAGGGTAGGGTCTTTCTTCCATGTTCATTTTTCTTAAATCACTTCTCTATCTCCAAATAGATTAGCTATGGAAGATTCACAAGGAATTTCCTATTCAAAGTTGCACATGCATGGGTGGAGAAAGTGGTCACCTTGTTGGGTCTCACCATTAGATTAACATGGTAGGTTGCTATCTTAAAATATACATACTTTGCTGAGGTGAGTGCACCATATTCCTTATGATCCACTCATGACACTTGGTCCACTCCTTCTTTACCTTTGGGTCTACTTTTGTAGAGTTCTCTACCAAATTTATTCCAGTATCAGACAACCCAAGGGCCTACGCAATGGCCTTCATCGAGTAGAACACTTGAATGTCCTTGATCTTCATAGTGGCTCTTGCCTACCTATCATTCTAGAAGAGATACGTCTCTTCCATGTATCATTCTCCATTGGAAGTGATGATTGGCCACATGGAAGAGTTCTGTAACTACATCTTAACTTCTATTGAAGCATGTTCTAAGAATGATCCAAAGTTCAATTCTTGGAGAACTAAACTTTGGATGTCATGAGGATTGATCTGATCAAGGTAGGCTTGAGTCAATGTGACCTCAAGTCTTGGCATTGGTCCTGATGCCTCATCTCGATGGGATTGTTTAGTTACATTTGCTTCTTTGAGAATCTATCAAAAAAATTCGACTTTGAGCTCCTCTTGGAGAGGTCCCATCGTATGAGTTTCTGCTGCCTATTTTTAGGCTTGTTCTTGCTAATCTCTTCTAGATTTAGGTCATTTTTTTCCTTGGTTGGAATGGTCCTCCTTCTTGCAGGCATTTTGGTCTAGGTGCCATACATAATCACAACATGACCAAGGATTAGCACTTAATGTGTAACTTTGAAAAATTTGGACTATCTTATCTCTTGTGGTAGTTACAGTTGGCTAAGTTGTAATGATGGTTGGTTTGATTATTTTAATATTATTTTATTATTGCATAATTAAATAGGCTACCTGAGTCTGTTTGAAAGGTTTAACTCTCATTACTTAGTATTTTAATATTATTGATTCATTAAACCCATAGGGAAGTTAGAAAATTTTTGAAAATTTTGGTCATTGAAAACCTAAGGTTTGTGGCCCACACGACATAGAGCATACCTTTCAAAGGTACACAACTAAAGAACAGAGTGAGTTGGACAAATGGTTTGAAAGTGATGAGCTATGGAAGGTTTTCATCTCTAAGAAATTACAAAAGCTCCCTTTACATTTGATGCAAATGGCAAAAAATTCCTAAGTGGTGGGTGCTATATATAGAATTTTTCACATGTATCGACTAGGCCTCATTGATGGGGCCTAGTTGACATCGTCAGCTACATCGACTAGGCCTTGTTGATGGGGCCTAGTCAATGTGGTTAGCTGCATCAACTAGGCCTAGTCAACATGGCTATTGACCATAGTTGACCAAGCTAAAAGCTGAAAAATACAAGGAGTTTTTTAGTGAAATTGAAATGAAATGGAAGACCAAGAAGCCAAGAACATAATGAGATGCATGAAGAGGGCTTGATATTTCACAAAAGATGGGGATTGATTAGAGAAATTCCTTAAGGAGCACATAGTTGGATGCAATCTATGGAGAATGTAAAAGCTTTGATTGCCAAAATACCTAAGAATAAGGGACTTAACTAACCCAACTAAGAGACTTGCAAGTGGATCCTCCCCATAATAGGCTCATGCCATTTTTGCCCTTGCATAACCTCAAATAAGGAGTTTGTGGGTCCCATAATACAATAATGGTTATGAAAAGTTAAGGATCGAATTCAAAAGAATCCATTTAATAATTTTAACACATCAAACTAAGACATTAATAAAAACATGAAAACTAGTAGTGAGGTGAGTTATGAAAAGCATTGATGGATGAGAGAGGAAGTGGAACAAAATTTCTAATGTCCCTTGTTGATTTTATAGTTAAATAACCAAATAAAGTTCATCCTTGATCTAGATCAAAACCAACCACTTTTAGTGACTTCACATTGCTACCCTAAGACTAGACCACTTCATCAAGACACAAGAATGCTCCCACAAATAAATCACTATTCCTTATTACAAAAGAAAAGAAAAGTAAGAAGTGAGAAAGGGCCTTAGTTAGAGGAGACCTTTAAGCATGGGTAACATGCCTTTGTAGTTCCATAACTAATGCTTATAGCCCATTATTTTGTCTAAGAAGTGTGCTTTGAATTCCCATCATGTGTTTTTTTTTGAATTTTATGTTTTTATGGATTTTTGGATGGGAACCACACCATGCAAATAATTATTCAACTTCTTGTTATTGGTCAACATAGAACTGTAAGAAATCCATGAAAACACTTATGCACTCAAGTGAGTAGAGAGGCATAAAGAGTATTGAGTCCCCTTGAAGTTACATCTTTTTCAAACCTTTGAATCTTTTCCAAGTTTGAAAATTACCAAGGTCACAAGTTCACTAAAGTTACATTAATGTAAAAGGGACCTCATGTTTCCAAAACAAGGAAAATCGTAGAGTTTTTGGATGGGAGGATGACATGGTCTCACTACTTATTTCATGAAAAGAAACTTTATTGTAGTCATCAATTATCAAAATTCAAAAATAGAAACCAAACATTAGCAATCAAAAGCATTAGGTACAAACCACCATTGGAAAACAACTAAATCATCATTGTGTCCTATTGGAAGCAAATCAATTTTATTAGAAAACAAGGAAAATTCACACCAAGATAAAGGAAAATATAAAAGAAATTGTAAAATATTCAAGAAAAATAAAACATACTAACAATGTTGTAAAAGAAAAATTTGAAAAAATAAAAAAGTGTAAAACAAAAAGGTATAAAAATAAAGAAAGTGTAAAAAAAAAGGTAGAAAAATTGAAGAGCCATTTTAATGATAAGCACGAATGGCCATCTTTCCCAAGACTAATTTGGAAGGAGGACATCAATAAAATTGAGCAAGGTTGTCCATCCAAGAAGGCGTTGATTTCACTAGCTTGCTTGGGCTCATGGAAAGGTTTTAATTGTTGCATGTTGATAAGCTATTTCTTGTTTGGGCTCTCAGTTTTATAGGTTAACATGGGCCCAAAAGAAAAGGTTTAATAAATTATGTAAGGCCTTTCCCACAATGTTTAAAAATTAGTTCATTGAGGTACATGTGTGGGGTTCTAGTAGAGGACCTTGTCTTCAGGTTAAAATTTTGCCTTCCATATTCTAAGGTCATGGTGTTTTTTGTTGAATGCCTTATGCACTTCATTCAAGGATAGGGCTACCAATCAATTTTCATCTAGCACATTGAGGTTGATTAGTCTTTCTTTCTGTGCTAGGTTGAGGTTAAGATATAGATCACAAGTTGTTGAAAGTGTATGGAGCTTGGATTGAATTGGAAGAGTTGGTAATTTTTCATACACTAGCTCATAGGAAGACTAGCCTATAGGGAGTTTTCATGTGGAGTGGTAAGCGCAAAGGGCATCATTTAGTTTTATGCTCCAATCTATCTTATATTTGCTAATTATTCAGGTTAAGATCTTAGTGATCTTCCTATTGGTAACCTCTGCTTAACCATTGGCTTGGGCGTGGTAGGGTGTTGTTAGTTTATGTTCAACCCCCAAGTGTTGCATGAGCTTACAAAAAATAGCACCTATGAAATGAGTACCATTATCAAAAATTAGTGCATGTGGCACTCCAAACCTATTTACAAAATTCTGTTGTACAAGCCATGCAACAGTGGAAGATGTATAGTCGATGATAGTTGTTGCTTTTGCCCATTTGGTACAATAGTTAAAAATGACTATTATGTACACCTTTCCATTTGACATGGGCATGATGGAATCCATGAAGTCTATGCCCTAAATTTTGAAGGGTTCTAGTGGTTAGATCCATTGTTGAGGCCCCTCCATTTGAGCAATCATGCCACCATCTCATTGATAGTGTTTATAAGAGTAGATAAATTGGTGAGCATCCCTAAAGATTGTTGGCTAGTAATACCCTACTATTAGGATCTTAATGGCCATGCATCTCTTTGCATAGTGGCCCCCACAAGGACCCTCATGAGCATCTTAGAGAATGCATAGTTGAGTAGCATGAGGATCACACCAATGAACCCACACACCTTGTAAAGGTGTTCATAAATCTCCATGAAGCATTTGGCTTAATAAAGAAACTTTTGTTTCTTTTGAAAGTCTAGGTCTTGTGGCATCTCCTAAGTGAGAAAATAAGTGAGGATGCCATCATACCATTTTGGATTAGTGGACACTTGTTCATTTACTGTATCGACAAAGAAGAGTTCATCAAGAAATTGATCAAAAGGCTAATTTTCCTCCTTTTTGTTGTCCTGTTGTAATTGTAAAAAGTGGTTAGCAACCACATTCCTAGTGCCCTTTTGACCTACCACTGTAAGATTGAACTCTTGTAAGATCACCATGCACCGTATGACACAGGGGCTCATCGTTAGCTTGTTCATGAGGAAGCAAATGACATTGTGGTCTATGTGTACAAACACCTTGTACATAAGCACATAGTGCCTGAATTTCTTCAAGGCATACACCACCAACATTAGCTCTTTTTCTATTATGGTGTAGTTAACCTATGCACCCATAATGCTTTGATTTGCACAGTGGATGTAGTAAGGATGTTTTTGGCCATCAAACTATTTAAGCATGGCTTCTAAGGCATAGTTTGATGCATTTGTCATGATGTGAAATGGTCTGGACAAGTGTGGTGCTTGTAGAATTTAGAGTTTTTACAAGCTTCTCCTTAAGTTGTTGGAATGCCTTTTCACATTTGTTGGTCCATATGAATAAAGAATTTTCTTTGTGAGCTTGATCAACAATTTAAAGATCTTTGAAAAATTCTCTATGAATCACCGATAGTAGCCAGTGTGTCTAAGGAATGATTAGACATCTTTAATAGTTTTTGGTTGGTGGGTTACTCTTTGAATGACCCTAATGTTTTAGGGTCCACCTCAATCCTTGCTTGAGAAATTCTTTGCCCAAGCATAATGCCCTCCTAGACTATTAGATGGATTTTTTTATTAATGAAGTTGAAGATTGGTCTTCACACATCCTTTAAGCACTTACTCAAGGTGATCCAAGGCTTGCTCAAATGTAGTGCCATAGGTGGAGAAGTCATCCATGAAGACTCTCACCTTGCTACTAATCTGCTGCTAAAAAATGCTTAGGATCAAGCATTGAAAAGTTTGAGGGCATTGCATAGACGAAAGGACATCTTATGATATGTAAAAGTCCCCAAGGAACTTGTGAATGTTGTTTTGTCTTGATCTTTGGGTCTGATTTAAATTTGGTTATAGCCACTATAACCATCTAGAAAGCTATAATAGCAATGCCAGGAAATAGTGTCCAACACTTGGTCCACAAATGACATTGAGAAATGATCTTTAAATGTCACCATGTTGAATAGCCTAAAACCAATACAAACTTACCACTTGCCATCTTTCTTTGGCATAATTACAAGTGGGCTAATCCACTCACTATCCACAACTGGATAGATGAACCTTGCCTTGAGAAGTTATTCAATTTCCTCTTCGATGATCTACTTTAATTTGGAATTCAATCATTGCTACAACTGCTTCTTTGGCTTCATGGCCAGATCAATATAGATGTGATGCTAGCATATTCAAGGATCAACCCCTATGAGTTTAGGATATGACCAAGCAAAGGTTGTTGGTCATTTTTGACCACCTTCAATAGCATCCTTTTTTACTTAGGAGCAAGGTTGGCATTGATTCCAAAAATGCATATTCCATGCTAGTAGGTAGAGTTTTCAACTTCAAGGGCTCATTTTTAGAATTGTTAGGGATTCCCAATTATCCCTAATTGGTATCATCAAATTCATCATCAAAGAGTTGGTGATGAACTTACTCCAATTCATTCATACCTTCTACATAGGCATAAGTTAGCTTCTTAGTAGGTTCCATGTAAAATGTGCTACTTTTAGAATTATTTGTTAGCCATTGGATATGCTCCTATTTTGTGGCTACTGTGTACAGGCACTTTTGAATTTCAAATTCATCTACATACTATCTGCATGTTTTGATTGATGTGCTTTTGATAGACCAAAGTTTTTGCACATAGATGCACTCAATATCATTGTACGTGATGCACAAAACTCTCTTCTTCTTAATCTTTCTTAATGCATTTTCCTTGGAAATCTCCAGGAAAAGATCTCCAATGCCCATTCATGCATCAATAGTGCTTAACCAAGACCTTTCCATAATGATTGAGAAGTCCCCCTTACAATTGTCAACCTTGATCACCAGGAAATCATTAGGATACCACCATCCACAAATAGTGGTCATAATGTTACCACTAATCCCAAGAAAATAGTGATGGACTGTGAAACACCAAAAAATTTTGGGTATTGGCATCTTGATTGCAAATTTGGCTAAGTGTCAAAATGGTGACACTTTGCCTAAATTTTTCTAAGTGTTGAGCATAGTCAACTCAAACTACCAGATTTGCAAAATTTTTCTAAGTGTCAAAATGATGACACTTTTTAGAAATTTGTCTAAGTGCTAAGACTACGCTCTCCATTGCTAGGATTACGTTATAGAGCATAGTCAGCATGAAAACACCAGTTTTGGCATAATTTTTCTAACTGTTGGGACTACATCTCTCGAATATGCTTTAGAGCATAGTTAACATAGTCACCCCAAGTGCCAGATTTTGCACAAATTTTTCTAAGTGTTGAGCCTACGCTTACTATGCTTGGGAGTGTAGTTAGCCTCCCCTAGAGCATAGTCAACACTTAGCCACATTTCACTTGTTACGCTCAAGAGCATAGTCAGCCTCCCCTGGATCGTGGTCAACACTTAGCCACATTTTGCTAGTTTTACCAATTTTCAACCAGATTTTTCCTAAGTCTAGGACTATGCTCTCGCTACGTTCCAAAGTGCAGTTAGGGCATAGTTGGCAAGAATTCCCTCCAAAGGTCTCCACATTGTAGCATTGGCATTCGCATCCGCTTCAACACTTCTATAGTAGTAGCATTTGTCATTTTTTGCCTTTTCCTTTTCCCAAAAATTATAACTATGCTCTAGAGCATAGTCTCCAAAATTTTCATTTTTTTGGCATTGTTTAGCATATTTAGGTACATTGTGATCTTCTCTATGTAGCTGGGCAATGTAGTCACAATCTTGGCTTAACAAAGTCTATCGAAGCAATGACACCACCCAACACCATAGAGCTTAACACTAGAGCGTAGTTGGGGTGAGTGTAGTCCCACCTACCACTCTATCACATGTTATATGATCCACATTTTGGGCCAATCCTAGCCCTATAAATGTCCTTGCACCCCAAAATTTTAGTGGTTGGCATTTTTAGTTGGCATCTAGCATTTTTGGATTTAGCATTTAGCTTCTTAGGTGAATGAGACCCAAATGCACTGGCAAAGAGGTAGAGTTGCACATCACGTGGTACATTGCAACCCCATTGCACCCTTGCAGGACACCACATGGTACACTATAGTGGCCAACCCAATAAGCATAAACACCACTGTGAGTGCTAGACTTTACAACTCGACACCACTGAGACTGTGACTACGATCCCACTGTGCCTATTTTACACTGCGTGCCTTCTGAATCCCTTTTGATGTTAACTACACTCAACCCCATTTGGGGCAGTGTTTTGTTTCTCTCTCTTCCTCCCTTGCATTTCCTTTGCATTTTTTTCACATTTTGTCCTACAACTATGCTCAAGAGATGGTTTGCACATGTCGACACACTCATTTTCTACCAAAAAACTTGACTACACTCAGCATTGTTCACACTAACTACACTCGACACTATTCACACTAACTACACTCGATTTTGTTCACACCGTTAACATGACACTACTCAACACTTAGTGTTGTTTTGCACTCATACCATTTACACTATGTAAGTCCCTGTTCGATCAAAAAGACCATTCAAGGCATCCCATCTCCACATCTAGCAAGGCCCTCATGTAGATGTGGGGTTACATTGTGCGTCCATGAACCCCTCAGTGTTCCAGCCACCAACATTTTCGATCATTACAATTTTTGGTGCTAGAAGGAGAGCTTTCCATTTCCTTCTTTACACTCCATTGTGGTTGTCTTTGTATGCTCTTTGCACCCCTATCAGTGTAGATTGGTCCCCGTTGTCAATCTCCTTGAGACCTTGTGTAGCAACTTAAATCACACTGTTCTTCACTTTTTTCTAAGTCTTCACTCTCTGAGCATAGTAAGTGGAGAGCATAGTTGGTGTGGAGTGTAGTCTCCATACTTAGCATTTTTTCTGTAGTTTTACACTTAGCCATTTTTTTTTTGCATTTTCATACTTAGTCATTTTTTTGCATTTTTATACTTAGCCACTTTTTGCTACCGGCAAACTTAACCATTTTTTTTTGTATTTTCATACTTACCATTTTTTCTACATTTTCATACTTAGCATTTTTCTGCATTTTCATACTTAGCCAAATTTTTGCAATTTCATACTTAGCCAATTTTTCACAGTTTTACACTTAGTCAATTTTTTGCAGTTTCCAAACTTAGCCATTTTCTGCTATCAGTAGACTTAGGCATTTTTCTGCAATTTTCAAAGTTAGCCATTTTTTGCAAACAACAATGCTTACAACTCGATTTGTGAACATGAATCTAGATCAACCTTCCATGTCGGTGTCTAACACATTTGACATCACAATCCACCCAAAGCATGCTGTGCTCAGCCATGAACAACACAATTTTATTTGTGCCAAAATCCAAGCAGGACTACTCGTGGATTGCCTTGACTTAGAGGCAAAATAGAACTATGAACGAGTCCACCAAGACAGATGAGAATATAATCCTACCTTGTTCGATATAATCCCACTCATAGAGTCCTACCACCAGTTGCTGTTCCAACTAGTCCGTGCAAACGAGCATGATGTGGGGACAACCTACAAGGAAGCCTCACAGGAGGAAGAAGATGAGTTTGAGGCCCACTCTAAATGCAAGAGCCCTATTGACACCATCTTCCAACAACCACTCCCTAGGATGGCCCCTCCTTGGTTGGGTTCACCTATCCTCTCTGAGATGGTAACCATGCTAGTTCAACCTTCCTTGCAAGCAACTGTTACATTTGTACAACCATGCATTCATGCAGGGGCCACGTCTCAGCCCCAAAAACTTTAAGCATCTTACATCCCATGTATTTCAATGGTGCCCTTGGCATCAATCCAACCCACGTGTGTGTGGCCTACTTCGCTTACTGTGTCCATCGCGTAGCCAACGCATCAACTGCATCCACTTGCTACGATGTTAAACTAACATACTCTGCAACCAAAATTTGCCCTATGCTATGCAACCCACACAAGCCTAGCCAATGCAACCAGTTGGCACACCTTTGAGCTTGGATCAGGCACTCTAGTTGATCCAAAGTTTAATAGAGGAGATCAACTAGCTCAAGGCCGCCTCCTCCAACACCTTCAAGATGATGGAAATTTACTAGGATAATCCCATAAGTCCTATAGTACCACCCCTAATCCTCCAAACTAGGGTTCCACTACCTCAACTCATCAAGTACAATGTTGAAGGTGAACCCCATGTGCACTTGGTCACATTCAGGTCTGAGTGCCAGCTTTTGCAAGCATGGCCACATGCCATCATGCACATCTTCCCCATGTCTCTCACTGGTAAGGCCTTAGACTAGTACCATTCATTACCCAGGGCCTCAATCTCTTCCCTGGAGGATCTCCTTAACTAGTTTGTGACATGCATTAGGTACAACCTAAAACCTAAAGCAACTCTTAACCAGCTCATGTAGGTCAAGCAGGGATCCCTAAAGCCCATGGCCAAAATCATCGAACAATGGAGCACCACCTTGAAAGAAATTTGTGAACCACTAGTAGAGACTCACATGTTGGCCATTTTTAAGGGTGTAGTTAACAACTTCATCAAGTTAAAAGTGTACTACTTGGCCCTAAATTCTCTTAGCCAAGCCTTTACCCAAATGAAGGGCATAGAGGAGGCAGTGTAAACAAGCAATGACCTAGCCTATGTGGCCTATAGGAACCAACATGCATTTAAGCAAAACACAATAGTGGCAATAGTAGCCACACCTACAAAAGTGACCAACCAGGCCGCAAAGGCTAAGCAGCTTAAGGCCCCAATAGACAACGCTGCCAACTTTGGCACCAACTCACCTACATCAGCAAGGGCCATAGTGCAACCCACTACAAGGTTCCACTTTAAGCATAATGATTGCTCAAAGTACACCCCATTACCAATGAAACCCTCAGAGTTATTGGATCAACTCTTGAAAGTCGAGCAAATCCAATACAAACAAGTATCAAAAACTACCTGCCAATGACATGACAGGTATTGTGAGCTACTGAGGAACCCTACCTTAGTAATACTGAATGAGCCTTTGGTCCTGCAACATTTCCAACTGGATCAATACTATCATTACCATCAGATGTCTGGTCATAGTACAAAAAATTTTCAAGCTTTGCAAGATGATCTGCAAAGAATGATAAAAAGGGGAAAATTGGTGCTCAACGTAGTGAGCTAATCCAATGCAAATGATGCCCCTATGTCATAAACTCCATCAGCATAGGAGGAAATTCTAAACTTGCATAGTAACCTTTTGTGATCTGAGTACCTCCCAGCAAGGCAAGGATTCCCTTGACTTCCAAAAGCAAGAGTCCTCCTTTTGTGATCAAAGTGCAACCTCAAGTATCCACAACATCCTTTGTGGCCAAGGTTCCACAGCAACCATCCGCTAAGACGTTAAACTAGCAGTAACCATCCACTAAGATGTTAAATTGACATGATGTAACCCTTCATCATCAAGGTGCCACAATGAGCTGGCCCCATAGCAACAACTCCCAAACAACTATCGTTTGTCATTAGGGTGCCACAACATGATGGGCCCTCACCTACCCAAAGCCCAATAGTGGGCAACGTGTTAGTCTCTTCTCCTTCAAAGACCATCCCCACTGGCAACCTGGGTAGGCCTTGTACTGTCCGAAATCGTTGGTCTCTAGCTAGAACGGAACAGAGACTAAGAGATCACCTAAGAAGCACAGAAGACCCTACCTTCGCCTAAGGGCAAGCTGGAACTAACGAAGGTAGAGTACCTTAGGTGGTTTGCATGCAGATCAGACAAGGATTTCCCCGAACGTATGCCAATATGCGATACACTAGGTTATATGCAAACGGTGTAATAAATGTAAACTAGAGCGTAAACGTACAGAAATGTAACAGTAGTAAACAAGAATGAACGAAAAACTGTGGTAGATCTTAGCAAAAGAAATGTGACAATATTATTGCAAAACGGAAAGTTACAATGCACCGGTCTAATGCAGTTGTGAATCTGACACAAGGCAGATGGAAGGCTCCGGTGGATGTCAGGGGGATGATTGTTTGCTGGATTCTACTGCAAGCACAGTGTGAAGGCTATATGCTTAGCGTGCAAGGTGGAAGTCTAGCCTCAGGATGTCGTGTTCTGGATCTTCTCTTTGTGTGTATTGCCCCAAATTTTTGCTCCGATCTTTTCCTTTTTCGAACCTGGATCTAATCAAAAAATCAGGGTTTTTATACAAGTTTAGACGTTAGACTCGGATCTGAGAGGGGATGATTGGCTGTGGGATGTTGGACTCTCGGGTCGGGTGACATGTGGTGCGTTGACTGAGTGCGAAAGAATGAAATTTTACAAGTGTACAACGTGTTGCATGCCAACGTATATTGCTGCATGCCAGCGTATACTGCTGTACGCCAGCATGTACACGTTGGGCGTGTGAACTCGGTGTATAGACTTGACTAAAACAAAAGAAGTCATTTTTACAAACTACTGCTACAACAGGAAGCATCAAATTCGGCCCTCAGATTTGAATTCGGATGTCACGAGAATGCTGCCTGTGGATGTTCAACTTGGTTGTACTTGATCTGACATGGTTCTGGAGAGCTTTGATTGGTATACATTGTGCTACACACTAGGCGTACACGCTGTACACACTGGGCATATACGCTGGGCGTGCAGAATGTACATGCTCAGCGTATGACCTCCAAAGTACATGGTTTCGAGGCCAAAATTCAATTTTCTGGAGCCCATGATGATGCCTAACAATTGCTTTATTCCTATGAGTTGATGTCTTGTACGAAGTCTTGCTCCGAAGTGTCTATTTTAGGTAATCTTTGAGGTCAAGTGCTGGTCGCACATGTTGGAGATGCATGCTGGGCGTACATACTAGGTGTATACACTGGGCGTATACGTTGGGGATGCATGCTAGGCGTATACGTTGGATACTTGCTGCATACTCAGTGAAAATTGAGTTTGAGTTCAAAATCTACCAAGTTTAACGCTAGATGTCGCTGTAGTCCTCTGTGGATCCTAGGGAATCATTTCTTGTTGAGTTCGACTTTGCTTGAAGTTGTTTGTGAGGTCCTCAAGTTTTAGTCATGCTAGGGAGCATCATGACTTAGCTCGATTCTCTGTGGAGAAGTACTAAGCTCAGAATTTTGTGGTGTTTCATTGGCCCTTCTTTGTTGACGCTTAGAGGAATCGACTCGAGAAGCATCAACAAAGAAGTACAAAACACCACAAGCAACTTAGTAGAGATATTGTCCTTCGACACTTGACCAAATGTCATCGCGCCATGTCCAGTAGTATATAGGTTGGTGAGACAAAGTTTGTGGCTGGATAAGAAAGTAGAAATTGTGGGGATTGGATACTGATTAAGGGATTGTACATGGCGAAGGGGGTGCTCTGGTATGTGTGCGAGTCATGCTGATCTTTGTCAATAGCCATTGTTTAGCCATTTTCTAGCAGACTTAGGATCAAAACATGAGGTGTACGTCCTTTGGCGGCACAAGACTCTTGTTTGGTATTTAAGAGGACTTGTTGGCACAACCAAAGCCACGTGATGATGTGTTGCGTTCTTTGGAGGAACAGGGCCTTCATTTAGTGTTTAAAGGGAACCTGTTGGCGGAGAGCCAAAGCCATGCAATGAAATGTTACTTGAGCATTTGAGACATGAGTATTTGCTTTCAAGACAACTACCTTCTTGCCAGATTGTTTTTAGCATAGAGCTTCGTTTTGATCTTGTGCGCATGCTCAAATGCCATGTTGTGGGTTGCAACTGCTTAAAATTGTTGCAGTGTGCAACAGTGTGCTCAATGTTTTAGGTTGCACTGGGTGTGTCCAGGATGTAAGTAAGTAGAATATGTTGAGGGATAGGTGGGATATGTAAGGGGAGATGTACTAATGAATGGCTTGATTAGCCTTGTCACATGTGTTAGAAACAACGTTGTACCTTGCTGCTGTAACGAAGTGCATTCTTGTACAAACGCCTTTGAGTGTCATCCTGCAAACACAACTCCAAGAAGACAAGAAAACCACTAGTCAGTAAGTAAGCTTAGACTTGAATAGCTACTGATGAAACAAAGGCACTAGATGAGATTTCAGGCACTGATATGAATGGAAGTAATGTTGTTAGGATTAACTGATGACAAGCGAGGCAGCGGCTCTACTGAAGTTTGAATGCAACTACAGATCGGGAGGCTAGAGATGAAGTTGCCAGTTTATAGTCACAATGGATTGTTGTGGGTTAGTTTTATATCATAACCCATTGGACATTACCAGTTTAGCATCGTAGCGGATGGTACATTGCTAGTTTATAGTCTTGGCGGACTATGGAGAGGGAAACCAGTTTATAGTCTTAGCAGACTTTGGCGAATGAGACTGTGGCAGTTTAATGTCGTATTGAATAGGTGCTAGTTTATTGTCATTGTGGATGTTTGGTGGTATTAGTTTACCGTCATGATTCCAAGACGAGCTATGGTATCAGTTTACCGTCATGATTCTAGGACGAGCTGTAGTATTAGTTTATCATCATGATTCCAGGATGAGCTGTGGTATTAGTTTATTATCATGATTCCAGGACGAGTTGTGGTATTAGTTTATCGTCATGATTCTAGGACGAGCTGTGGTATCATTTTATCGTCATGATATCAGGACGAGCTGTGGTATCAGTTTATCATCATGATTCCAAGACGAGCTGTGGTATCAGTTTATCGTCATGATTCCAAGACGAGCTCATACCTGAGTTCATTCAAACGTAGAACGATTTCAAGTACAAATGGTTGGTTGGATGCACCAGTTCATTCCCTTCCATGTCGGCTAGTTTAAATGCTTCGTTGTCGTATGCTTTGGTGACCAAGTAGGACCCTTCCCAGTTGGTTGAGAATTTATTTGTGTGTTCCCGAACGGCTTTCAGTACAAGGTCACCTTTCTTGATAGGATGCTTATGAACATCATGTCGATGGTGTTGTCATTGTTGCTTTTGGTACCACTCAATCTGATCGAGTGCACGTGTACATTCCTCCTCCACCGAGTCCAAGTCAACAATGCGTAAGTTATAGTTTTGACCATCGTCGAGGAGTCTAGAAAGTGTGATCCTTAAAGACGGTACCTGTAATTCCAAGGGTAAAACAGCTTCTGAACCATAAACAAGACTATATGGTGTTTTACCTATAGAAGTCTGGTGCGTAGTACGATAAGCCCATAGTGCGTACACTAACTGTTCGTGCCATCTTTTCTTGCTTTGAGTAAGCATCTTTTTGAGCACTGTGATGAGGATTTTATTTGTAGCTTCAGCTTGTCCATTGCTCTGAGGGTAGTATGGAGATGAAAATGAATGTATGATCCCTAGGAAAAGTTCTAGTTTCGGCACTGCTGAATTGTGCCTCATTATCAGTGATGATGGTCATTGGAATGCCAAAACGGATCACAATGTTTTCGAGAACGAAGTTGCATATGTGTTTAGATGTGGTCTTTCTAAGGGGAATAGCTTCTACCCACTTTTGAAATACTCTGTCGCGGTTATGATGAAGCTATGTCCTATGGAAGATGGAGGAGTTATCAGCTCGATAATGTCTAACCCCCACTTCTGTAAAGGCCAAGTGATTTGTGCCATATGCAACTCATTTGGTGGAACATGTATTAGATTGCTATATTTTTGACAGATACTACACATTTTGGCCTTGTAGAAATAGTCATACTCCATGTGTGGCCAATAATAGCCCAAACGTCTTATTTTTGTCACCGTTGCTTTAGGCGCTATATGTCCTCCACATAGTCCATCATGTACTTGCTCGACGATGGTTTTGCTATCAGTGCTACTAACGCATGTTAATAGTATGTCTTCATAGGATCGACGACACAATGTGTCTCCTACCAGTGCATATTGTCAAGAATGTTTTGGTACTGCGTCCTTTTGTGCATTAGTTAGGTGTTGCGGTGTTTCACTGCGCAGAAGGTACTCTTTTATGTCATCATACCATTCTACCACGCGTGTTGTACTAATGGAGGCAATTGGTAATTCATCGGGAGTATCAGTTATGGGTTTAGCACAACTGATTATGGAGCTAGGCAACATGTGGAACATGTTGGGCAATATGTTTAGAGCTAACGTGGCGAGTGCATCTACGATGGTGTTATCGTTTCTGGAAACATGTTGCACATTTATACTTTCGAATCGCTTTAGTAAGTGCTTAGCCAAATCATAGTATGGTTTTAAATGTTGTGCTTTGCATGTATAGATGTCTGTGACTTGGTTTAAAACTAGTTGTGAGTCTCCTTTGACTACAAGTCGCGTGATGTTGGAAGCTAACGTTGCTGTAAGGTCCCTAAGGAGACCCTCATACTCTACTATGTTGTTGGTATAGTGAAAGTTGAAGCGGTAAGCAAAGGGTTGAATCTCCCAAGAGGGATAGGTGATGATGGTGGCAACACTTCCCCCTCGAGAAGTGGATGCTCCATCAAAGTTCAAAATGGCTTCATAATCATCGAGAACTATGTCTATCGCGCTCACATTTTCGTTTGGAAACTCTGGCTCTATTGTTGCTTGATCATGTGTTGGTGATGTAGTCAATTGGTTCGCTATGGCTTGATGCTTGACTGATGACTGTGATATGTAATGTAGGTCGAATTCAGCTATCATGGCTTTCCAACGTGCTATTCTGCTTGACTCGTAGATGTTACCGGTGATGGCTCTGAGCACATTATCTTTGCAGATTATGTTGACTTGGTTATGGAAGAGGTAATGTCGTCATTTCTTTAGGGAAAATACAAGGGATAAACATGACCTCTCCACCTCATTGTACTTCTTTTTGTGGGCCACTAATGCATGGCTTAAATAGTACACAGGGACTTCGGTTCCATCTTCTCGTTTCTGACAAAGCATAGATGCAATCGATAAATCCGATGTGGCAAGGTAGATATATAAGGGTTTATTGTTCTATGGAGGGTACACTGTCGGTAGTTGAAAAAGTGTCGTTTTAATGTTATCAAATGCTTCCTGGCATTGTGGAGTCCATTCAAAATGGACATTCTTTCGTAGCAAATGGTTCATAGGTTTCAACTTGTCCATTAGTTTTTCTATGAAACGCCTGATGAACTATAATCTACCTTGTAGACCCTGAAGTTCCGTAAGGTTGCTTGATGGTTTTAGATTGATGACAGCTTTAACCTTATCTAGATCTACTCGTATTCTTATTTTTGACACTACAAAACCTAGCATCTTGCCTGTTTTTACCTCGAAGACACATTTCTTTAGGTTGAGCCTAAGTTCATATTTTAAGCAACGTTTTAGGACCAAATCTAAGTCTTGGATGTGTTGCTCTGGTGTTTTTGATTTAATTGCAATGTCATCCACATAATCATTGAGTGAATGAAGTATGTAATCACTAAAAATAAATTTCATTGCCCTTTGATATGTGGCCCTGGTGTTCTTGAGACCGAATGGCATCATCGTGTAACAAAAAGTACCCCATGGTGTCATAAAGGTAGTCTTGAGCTAATGTTCTAGGTTAATGCGTATCTGGTTATATCCTGAAAATCCATCCATGAAAGATAACAAGGCATGTCTAGCGGTCGAATCAACTAGTTGATCAATGCTAGGCAGGGGAAAATCATCCTTTATCTCGGAAGTCAATGCAGAGGTAGATGCTTCTGTTCTTTTTTGGGACAATGACCATGTTGGATACCCAGTCAGCATAGTCGACAGCCTATATGAACCCAACCTGATAAAGTTTGGTGATCTCATTGCAAACTGCCAATGCTACCTCAGGCTTAACCTTTCGTGCTTTTTGTTTCACTGGCCTTAATTTTGGATTGAGTATAATATTGTGTTGTACGATTCGAGGATCTAACCCAGGTGTGTCAGTGTAAGACTAAGTGAATGCTCTTATGTTGTCTCGAAGCACGTATTCTATGTCTTTGGCTAGTTGAGGTTGCAATAGTGTGCTCAATTTTAATACCTTAACTTCACCATCAAGCATAGCTATGGGGGTTTTAGTTAAAGGGTCTTCAGTGATGCTGTTAGCTTATATGTCCAAGGATTTTGTCATACCTTCATAGCTGTCTAATGTTTGTTGTGTTGAGGCTACAAATGTGTCATCTGTTGATCGACCTAAGTTGATAGAATTTATGTTGATTTCTCTTATGATCTTTCCGTATGGTCCATCGATGGTCAATGGTGTGAATAGATGCTGGTAATTCATCAGGCTTGCTCCTGCCAATAAATAGAGGGTAGAGTGAGCTAGTAGGGATTGTTACACATTTCTAGGAAACATAAATCATGTGTACGTATGCGGTGGTAGTTTCACGGTAATTTAAGGCCTTACTAGGCCAAATGTGATAGTTTAGGGCCTTACCAGGCCGTATGTGGCAGTTTAAGGCCTTACTAGGCCATTTAACCATTTGTTGATGATGTCTAGTTAATGTATGATCTGTACTGAGGAGTTTGCGCTAAAATGTTCAGTGCGGGCAACCGAAATTGCTTTGCAAGGGAATATGGTATGTGGTAGTGTTCATTATCTCATTATTTTTATTTTGCATTTGCTCGTACTTTGTACTTTGCTTAATTTTGATTAAATTGAATAAAATATTCAAGGCGGCGGTGGGGTCAATGTGGCAGTATATATAATGCAAGGCGTAAGCGTGAACCCATCAGTCAACAAAGGCAGCGTGACCCTGAGCCAAATCGCAGCGTGAGCTTAAACCCAAGTTGTAGCGTGAACGTACATTTCAGGCGACAGTTTCAGCGTGAATGTGGACTTCAGGCAATAGTTTCAGCGTGAACCTTGGAACCACGGCGTCAATGTGAAGGAACAGTCATCTTCGGTGTGTAGGGTTTAGCGCAGCATGCAAGATAAAACCTGAGCATGTAGGGCTAAAACCCTAGCGTGCAGAAATTAGCGTGGCGTATAGGACCAAAGCCCAGCGTGCAAGGTTTAGGTCGGCGTGAAGCGATGGGTAAGGGAAAGGAAGTAGAAGGCTAGGGGAGGAAGGAGCCCAGCTTGACCTTCGTGGAGGAAAGTGAGGCCATGCTTCAGTGTTTGCCTAGGCCTAGGATTCCATCATGGCCTGGATTGGCATGCAGGTACGCTCTAATCTTGCCTCGGTTAATTGCTTTCTTTCGTATTTGCTATTTGGGCGTACAGGATTTGCGCGAGGTCTCTGGTTGTATGTTTCAGCGTATGGGGACGACGCTGAGTGTAAACGATTTTCATAGCATGCAGGATCTGCATGCTGAGTGTAAACAGTTTTTGCAACGTGTAGGATCTGCATGCTGAGCGTAAACAGTTTTCCAGCGTGCAAGGTATGCATGCTGAGCGTAAACAGTTTTCCAGCGTGCAAGGTCTACATGCTGAGCGTAAACAGTTTTCCAGCGTGTAGGGTCTCCACGCTGAGCGTAACAGTTTTCCAGAGTGTAGGGTCTGCACGCTGAGTGTAAATAGTTTTCCAGCATGCAGGGTCTGCATGCTGAGCGTAAATAGTTTGCAACTTTTTTCGAAGTATTGGCCCCAAATGTGGAACTTCATTTCATTATTTCATTTTCGTGTATAACTGATTTACCATGGCATTCTGGGTATTTGCAGGGATCCTAAGCCTTTCCTCTTAGTGGTTGAGTTGGTTGGGGTTCTGGCCTGGTTCGAGCCCATTGATTTCGACAAACCTGCCCCTGATATGACTATTGATAACAATGGGGTATGGTTCAGGGAAGGGGCCTGTGAGTTCCTTGCTTTCATTTTAGACAGATTCAAAGTAGTAATATGGTCCCATCTAAGCGAACAATTAGCACGAAGCATGCTTGAGACAATGTTCCCAGGATCTTCAAGCGGTGTTATGGCTTTCATGGTGGACATTGACGAGGGACCCCTTACGATTGAGGACGGTCCCTCTGGAGGGCCCAAATCTACCTGTTCGTTATCGCATGTATGGGACTTATTGCCACATGGCCCTTACTATCTCAATAGCACCTTATTTTTGGCTGCTCGTGCACATACATTATTTCAGAACCCTTCAGGCATGGTGTACAGGGTGGAGAGGTAAGGTTGTTTAATTTGTCATTTCTATTCTGCTATTTAGTGTTTGCTCCTATTTTGACGACCGTTCTTTTGCAGGCCCCAAGTTGACAAAGATGGAATATGCCTAGGTGACGATGGACTTGCACTAGCTCACATCACTTTAGAGACCTTCATGGCAGGTCCCACTCTCCATGGAGCTATATTAGCTCAGACTAAGGGTGACATCGTTCATTTCCATAAGTAATATTCCAGGGCGTTTGCACAATGCGCAGCTCGGGGATGGCTGCATGGGGATTGATCACGTAATGGACCGATTTTTCCCTGTGATACTGATTTGGGTCCTAGCAATATGAATCCCATGACTGAAGGTAAGTGATGATATTTCTCTGATGCCTTAGTTTGTTTGTTCGGCTGCAACGTTGGTTATACTGGTGCGATGGTTTTACATTGTGCTTACAGTTAACGTCCCCCCTGGTGGAGACACTATCACGACAGGGTGGACTAAGAGCACCCTGTCCATGAAATTTGGGAAAGTCAGCAAGGCATGGCGATGGTTACGTATCAGTGCCCCACCGCCTATTGTCTATTTTTTGAATGATGCCGGCCTCATGGAGCTATTCACAATCCCAATCCATGATGTCTCTATAACTGAAATGATTAGAATTGTTGATTCATTCGATGACTCTGTCACTTACTACAGCACCCGTATCAAGGATGTCAAAATATTTTTTCATTTTTCAGCTGAGTTCTTTTCAGACCTCGTCGGTGTCCCGGCAGATGGTGTGAACGTGGTTTTGGATAGGGCGCAGAAGGAGCTCCATGTGGTGCATGAACTGGAAGATTAGTTGGGCATTCTCAAGGGCTCTAAGGGGTTCCCAATGTAGGGAACATCAAAGGTGGTGGAAGTCAATGAACTGTATCCCCTGTTTAGGGCACAGGTGTTTGCTAAATCCTTGTCTCAAGTGAAGAGTCTTGGGGTGGAAGCCGTGTGCATCATGCAAACCATTTTAGAGACCAGGATGCGTTATAATTGGGCCCAATTTTTGCTGTCGGGTTTCCATGCGGAGATAGTGCGATTGCGTACAAACGTTGGGGTGCAATCCCATTTTACTTTCACGTTCTTCGCTGGTTATCTACGTCACCTAGCTAAATTTTTGGTGGTTCATGCAGATAACAAATATGTTTTGTGGGATCATACTCAATTATCTTGCCCATGGATTAACTATTTATTCGAGGTAGCTGAGTCTCAAGATGCACCCGAGGGGATTGATGAATTAGTTTCCATCACAACAGAGGGGTCATCTAGTGGTTCAATCCATACACGTGATAGCGTGGGGTTGGAACGAGACAACGTGCCCTACACTACTAGGAGGGCTAATCGGGTGATCAAGGATATCATCGGGAAAGCCAAATCGAAGGTTCAGAAGCGTGAACGTCCTAGAGAGGTGGCCCCAATTGTAGAAGAGCCAAGGGTGAAGCGTATACGATTTAAAATGCCTGTGCGAGGTAAGTAAGCTTGATGCACTTGTCTTATTGCCATTATCGTTATTTTCGTCTTATTCATTTTTTTCCTTTTGACCATTTACATGAAACTAATGTTGGATCTATGAACGTCTTCAGAGCTGACTCCAGAAGTGAGAAGGCAGGAGCTAGAAACGATTATCGAGGAGGAGGAAGTCCCAACGGATTTAATTGAGGAGGAAGAGGTCGGCAAAGATCAGGTGGAAGTGATCGAAGAACTGGCACAAGACACCACAGAGACGGAACTGGTCAATGACCGAGATGGTGTTGATGAAATGTTTGATGGCTTCCTCAGGGGAAGAGTAGACCTTGGTGACCCTCTGAACCGGGAAGGAAACAGAGAATCCAGTATTTTTTTGTTTTATTGCGTTGCCTTGTAAATTGTTGTTTCCATTATTTGGTGTTTTAATTTTATGTTTTTTATTGCTTCTAGACGAAGATATTGAAACTAGGACAGTGCCTACCATGTAGTTAAAAGTGCCTATGATAGTGGTTCCCCCTGAAACGACCACTGAAGCAAATCCATCTCGTACTCATGAACCATTTACTTGGACCAAAATGCCAAGAAAAATGGATTTGTCACCAGTATCATTGACGAGGTGGTCGAACGCATTCAGCAAGCTCACCCTAAAATAGGTATAGACATCTCAAGCGTTTTTCTTCCTTTGATTTTCACATTCTTTTTTTTTTGCCATCTAAGGTCTAATGCCTATTCTTTTCATGTGGGTAGGGACTAAACTGAAGTGGGATCCATCTAAGGCTATTTGTATTGATAGCTTGCCTACACTACCGCCAGAAGTTGAACAAGTACCAAGACAAGTCTATGATGAGGTGGTGGAATGTCTTGTGCATAACGCCAAATTGCTTTGGACCTGTAGGTGCTCTATTGAACAGCTATGGTTGCAGATCTAGGCAAGGGAAAGAGAGGTTTTCGAGTTATCGACCGAACGTTATGATCTCAAATCTTGTTATGAGTTCGCCTCGGCCAGATTAACAGGTGATCGTTCTTGGCGAACTTCTAAGATCACTTATACCAGATATTGGAACTTGCTGAATCACCACGTATCACTGACTCGGGAGCTAGCAGAGTGTAAGGCCTAGATAGATTTACTGAACCTCAAGTGTCAGGATTAGAAGGCTTTCGCTTCTAAAGTGCGGAAGTGGGATCAAGATGAAAAGACCCATAAGTATCATTATAAGAAATCGCTAAAAGAGGTATCTATAGAGAATCGTCAGCTTGAGATGTTCATAGAGGGTCTGGGTCTGCGCTCTACATTTGATATGTTTGCTAAGAATACCATTGTCGAGATGGAATTGCCCAAGAGGGTAATTATGACTGCTTCTGGGGAGGTCTCTGTAGGTGAATTTCCCTTGAAATGTTCCACATGGTTGGTGGTTGAAAAAGGGAAGGCCTTAGCGAACATCGATCTGGGCCTCGATGGGACTGACTGGGCTAGTGTCTCCAAGGAAGAAAGTCTCCATCAGTTGGAATTCGGTTTAGGGGGGTCTCTTACGGTAAGCAGTTTATTCCTGTGAATTTTGTTCATTCAATAATGTTTGGGATTTTTCTCTTTTCTTTTTGTGTTGATTGTTTTCTTTTACCTTTTCATAGGGTCAGGGCGATGACGATGTTCAAGAAGGTGGCCCCAGTGGAGCAGGGACCCATGGTGTCGGAGAGTCTGAAGGGGACAACCCTCCCGACCTTGATGTTTAGTTTTCATTTTGATATTATCATGGCTCATATTTTTACATGAGTTGTAAACTGAATGTTTTGCCTTGGGTTGTACATGAATTGATGAATGGAATCAGTTAACTGTTATAATTGTCCAACTGTATATGACTATATATATATATTTTTTATTTGAATTTTGAGTTTGTTTGAACACTGACAAACGTAGATTTAAAGTGAAAATCCTTTTTGTTCTTTTGGCTATTTTTGTTTAAATGTAAACACAATGCAGTAATGTAAAATGTTTTGGTTTGTTTTGTTGTTTAAGTGTAATGCACGAAGTAGGGATGCCAGTAGGAATGTAATTGTAATCGAAGGATAATTGTGAAAAGGGGAATGTGAAGAAAAACGGTAATTAATAACACAACAATGTAAGCATAACTTCGGAGGCTGAACCTAAATTGAGAGAAGGCAAACATAAGAAAGTGCTCTAGTTTAGGGCTGTTCCAGGCCATGCGTACTTGTGTGTTAGTTTAAAGTCATGATGGACTATAATCTTGATGTTCTAGTTTAAGGCCATTTCGGGCCCCATGCACTAGTTTAAGGCCATCTCAAGCCATGTGCAGACGAGGGAAATTTCAAATGATATTGGTGGATTTCTTGGTAGACAGGCCATTTTTGACCGTGGCTAGTTTTATGTCATTGCGGACATGTGGTAGTTTAACATCATTTTAGACTATCTCTCATGTTTACTAATTATTTAGCATCTTTTTTATCTTTTTTTTTTCATGGTAGCGTGGTGTTTAACGGGGACAATTCAATATTCAGCATCTCCTTCCCTGATTACATTGAAAGGTAACTCTAACCAGGAGACGTCTAATGGAGTGAGTTTTGAGTCAATACTTTCGGACGCTTCTGTTTTAGATTTTTTTTCTATGGTTTTTGAGGAATCACCCTTGATGTGCTGGTCATCCTTTCGAGTGTTGTTTGTTTTGTTCATCACAGGTTTTTCAAGTTTATATTTGCATTGTGGGTCACGTAGTTCGAGCTCTTCGAATTTAACTTCGGAGCTTGGGTTTGCTTCCATGTGAGATGAGATGGTGGAAGTAGTGGTATCTCCATGGATAATGATCTCACCCCCTTCATATGGTATGTGAATTTCCTGATGGATGGGGGAAGACACTGCTTTTAATTGGGCTAACCAGGGTCACCCCAAGATTAAGTTGAAGCCAGGCATCTCATTGATAACCACAAAGTCAGTAGAGGTGGGGAACTGATCCCCTAGTATGAAGTCCAAGGTTAATGTACCCTTCACGACTACTCGTGATCCATTAAAAGACTTCAGATAGGTTGTAGCCATTGGCTTGATTAAGTTGGTAAGGCCCAACTATTCGATAATGGGGTAAGGTACCACATTTGTGGCTGCTCCATCGTCTACATGTACCCGATGTATCTTGAACTGATTGACTTGAATGGTTATGAACATGGGTTCGTGAGTGACATCTCCTATTCTCTCATTTATTTTAATGTTTTCAGAGTGGAAGTTTAATGATTTGGATTTGGATTCTTGGTGTTTAGACATGATCGCATGTATAGAGGGCTCATCCGCAGGTAGGTTCTCACTAACAGGGATCGACGTCAACATTTGTACCAAGGCTTTACGATGAACTGATGAGGTCAAGACAAGGTCATATAAGCTTAATGACATGTTCTTTTGTTTAAGGGCCTGGGTGACCTGTGTCAAGGCGTTAGCTAATTCTTTGGCATCGCGTGCATTCTTGTCCAAAGCCACTTGATCCATTGGACCTAATAGCCATATCTCGTGTGGGGTGGCTTTTGTGTTGCTTTCAGTGACTGTTGGTGTTGACATGGGTTGTGCTCTCGGTTCTTCCCTTTTGCGGTAATTGTTTTGGTTCATTGTTGGTGGGAGTCATAGGCACTGCACTTAATGGGGTTGGCTTTGGAAGCCCTAGTGCCAGTCGTTGTTCCTTTGCCGAACGTTCCTTCTGTAAATGTTCCCTCGTGAGCCTGTCTGCCAGGCGTTCTCGTGTGGGTTGCGTGGGAGCATGTGGAGTTGGAACGCGGGGTTGTTTCGAGACTTGAATGACAAATGGGGTGGGGCAGGTCACCATTGTTGCCTCTGCCATAGCAACCACTGGTGGTACCCAGACCACAAAGGGGGTAAGCCGATTCGACGATGTCATGCCAGCAGTTGTATCAGTAGGAGGCACCCTAACGACAAACGATTTAGTTTGGGGCGGCACTTGCGTTGTCACCGCAGCGGGAGGCACTCGAATGACAAAAGGTTTGCGTGACGTAGGAGGATCGCATGAGGGATATGTAGTTTGTGACGATGTTTGCGGGGTGGAGGGAACATGAACCACGAAAGGCTTCCTGGGTGTTTCACTGTTATTGTCTGCGTAAATAGTGTTGATCGTGTAGGGCGCTTCTTTGGTGTTCAAGGGATCTTTATATATACCCATGGACTGGTTTTGTGGTTTGACTGGGTTAGCCTCGTCAAATGTGATCTTGCCTGCATCGATCATTCGTTGAATATCTTTCTTCAAAGCAAAGCAATAGTCTGTTCCATGTCCATTTCGTTGATGGTACTCACAGAAACAGTCTGCCCTAAAGCCTCTTGGAACTGGGGGCTCGTCCGGGGTTTCCAAGCCTGGGTTGTCAACCAATTGGCAGAATCGATCATGTCTTTGAATTACCGCAGGGGACAACTACTTATGCTTCATCAGCCCAGCCTTCAGTAGTTGGTCAAATAGTTGCGAAGGTTTCATGGGCAGTGGTGTGTACTAAGAGGGGTCTCTCCTCTCAAAATTTCATGCTTGGCTTGGTGTAGTGTCTTGGGATGTGGACGGCTCGGGTGTAGCATTAGGGGGAGGTTTAGTGTAGCCGGTGGGGGCGGTAGGCAGTTTACCTTGTTTTTGGGCAGCTGTTCGTTGAGTCTCTGCTAATGCTACCACTGTTGGTTTAGCCTTTTCCTTATCTTTTTTAGTATGTTGATTTTTAAAAGCTATGTAGGCAGGGTCATGACTGTTTTGTGCTGGCTCTTATATGTTCTTTATCTAGACAAAGGCTTGGTTTAGAGTGCGTGCATTTAAGTAGTACAACTTAGATTTGATGAAATCATTTACTGCTCCCTTTAAGATTGTGAGCAAGTAAGTCTCAAGTATTGTTTCATGGAGTTCATTCAACAGAACACTCCATCTCTGAATGAATTTATGTACAGGTTCAAGGGGTGCTTGTTTCACCTATGTTAGGCTGTCTAATGTAGCTTTAGGTTTTAGATTATATTTAAACTTGGTCACGAACTAGTGTAAAAGGTCTTCCAGGGAAGATATGGAATTGTGTGATAGAGCCTGGTATCAGTCTAATGCTCTCCCCGTAAGGGACATGGTGAAGACACACAAGATTGCATGAGGCCATGCCTGAAGTAATAAACTTTCTAATCTAAACGTAACTAGATGGGCGTTGGGGTCTCCCTCCCCATTATATTTGGTCAATTGAGGTAGAGACATGCCTTTTGGCAATGTTAGTGGCAGCACTGAGGAACTAATAGGATCATCTTGGTAAAAGTCCAAGACCTTAAGCTCTTCGCTGTTAGTTGTTTTAAGGCATCTTACCTCCTCAGTAAGTTCTTGCATCATTTTTTTAGCATCCGCCCAGTCTTGAACACTGGGTGAAGCAGTAGGTTACTGTGACGTGGGAAGGTTGGACTGTTGCACAGTGGGCGGGAAAGCAGAAAATTGAGTAGTTGGGAATTGCGTTGGTGGTATGTTTATTGCGGCGTCGCTAAAGGTGGCATGCCATAAGGGAAAGGCTATTGTTGCTGTTGTTGTTGTATCTGGGGGATGTTCACGGATGGGATTATGAGAGGAGGCATATTGTAATGAAGGGGTTGATGCGGTTGCACGCCAGTTGTAACCCATTGCCCCGTTGTGGTTCGCGAGGGAATACTTTGCACTTGTTGAGTTGTAGCCACAAAATGTGCTCCTTGAGTTTGGATCTAAGGTATATAGTGAGGAGCCATAGAAGCTGGTATCACAGATGGCATTCCAAGGATCTGAGATGGGAGTGTGACGCCTAAATTAGGCTGAAGGGGTTGTTGTTGTGGTTGTATTTGTAAGAGAGAGGGTGACATGGTGACAGGAGGAATAATGGAGAGGGGTAGCATATTGAGTTGCGCATCGGTCACAGGAGGAGCGGGGACGAGAGTGGATGCCTCTTGTTGAGGCACATGTGCTTGAGTGATTTTAAATGGCTGGAGGGACACTGTCTCCCCCATGAATGGGTGAAACAATAGGTATGATATGAATCCTCATGTTTGGACTGAGCCGTGAAATCGTCTTCCTCCTCTATTTGGGAGTTTGGCATGGGCTGGTCTAGAGGCTGATTCCTTGCTAGGAGGAGCTATGAGATGAGCTCAGAGTAGTGCTCAAGGAGAGGGATGATGTCATGTAGGGAAGGGATGAACTCATGTCCTCCCCTATGAAACAGTTCATATTGTCTCTTAACCTCCATTTTAGTTTCATCCACTACTAGGCCAGCTTGGATTTTTACGCATATAAAATTATATTGCTCTTGTGTTATAATGTTAAATGACGGGTTCCTCCCTTGTAGTCTGAGAGACTGGCGAGGTCCCACCGTGGGTTGTACTGCAGGTTGTTGAATGGCCATGGGGCCTACAATAGCTATGATGGACTTGGTTGAAGCGTTGGGATTCGCAGTGTTCATGATGAAACGATTATGAATATAACACAGTGGAAGGGATGTGAAACGGGTATACTTATCAGCGTATACCTAAGTTCGTAGTGTACAACATATAGATTGGATCTCAACGTATAGGCTTCAACGACCAGCATACGGAGATAGCGTACATCGTGCAAGTGGGCTGGGTAGTGTGTAGATAGGGTCTACAACGTACAACGTGCAAGTGGGCTGGGTAGCGTGTAGACAAGATTTACAGCGTACAGCGTGCAAGTGGGCTGGGCAGCATGTAGACAGGGTCTACAGCGTATAGTGTGCAAGTGGGCTGGGCAGCATGTAGATAGGGTCTACAACGTACAACGTGCAAGTGGGCTAGGCAGCGTGTAGACAAGATCTACAGCATACAACGTGCAAGGGGGCTAGGCAGCGTGTAGACAGGGTCTATAGCGCACAACGTGCAAGTGGGCTAGGCAGCGTGTAGACAAGATCTACAGCATACAACGTGCAAGGGGGCTAGGCAGCGTGTAGACAGGGTCTATAGCGTACAACGTGCAAGTGGGCTGGCAGCGTGTAGACAGGGTTTACAACGTACAATGTGCAAGTGGGCTAGGCAGCGTATAAATAAGGTCTACAGTGTGCAGGTTGGCAGCAGCGTGTAGACAAAGTCTACAGCATGCAGATTGGTTGTAGCGTGTAGACAAAGTCTACAACGTGTAGCATGGGGCATGCAGTGTGTAGACGCTGAGAATCCTGCAGAACAGGGTACAGATCCAGGAAGTTCAGAATCGGGTTTAGTATTGGCGCAATGTGAATCTGGGAAAACCAGGGTACAGATCTAAAGCGCGAGGGTGTGTGTATGAGATCAAAGTAAGTTTAAATAGTTTTAGGCCCTCCTTCTAACACCATTTTCTATACTGTCCGAAATTGTCAGTCTCTAGCTAGAATGGAACTAAGACTAAGAGATCACCAGACAAACACAGAAGACCCTACCTTCGCTTGAGGGCGAGCTGGAACTAATGAAGGTAGAGTACCTTGGGTGGTCCGCATGTGGATCAGACAAGGATTTCCCCGAACGTATGCCAATATGCAATACGCTGGGGTATATGCAAATGGTGTAATAAATGTAAACTAGAGCGAAAACGTACAGAAATGTAACAACAGTAAACAAGAACGAATGAAAAACTGTGACAGATCTTAGCAAAAGAAATGTGGCAATATTATTTCAAAAACGGAAAGTTACAATGCACAGGTCTAACGTAGTTGTGGATCTGACACAAGGCAGATGGAAGTCTTCAGTGGATGCAGAGGAATGATTGTTTATTGGATTCTACTACAAGCACAGCGTGAAGGCTGTATGCTCAGCGTGCAGGGTGGAAGTTTAGCCTCAGGATGTTGCATTTTGGGTGTTCTCTTTCTATGTATTACCCCAAATTTTTGCTCCGATCTTTTCCTTTTTGAACCCCGATCTGGTCAAAAATCAGGGTTTTTATACAAGTTTAGACGTTAGACTCGGATCTGAGAGGGGATGATTGGCTATGGGATGCTGGACTCTTGGGTCGGATGACATGTGGCGCATTGACTGAGTGCGAAAGAATGAAATTTTACAAATGTACAGTGTGCTGCACACTAGCATATATTGTTGCACGCCAGCGTATACTGCTGTACACCAGCGTGTACACGTTGGGCGTGTGAACTCGGCGTACAGACTTGACTAAAAAAGAAGAAGTCCTTTTTACAAACTAGTGCTACAACATGAAGCATCAAATTCGGCCCTCGAATTTGAATTTGGATGTCACGAGAATGTTGCCTGTGGATGTTCAGCTTAGTTGGACTTAATCTAACACGGTTCTGGAAAGCTTTAATTGGTGTATGTTGTGCTACACACTGGGTGTACACGCTGTACACACTGGGTGTATACGCTGAGCTCACACACTGTACACACTGGGTGTACACGTTGGGGATGCACACTGGGCGTATACACTGGATACTTGCTGCATACTCAGTGAAAACCAAGTTTGAGTTTGAAATCTGCCAGGTTTAACACTAGATGTCATCGTAGTTCTCTGTGGATCCCAGGGAATCATTTCCTGTTGAGTTTGCCTTTACTTGAAGCTGTTTGTGAGGTCCTCAAATTTCAGTCATGCTGGGGAGCATCATGACTTAGCTCGATTCTCGTTGGAGAAGTACTAGGCTTAGAATTTTATGGTGTTTTAGGCCTACCAAATGGCAATGCCAGAGGATGAACGAGCACCTTGCAACCACCATGGTTGAAGTAAAGGCCACAATCAGCAAGTTGCAACTGAACATTAGGGCCCCTACCCCCAAGTAGGCCAAACAACCAATGCCCAAGTCCCCTTTGCGAGAAATCAGTCTCTTGAGCCACATGGAGGAGGTCAAGGCCAATACCACAATTGATGACAAGGACTTTGCAGCTACACTAGTCTAGGTGAGCCAAATGCTCAAGTAAAAGAACACAACACTAAGTTTGTATAATCTAGTCATGACCTCATCTACTCACTGCCAAGTGCTGGCCTAAATGTTGGCCTTCATTCCTATTATGGATGACATCCTTGTAGATGAGAATACTATCCATGCAGTGATCTTGCCCTCTATGTCATAGGCATCGAGTTGAACATCCTTGATCTTTCATGAAGAAGCAGTCAAGGTCAACCCTGAACAAGGAGAGGTTATAATAGCTCTATTGTCAATTAGCATACGTGTTGGGTAGTGCACATTGATGACTATATGGTAACAAACATAGTTCTATACTCCATCATTGATAAGCTAGTCATGACAGATAAGATCGGGCCTACCAAAATCACATGTCTAAAATTCTTTAATGGATCATGCATCATCATTAGGGGTATAATCAACATCATCTTCATGGTACCGAAGTAGCTCCCCACCTCTGTAGACTTCACAATCATAGAAGAGATGCCATGCTTCAATCTAATCCTAGGCTAGCCTTGGCTAGCTCAACTACGAGATGTCTCCTTCCCACTCTATCAAGAAATCCACCTTCCATACAAAGGTGGTTAAGTTATCATTCACAGTGATAATGTCTCCCCTTCGACTACCCATAACATAGACATGGGGCAAGTGTTGGAGGTGGAGTTTCTTGGTGGTACACCTATGGCAACCAATGCAATGCGTAAGACTAACACACCCAAATTAGTGGTTGAAGCCAATGGCCTCCTAAAGGATCCTAATCCTTGCACACCCCCTAATCCATGCCTAGTTAGGAAGCAACTATGTGACCAAGACTCCCCCTTGGCCCAAAATGCACTGGGTGCCTCCCTACCCTTGGCTACTACATGTCATGCATTTTTGATTTTTGCTTGCATGGAATTTGTGTACATGTTTACATTTAGCCTACTTACTTAGATTACATATCACTTTTCTTTACTCAAGCATTTCTATTTTTTTTACGCATCCATCTGCTTAGCTTACGCATGAAAAAACATTAAAAACATAAAAATTATAAACATTAAAATTACAAAAAAAAAATGATGCCACCTGTCATGGCCTTAAATTGGCACCTTTGGCCTACCATGGTCCTTAAATTGGTAATCATGGCCTAAAATGACCCAAACAAATGTGCCCCAAAATGGCCTTAAACTATTGCTATAGCCTGGAATGGTCTAAAACTATCACTTTTCGCATTGCTTACTCCTCACTTGTGCACATTAACATTGTTACATAGTTTTCACTTAATTTTGTTTTTCTAGTTGATTTTTGCAGGATCTCGTAGGCACACAGCATGACTATGCATGCAGCATTGTACCTTACCAAAGCAAGGTAAGCACACAACTTGTTTGCCATGATGTGAAAATTGGCATAGTGCTTGTCTGCTATGATGCTAAACTGGCACAACATCATCCACTATGACTCTAAACTAGCATAGATAGTTCATTATGACTATAAACTAGTGCATAGACCATCCACTATGATGCTAAATTGGCACAACATCCATCATTCGCTACAACGTTAAACTAGTATCCAACAATCTACTAGAACTATAAACTAAAACATCACAGTCTACCAGGACCTTAAACTGGGTTCATGATCTACTGGGACTTTAAACTAGCATGTTGTTGATCTTTTGGAGCACCTACCATTAGTGCAACCTTTGGGGCACTCGCAGCATCACTACATTTACACTTCCACTGGCTTCCTATACACTTGCAACTAGTTCAACTTTTCACACATCTACAACATCTTGACATATGGTATTTCACTTGCATTTCATGTTTTGTGATTTTCTTGTCTTCTCATAGTTATGTTTGCAAGACGAAGCCCCAGAGGCAGTTGTGCAAAGGTGCATCTCATTGTAATGGCAAGTCATCACATCGCTCCGATATGCATGATTAGGCTAGCTAAGCCACTCAAGAGTGCACATCCCCTTCATTTCATTTTAGCCTGCACACATCCTTGCATTATAGCCTATGCATGTACCCACATTATAGCCTATGCATGTTCCTTGCATTCCAATACCCTCTTATATTCCTTGCATTCCCTTGCATGCAAACCCTTCTAATGCATATGCATAGTAATACATATGGCATTCTCTTCATGCCAATCATAGAACCCATGGCAGATGTAGCACAACTTGTTCCATGGGAAGCCTCTGTTAGCTAATCAAAGCCCAAGTGGATGTAACACAACTTCTCCCTGGGAGGAAACACCTATCCTACAGATGCGACATGGTTGCATCAAAAGCAAAGCCCATCTACTTGATGGTCCATAAAGTGCATCCACTTGATGTCCAACACCTTGTAGCTAGCATTCAGCAGTAAGCCAAACCCAATGGAGGTTCACCTTGTGGGAAAAAAAAGAATGGGAAAAAGTACATCCCCAAGAAAATTGATAGTGTTGCAATTTTGCAACCAACCTAGCCTCGGATTGACTTTGACTCTCTCATGAGCACTCTAACAAGAGGTCAATGTTTTAGTGGCAAGCCACTTCATGCCATGCTCATTGTCAGCTATGTTGACTCTGCATCCTTGCATCACAATACACTATTTGCATTTCATCTCCCCTAGCATTTCATCTCCCTAGTATTACCTACACCCTTTGCCCCAGCATATCCCTATCTATAGCACTTTTGAACATGGTGGAACAACACCTGATCTAGACTAACGAGTGATGTTGGTGCCACATCTACTATGGTATTTTGTGATTCTTTGTCAACATCTCTTAGGCCACTCCTCCAAATGTCAACAAAGAAGGGCCAACGAAACACCACAAAACTTTGGGTTTTAATGTCTTAACTACAAATTTGGCTCTAAGTGTCATAACAGTGTCACTTTGCCAAACTTTTGTTAAGTGTCAGAATGATGACACTTTCTACAAATTTGTCTAAGTGTTGGGACTACACTCTCCATTGCTGGGACTATGCTCTAGAGTGTAGTCATCATGAAAACACCAGTTTGGCATAATTTTTCTAATTGTTGGGACTACACCTCCTAACTACGATTTACAGCATAGTCACCCTAGGTGCTAGAGTTTGCATAGATTTTTCTAGTGTTGAGCCTACGCTTGATACGCTCACTACACTCAAGAGTGTAGTCAACCTCCCTTAAAGAGTAGTCAACACTTAGCCACATTTCACTCACTACGCTCGAGAGTGTAGTTAGCCTCCCCTGGAGTGTGGTCAACACTTAGCCACATTTTGCTAGTTTTTAATCAAATTTTGCCAAACTATGGAACTATGCTCTCACTACACTCTAGAGTGTGGTTAGAGCATAGTTGGTCAAAACTACCTCTAAAGGCCTCCACACCATGGCATTGGCATTCACATTAGCTCCAGCACTTCTCTAGTAGTAGCATTTGTTATTTTTTGCCTCTTCCTTTTCCCAAAAATTGTAACTATGCTCTAAAGTGTAGTTTCCAAAAGTTTCATTTTTTGGCATTGCTTGGCATTTTCAGGTACATTGCGATATTCTCCATGCAGTTGGGTAGCATAGTCATAGTCTTGGCTTCATAGACTCTGTCAAAGCAATGATACCACTCAACACCACAAAGCTTAACACCAAAGCATAGTTGGGGTGAGCGTAGTTCCACCTAACACTCTACCATGTGTTGCACTATCCAAATTTTGGGCTAACCCTAGTCCTATAAATACCCTTGCACCCCAACATTTTAGTGATTGGCATTTTCATTTGGCATCTAGCATTTTGGCGTTTAGCCCTTAGCTTCTTGGATGAATAAGATTCAAACACATTGGTAGACAGGTAGAGTTGCACACCATGTGGTACATCATAGCCCTATTACATCCTTGTAGGACACCACATGATACATTGCGGTAGCCAACCCAATAGATACAAAAACCACAACGAGAGCCAGACTTCACAGCTCAACATCACTAAGATTGTGGCTACACTTCCACTACACCTATTATACACCACGTACCTTCTAAATCCCTTTTGGTGTTAACTATGCTCAACCCCATTTGGGTGGTGTTTCGTTTCCTTTTTTTTCTCCCTTGTGTTTCCTTTGCATTTTTTTGCATTTTGGCCTACAACTATGCTTAAGCAGTGGTCCTTATATGTTAATATGCTCATTTTCTATCAAAAACTTGACTACGCTTAGCACTATTCACACTGACTATGCTTGACACTGTTCACACCGACTACACTCGATACTGTTCATACCGTTAACACCATTGACACTACCTGAAACTTAGCATCATTTTGTACTCACATTGTTTGCACTCTATAAGTCCCTATTCAATTGAAAAGACCATTTAGGGCATCCTATCTTCACCTCTAGTAAGGCCCTCACACAGATGCAAGGTTAGGCTGTGCACTTGCAAACCCTTTAATGTTCCAGCTATCAATGTTTTTAGTCATTACAAATTGATCTACCAATTATTAATAGATGTTGCTCTTCTTGAGATGAGGTCGGTTCCAGGCTTGGTACATTTAATGGAAAATTAGGTTGACACTAGAAATTAAATCAAGAAGAGACTTGCATGGCTCATTTTTAATGATCTGCAAGTAGATGAGAGGATTGCTAGGATTAGCCCTTTTCTTGGGAAGGTTGCCAACCTTAATTTAATAAGATACAACATGGGTTAACATGACTATGCAGAACTTGGGAGTTATTTAATTTAAAGGGCTTTTGAAAGAAATGGATGTAGAAGATGAAGGAGATAAAGGGTAATTAGCCACATGAGTTGATGAGGGCTTTGTAGGACTATTGGTTTGAAAGTTAATGATCTTTAAGGAGATCTAGTTTTTGAATCACTTGACTAAGGAACCGATTGTAAGTTAATGGCCTTGGTAGCATTAGGTTACTATAGATGTGTAGGAATTTCACCCTGCATGGATGGACTAGGTGGTAATTAGGTTAAGGATGGAGGGACATGTGTTGAAGGATGAGGAGTGTGATAAGGATATGGGAATTCTTCTCTAGGAGATGGAGAATGAGTTTTGTAGTACTCTAGAGGGTGGTATTGATGCTAGAAGGAAGCATGACTGGAAGAGTCATGCAGAGACATCAGTTACTAAACATAGTATCCATATGGATTAGGTTATCTGTAAGGGTACTATTGCCTTAGTGGTGGCATCCCCCACCACTGTTATTGTACTATTCCTACGGTTATGGTGGAGCTCCATAAGCTTGTTGTTAGTGGTGGTACTTCCTTGGGTTGATTTAAGTATAAGGCAATCTTCTGGGTGCTTACCTTCATGTCAATATAGGATTCATAGCATACATCCTAGATTCTTGTAAGTGTGACACAACAAGGCATCATCCCTTGGTATGTTCATATTGGTAGATGCTACATTCATCATTATCATTTGATTCTAACTCCACAACCTCTTCTATTCCAACACCTTTGCCCTTACCCCTTCGATAGGCACGTTCAGCTTCCTTTCTTTCCCTGTGGTCATGATTTCTAACTTGCTCTTTGGATTTTTCTGCAAGTTTTAGGGTAGTTTAAAATTTTTCATCCAAAGGTTCCCACATTTTTTCAACCTTAGCTAAAATTTTAGACATAAATTTCTAAATTAGTAAGGTTTTTCATTGCAAGACTTCATCAAGTGATGTCTCCCCCTCACTATCATAGAATCAGACCTCCTTTTTTTTTATGGAAGGATCTTGGTTATACTCCTTAGCACTTTCCTATTTTTTCAACTCACCTTCTTCTTTTGCAACCTATTTAATTAGCATTGGAATTTAATGGGCTCATAGTTCTGATAGTCTCACTTGGGAATAGACCCTAAGAGTTATTTTTTTTTTTGATTGGAACCCATCTATAATATGGTGAAGCTACTCCTACTAAGAATAACCATGGCCAGGACATTTATGCAAAAGGGAATAATGCCTACCCATGACTGCATCCAAGGGTTCATGTGTTCCTTGTCTTCAACCTTATATTTTCTTTCTCAAATTAGACACTTTGAAGTATGTCTAATATTTTTCATTGAACAACTCAAGCATTGTACTCCACTTGTGAATTAATTTTGGCTCCAAGATGTGGTGCCAACTTTTAACTTCTTTTATGAGTGTCCTGGGAAATAGCTTGAGTTTCTACCCATTGTTCTCTATGTTTTGTAAGGCACATGTATCATGAAAGGCTTGAAGATGGATCTATGGAACTAAGTTATATCCCCCCTAAAATCTAGGGATATTGTTCATATCCAACCTTTTGATTTTTCTTTCACATGCTTGGTTAGAATTCTAATTGCCTCTATGATGTTCAACATGCTTTGAGTTGCATCATCATCATGATTTTGATGATGCCTATGATGTCCTCTACTGGCCCTTCATTCATGGTGGGGCCTAAGATCATTGTCCCTACATTTACCTCCATCATAGTTTTATCCCCTACAGTTTCAATCAGATTCAAAGGAGGCAGAAGAAGATGTAGATGAAGAGGATGAAGAGAGAGATGGATTGCCACCTCCTCTTCATTAGTCATGGTCACATTCATTAGTTTTATCATCTTCACATTACTTGCTTAAGCCCTTACCTTGACTCCCACTTTTCCCTAAACCAGGATTGTTGATAGTGGACTGTAAGTGTGGGTTCAAGCCCCCTTCACTAGAGTCAAGGAGTGCAGAATCCTCATGTTGAGAACCCCTCGAGAGAGGATCCTCCTTTTCATTTAGGTTTAGCAGGAACAAGGGGTTAGTGAATCGTTTCCCCTTCGTAACTTCATGGTGCTTCTCCTGGTGTTGATCTCTTTTACATTGTGTTTCAATGGGATGGTAGTCTTGATAGTTATAGTCTAGCACAACATATTCATCATGAAGATCCCAGATGCCCAACCTCTTAAGAGTTTGAAGCAACATCCTAGGAATAGATCTATCAGGAGGCAACACAACATTGCCCTCTATATTTTTCTATCATAGTTGTTCATCTTGATGTAGGATGAATGTGAAATCACGTACAAACTCATCTAGATGAGTGTACATCACTTTGAATTCTTGGGGCACTAACGATTTTGATTCATCATGCCTATGAGAAGAAGACATTTTGGATTAAAAGAAAAATTTAGTGTTGAAACACCACAAAATTTTGCATGTTATAATTAATCTTCATCATGTATCTTTCACCCCATGAAATGCAAGGTAAATTCTGATTTTAAATGTGAAATTTGTAATCCATAATGGGAAATTTCACATACTTATACATTCAAGGTTGAAAATGCCTCATAAGTGGTTAAAGCCTCATTCTCCAAGTGAAAAAAGTCACCTAGTGTTTATATTTGGGCTTGGGAAGGTCAAAAATGCCTTTTGGAATGCCAAAAGAGGTAAGTTAATGGATTTTATGGGGGGAAGACATTTTTCTACGTTGAAAACACATGCAGGGGGTAGATCTCACCTACCCCTAGCATGGAAGGGTGGAGGGTTTGAAAACTTTTCCCCCTTCAATGTGGAGACCAAAGACATATTTTGAAAACTTTTCCCTCAAATTGGAAAGTTTCCCCCAACCTGGAAAATTTTCCCCTAACCTGAAAAGTTTTTCCCCAACTTGGAAACTCTTTCCCCAACTTGGAAATTTTTCTCCCCTAGCGTGAAAAATCCAAACCCCCAATGTGGAAGCCACAAGAAGCAAAATTCATCAAGTCATGCACTTCAACATTGACTAACCACTTCAATAAGAATGGTGGAGACCTTAGCATAGAAGATTCATCTCTAGCAATGAAGGGGTGCCACGATTACTATTTTTAGTAAATGATATGGCCATGGAAAAAGGCACTTACTATTTTTAGTAACCCCCCAAATTTGGGCACCCATTTCACCTAAATTTGGTAGCCATTTTGCAGCAAAATTACATCAAAATTTGCAGCCCAATCATAGCTAGTTTGCAATCCCATTCATAGCCCAATGACCCTATAAAAGCCAAAATCTAACACCATTTACAGGTTCCAAAACTTTTTCTCAAGTGTAACAGTTTTGGGCAAGGTTGTGAAATTTTGAAGTAAAAAAGAGAGAGAAATTGGTTGGATGTTCTTAATAATAATTTGCACAAACATAACTCTATGTCTATGGCACCTTTAGAAATTCAAGAGCTTTTGCAAGTTCCCATACTTGTAGTCTCTTAAACCTCAGCATGGAAACATTGAGGCCTTAAGACTTGGTTTTTGGTGTTAACATTGTACTTCTAGGATTCCAAACCTAGCACGAAGTAATTTAGCATCTATATATTCCCCCTTTCTCACCCCCCAGCAACAACCAAGTTGTAGATCCAAGGTTGTGGCAGTGAAGGGAAGTCCTATAGCATTAACAGTGGCTTAGCACCTAGATCATGGAGTAGATCATCTCAGCTTCAACGGGTTTCGAACTCTTGTACAAGTGGATCCTCCTTTTTGCTCATCCAAGTACCATTTTTTTGTACACATTTCTCTAACTTATTCTTTATTCTCTTCTCAATAAAGTTTTAAGTTTCAAGATTTGTGTTCAATAGAATTAAAGTTATTATTTGTGCATTATTTGAATTTATTTATATTTTCAAGTTTTGCATCTCCCAATTCCCTAGTTGATCTATTGGACAAGTGAAGATGTTCTAAATCCCATTTTCATCTCAAAGGCCCTAGGGGTTCAGGGTTGACGAATTGCTTGTGCCAAGGATCCTTGGTTGCTATTCTAGTAATTGAGATTTTTGGTTGTAACGGTTTTTCTTGGTGCTACAAGGAGGACCTTTGCCTAAATTTTGTAGCCAGATCTATTATTTTCATTACCATATGCGAGCTTTGCCTTCATTTTTTGTAGCTAAGACCTTTAAAAGATCAACGTTGGTCTTTCCCCCCCTGAGACCAAAACTGTAGAGTGGAAGTTGTAGGTGGTTGGGTTTTGGTTTTTCATAGTACTTGCTATGAATTTTAAGGCTTAAAACTAGCATTGATATTTCTTTTCCCCTTTGTCTTGTGTTGCCAAAAGTTTATTTTCTGACTTCTAAAAGTGGGTGGTTCAACTCATCCATGAGTTGACTTCCCCTTCTCCCAACACCCTCCACCCCCCCCCACCCTCCAATTTTTCCAAGCTAAGAGAATTAGTAGTTACCTGGAACCAATTTTAGTGAAAAAAAATATGAACTTTTCACTTTGGGTTTTCAACCTTTTCTATCCATCAATGTTGAGGTAGGAGGTGTGAGATTCCCATCATCTCACCCTCCTTCTTTCCCTCCTTTAAGTTGGGAGGCCAACATTGGTAAAATCTTAAACTAGTTTCATAACCAAATCTACATTATTACAAGTTGAAAGCCATTTTTTAGCCAAAACTCCCAAGGAATCCAACATTGCCATTTCCTCCCCCTTGTGGTAGAAATGTCAACATGGAAGCTGTAGGTGGTTTGGGTGTTGAAACTTCACAACATCTATTGTGAATTCCTAGAGAAAATCTAGTGTGAAATCCTTGATAAACATTTAATTTGTATTGCCATAATATTTCTCACTAAACCAACGTTGGTTTCCATACCAACCAAGCCAACTTTTCCTTCCTTTTTGGTTAAAGTTGAAAACTTGTCAAAACCATCTTTAAAAACTACCAAGTTTCCATTTTCATCTCCAAAATTTCCCCCCTCTCTCCAGTGTTGGAATAGGAAGGTTTGATATTTCCATTATCTCATCTCCCTTCTTTCCCCCCTGCCATACCCAGTGTAGAGGCACTTGGGAAGCCAACTTGGGGGAGGTTTGAAGCCAATGTTGCTAATATTCTATTTCTGGAAAAGGGGTAAACCCTGCTTATCCCCCACTTACTAATTATAGTAAGTATATCTTTTTTTTCCATTTTCATTTCCTCGAAGAGTTTTGAATTCCATTCATTGAAACTTACTATATTTATAACTTATTCTTAAGCAATTCTCAACATTATAGTCATTTCTTTTTGAAAATCCACCAAATTGCCCTTCACCTTCACTAGTGAGGATAATAACCAACAAGTCATGAGGGTGTGTGATTCTAAAGACCCTATATTCATGGAGTATAGGAGATCTTTGAGAGTCAAAGGGAAGAGTCCTAATTTTATTAGCCTAAAAACCTCCTTGGAGGGCTATTCAATCAAACATCTCCGAATGTGACAAAATCTTCTCCTAATGCTTTTTTTTTCTCCATGGGCATGGTGCCACCATCTTCCACTCCTCCGTGCCCTACTGTAGCAAACCAATGTTGGTTGTCGCAACACATCACACTCAATGAGTGCCATAAACAACAAGCTATAACATATCAATACCATTTTCAATGCACTCATGAAACAAAAAATCATCAATGATGGGTTTTACCACCACAAATCTAATAACTACTCACATGGGGTGCACCGTGAGACCCCCCATAACACAAGGGTCACACACTATGTTTGTTCCATTTGTGCCTCAAGTACTGGCACAAACATCTTTTTCTTTGTTTGGCCCACAAGACACGAACATAGCACAACCTTTTCCCTCTATCATGTAGCCCATAACAAGGCCATAGGCCTCACAACAAATACCACAACCTTATGTGCATACCTTGTAGACTATGGGGCTACCACAAGGCTTGGATCAAGCCTTCCAAATGATCCAAGACCTAACAGAGGAATTGAAGAGGCTTAAAACCTTTATCACATAAATCATCAAGATAATGAAATTGCACCATGATGATCCCATAAGTTCTATGGTCCCACCCTTGACACTTCCTCTTGGTATCTCCATTCCACAATTTAGCAAATATAATAGAGAAGGTGATCCTAATGCTCACCTTATCACCTTTTGATCTAAATGTTTGCTCTTGCAGCCATGGCCTCATACCATCATGAGGATTTTCCCTATGTCTTTGTCTGGGAAAGCACTTGATTGGTATTTTGCATTACCCATAGGATCTATATTATCTTTGGAAGACTTAGTAGCCTAGTTTATCAACTGCTTCAAGAATAACTTAAAGCCTGACACAATGCTTAATCAACTCATGAAGGTCAAGTAAGGGCCCTTATAACCCATACAAAAATTCATTCAATGGTGGAACAGATTGCTGAACAAAATACCAGAGTCCATAGCTAAAGCCTACCTATTAGCCAAAATCAAGAAATTAGTTAATAACTTCATCAAGTTAAAACTTTACTACCTTGATCCATGGTCTCTTAGCCAAGCATTCTCACAAACTAAAAACATAGAGGATGCTATAGAGACCAACCATGATCTAGCCTATATATCATATAAAAACCAACATGCTTGAAGAGACAAAGAAAAGAGCAAACAAAGCAACACTATTATAGCAACCATGACCAAGGAAAACAAGACCATGAACCAAGGCCCGAAGGTCAATCCATCCAAGCCTCCACCAATGACCATTGTAACCAACCATCAACTTTTGGGACCAATACATCAACAACAAATAGACCTTAACTTCGAAAGGAAGGATAGGTCTAGGTACAGTGAGTTGCCATTGAAACCATCCAATTTTCTTGATCAGTTATTAAGAAGCAAGCGCATGCAACATAAATAAATAGCTGAAGTTGCTTGAAAGAAACATGAGTGACTATGTGAGATAGCCAAAGATCCCTCTTAGGTAATGAATGATGATCCCCCATTACCTAGATACTTCAAGCTAGACCACTTCTGCCATTATCATCAATTGCCCAATCATGATACAAAATTTTGCTTTGCACTGAAGGATGGCCTACAAAGGATTATAGATAGAGGGGAACTGGTCTTAGCTGCTTCTAATCCAATTCAACCACAAAACTAGTCAATGTAGGTCTATAAAGACCTATTGAATGTCAATGATAGCCCTTATGTTATTTTAGCATTTAACATTGATGATAATTAGAGACTTTTAAGAGAACCTTTCATGATCCAAGTACCCCTTTACAATGAAAGAGCTTCTTTATCTTTCCATAGCTCATGATCTCCTTTCATTATGAGGGTATCATCACGAATGCCTCCAAAGGAACTTTTTGTCATCGGGGCCCCCAAACACAATACAACTCAAATAGTTATAGCCCAACCAACCACACAACGACCCCCTATGGTAGCCAATGCTACTACCCCTTCCTTACAACCAGTAGCTGATAACCAAAAAATCTCAGCCAACCAAAGGAGGAAGTATAAGGAAAATCTTGACAACAAGGGAGACAAGTAGATGGAGGCATGAAAGGAAGTGAGTCCACCAAAGCCCGCTCCCATTTTGGCTATACCTATGACCTCTTATGCTCCATCTACTTCAACTAACAAGTCACAAGAGGACAGTAAAGCCCACAACCAAAATAGCAAAGAAGAGCCACAAAAACCATAGCCTAAAACTAAAGTTTGCCTTTTGGGACGTATGGTGGAAGTAAAGCACAACTAGGGTGACAAGCCCACAACCAACAACAAAAAATTCCTCAGTGTAATGGACCAAGTTAAGTAATCCCTGAAGTAAAAAAATATTACCTTAAGCTTATATGACCTGATTATGACTTCCACCACACACTGTGAGGTGCTAGCCAAACTGTTGATCTCCATACTAGGTAGTGAGCATATCCCTACTAATGTGGAAGCCATTCATGTAGTGATGATTCCTCCCTCACTAGAGAAGGACAAATCAACATCCTTAACATTTTGCAATAGTGAAATTAAGATTAATCCCTAGAATGGTGAGGTGACTACAGCCCCTCTATTCATAACCATGTACATAGGGCAATTCAAAATACATCGGGTGCATGTCAATGATGGAGCAACAACCAACATCATCCCATGCACCATAATTGAATGCTTGGGCTTAATTGAGCAAGTACAACCTATGACCATCATAAAGATAAAGTCCTTAAATGGATCAAAAGTTGCTAGCAAGTTTTCTATCTCCTTGGATTTTGTACCTAGAGAACAATTTCCTACAACCACAAACTTCTTGGTGGTAGAAGAGACACCAAGGTTCAACCTAATTTTGGAAAGATCTTGGTTGGCTCAACTATGAGCTATCTCCTTGTCCATCCATCAAGAAATTCACCTTCTTTACAAGGGAAGTGAAATCATCATTCATAGTGACAACATAGCTCTGCTAGCTATTAACAACATTGGCATAGAATAGGGGTTCGAATTGGAGCTTCAAGAAGAAGCTCCTAGCCATAAAGAGAAAAAATCCAAGACAACCAATGATGATAATGAGAGGCAATGCATTACACTATGGGATGATGTCCCTTTTAGAATTTTAAGCAAGGGAGATGGTGAATACAAGCTTGTGTAGAGTGGGCCTTACTCACTCCCTAATCTTGCAAAGATTAGGAGGAATTTGCACAAGTAAAATTTTTCCTATACCTATATGACCAGATGAAAAAATAGCCAAATATCTTTATTTTTTCTTTTTCAATTTATTATATATTTGTTATATACATAGCCTAATGCATGTAGCCATACATTTATTTGTGTCTTTTTTAACTTATGTTTTAAACATTAAAAAAGCATCTTCTTCAGACTTGGTTTGCTATGACCTTAAACTGGTGTGCTTGTCCACTAAGACATAAAACTGGCACTTTGGCCTACTAAGGCCTAAAACTAGCACTATGGTCCGCTATGACTTTAAACTAGCATTCTCATCCACTAAGATGTTAAATTGGCATTATGGCCTGCCATGGCCTTAAACTAGAAAAACTATATAACATATGCTCATGATGGCCTAAAACTAGCAAACATTCCTTTTATTACCATATCTCTCATTGCTTGGCCTATTATCACATTGATTAGCCATTCGATTTTACAAAAAAAATGTCAACGTAGCCAAAATTTACTACATAGATGCATATAGCCATAAATGAAACCAAATATTCAAATTTAAATTTAAATGTCCATAACATACATAGCCATGGCCACACTATGTGGAAAAATTGTCAAAGAATAACCATCAATAGCATAGTTTTGGCTAACCATAGCCATCAACATAGAGACAAAAACAAATAGCTAACAAACTAAACTAAAGTAGGTTGTTGAGTAACATCTAGAGGAGGAGGTGGTGGGTCATCCCTAGCCTCATCGCTAGGGTCACTAGTGTCTCCTAAGGCCTAAAATGCAACAACATATAACCAATTAGTAAACCATGACCAAGATCATGACTTAAAACCAAAAACTAAAACATAAAATATATCAAACTTGCAAAGAGTATAACTCCATCACTTCCGAGGGTAGATGGGAAAAGGCCTTCCTCCAAACAATGGAGGATCTAGTACTCTATCATGTTGACCCAGTCAACATTCCCAAAATCAACACCAAAAAGAATGCCAAATCTATCTATAGGGATCAAACTAGAAGGCTCATGAGTAACAACAACTATCATAGTCTCACTTGTAATGGTAGTGATTTGACAAGTAGGGGATTGCTCCACATTAAGAGTGCTTTCAAAGAGTTGATAAGCACTCTCTACCTAGATCCCCTGAATGAATAGCTCTCTCTTGTGTCATTCAATCAACTCTTCTTTAAGCCATTTTAGGTAAGCCCTATGATCGGCCTTATATTGCCACTTGTGAGCCTTTTGTGTCTTGCCCCACTGAAGGACCCAAGCACAGTGATCCTTCTAGTCTTCAATCTTTTAGGAGATGAGGTCCATCTACATACATTGCTCCACCACCTCTAGTAGGACCATTACTTTGTCTCCAACAACATGCCAATGATAGGCCCAAGTGATCCCCTTAGTTTGTAACTCCCTCAAGTTAACCGCTTGGGCTTTCACATAGGCATTATGATCTCAAAGATTCCTAATTGTATCCTCCTACCTTTGAACCTTTTCTATCAAGGCCACAACTTCCTTCCATAGAGGTTCGTTGGACCTCTCTAGCTCCCATGAAGCTTTTGCACACATTATTGTTAAATCAGTGGCAATGTTGTACAGCTTCATGGGTACTGTACCATCTGAAATCATCGGTGCAAGGCTATAATGAAACAAACACCGAGAGATCCTCGGAAGAAATATAGAAGACCCTGCCTTTGCTTGAGGGCAAGCTGGAATGGACGAAGGCAGGGTACCTTGAATGGTCCGCACATAGATCAAACGAGGACTTCCCCAATGTACACACTTTGTAATGCGTTGGGTTATATGTAAACAATGCACATTAAATGTAAACCGTAATGTAAACAGGCACAAAACATAAACGGGAATGTAAACGTAAACTGGAAAAATAAAGAAAACTACAATAAATCTGGGTGAAATGTAAACTGTTTTGTATTGAAAAATGATTACAGTGTGCACCGGTCAGAACATAGTTGTGGATTGATCACAAGGTGGATGTTTAGCCCTAGTGGATGATGATGGGTGCTAGAAGATGCAAGTTTTGGGGTTGCAGGGAAATGCAGCACCCAAGACTGATGCCCAGCGTACAGAGGTTGATGCCTAGATCTGCTAAGTGTACCAGATTCAAATTTTTTGTGTCTGTTTGTAAAAATTTCCAACCACTGATCTAGTGAAAATTGGGGTTTTTATAAGATCTTGGGCATTAGATTCAGATCTCGAAGGAGATGAGTGGTTGTGAGGTGAGAAAAATTCAGATTGGGAGACAGGTGGTGTGTTGACCAAGTGCAGGATATGTTACAACTGTACAACGTGTAGTGTATGAGATTGGGCATCAACCTCAGTGTACAAGCTTAGCATCAACCTTAGCGTACAGGCTTAGCATCAACCTCAGCGTACACCTCAGCATCAACCTTAGCGTACAGGCTCAACATCAACCTTAGTGTACACCTCAACATACACCTTAGCATACACCTCATGAATTGACATGTTGGATGTTTGATTGTGTATGTTGGTGCTTGTCCCTTAGTGCCTGAGTGCTACTGATCCTCCAGGGTGTCTAGATGCCGATTTCAACTTCATTTTGATGCAGTTTCAGGCCTGTTTTGGTGGTGTACGTTGGGCTATACGCTAGCCAGCATACAACAAGATGTACCTAACGTACACTCTTCAAAATGGATTATTTCAAGGTCAAAACTTGATTTTTAGGTGCCTGTGATGATGCCCAAAAGTTTCCCTACCTCTAGGAGTCAATTTTAGGTAAAAATATTTCTCTTTGGTGCCTTTTTTAGGCCATTTTTGCTAGTGTACGCTGGGCTGTACGCTGGCCAGCGTACAGCAAGATGTACCCAACATACACACATAAAAATGCATCATTTAGGACCCAAAACTTGATTTTTAGGTTCCTGTGATGATTCCCAATAGTTACCCTACCTCCAGGAGTCAATTTCAGGTGAAAATATTGCTCTTTGGTGCCTGTTTTGGGCTATTTTTGGTGGTGTACGCTAGGTTATACGCTGGCCAGCGTACAGCAAGATGTACCCAGCGTACACTCTTGAAAATGCATCATTTCAAGGTCAAAACTTGATTTTTAGGTGCCTATGATGATGCCCAATAGTTTCCCTACCTCTAGGAGTCAATTTCAGGTGAAAATCTTGCTCTTTTGTGCTTGTTTTGGGCCATTTTTGGTGGTGTATGTTGGGTTGTACGTTGGCCAGCGTACAGCAAGATGTACCCAGTGTACACACATAAAAAATGCATTATTCAGGGCCCAAAACTTGATTTTCAGGAGGCTAAGAGTTGCTGGAGACCTTGGAGAAGGTCTTAGGGGGTCTAGACGCTCAATTCTGGCATGTTTTGGCTCATTTTTGGGGCTCAAAAGTTGGCATACGCTGGGCTGTACGTTAGCCAGCGTACACCAAGGTGTGCCCAGCGTATACACATGAAATTGCATCATTTAGGACCCAAGAATGAATTTTCAAAAGGTTGGGAGCCACTGGGGACCTTCAAGAAGGTCATGGGGGGTCTAGACACTCAATTATGGCATGTTTTAACTCATTTTTGGGGCCCAAAAGTTGCCATACGTTGGCCTGTACGCTGGCCAGCGTATAGCCTAGTGTGCAGAGTGTATACTTGGTCAATCCCAAGTATTTTGGACCCAAAACATGAAATTCCTAATGCCAGATGCTGATGTAGTCACCTTTGGATCTCGGGGAACTCTTTCTTGTTCAATTATGCTCCGTTTGATGCTATTTTTAAGGCTTTCAAACTTGGTCATGCTGGGGACCAACATGACTTAGCTTAATTTCTGTCTACAAGTGTTAGCCAAAATTTTTGTGGTCTTTCAGTTACACTAGACACATTAGATGGAAGTCTAAGCAAATATTCTACCTCCATGTCCCTATTGAAGTCCCACTCCATAGATGATACTACACAAAGCATAAAAAGGAAACCATAAGACACAAACTCAAATAGCTATAATGCAAACAAAGCCTACAGCCAAAGCACATAAAATAAAATCCTTACCTATCTTAGGAGCAACTTGATGCAAGAAATTGATGATGTCCTTAGCTATTCCACATAGAAACTCCACTTTGTCTAAAGTCTCTACCCATGGTTTCATGCAAAACATAGGGATGGAAGCTTGCATTGGTGGCTTGGAAACTACTATAAGTATAATAATCATTGAAAAGTTAGGATGACAACCAAATGTAACTAATGCAATATAACAACAATATTAAGGGATAGGAATACCTAGCTCCTCTTCCTCTAGGATGATAATCATAGAGATGCCTGGTACCGCCTCACCAAACAAGGCATCTAGATCATCTATGCCTACATCGGCAAGTCCTTCAACCATAGGTTGCTTTAAAAGTACCTCTTCTGCACGCCTTTGTTCTACCTTCACAATAGCTTGGGCTACTATAACCTGATTCTTGTCTACTACCATAGCACATAGAAAACAAATTAACACATGAGACCATAAAGGAGCCATAAAATTTTAAAAACATGAAATAGCCAAAGTTAAACAAAGCATACCTCTGACTACTTGTTGTAATGGCTTAAGCTTAAAGTTAAGCTTCTTCGAGGTAGGCTATTTTGATGTTGGGGGTGCCTCCTCCATGGGTCTTTTAAGCTTCTCTCTAGCTACCCCTTCATCCTCCATGCACCATCATTTAGCCTCCTAAATGCTAGCAGGAAATGAGAGAGGCTCCTCATCATTAGTACTATTAAGAGACTTGTACTGCCTAACATCAAGATTCTTGGTGGTGATGGATAATGTCTCATCCACATCCTTTGGTGGGTTCTAGGCTTGCACTATTGGATAAATGTGTTTTATCCAAGGCTTAGAAAGTTGGCTTAGGTCTTGGAAAACCCATCATCCATTCTTATAAACCACCATAAACTTTGCAAACCTCTTTAGATAACATGTGAAAAATGTAAAGTGCATATGGATTATCATAGAGGTGTCAACACAGAGTCCAAGAATCTTCCCTGAAAGCCTAGTAGCCAAATTAGTAGCCTAATCAAATTTGATGCCCTTCATTAAGACCTTCTTAAAGGTCCACCCTTATGCTAGGCTGATCACCTTCTTTTGTGATAGTAGTTTAGGGAACGCATGAGACCTAAACAAAGGATATATGATTCCTTTGCATCAAGGTTCGTGAAGCTATCCATCCAAATTCCAAAGTGGGCCATGTTGGCACCAAGCACTCTAGAATTTTCCTCATGATGGACTAATTCCCTCACTATCTTGGTAACAACCTTGGCCCCATTGGCAGGAACCCCAAACAAGTCACCAAAGAGGCCAACACCTATGTTAATGTTCACCTTAACACCTTCAATGATGGTGCTAAAATGACCAACCTCTTCATTCAAGGAGTTGATAACATGTAACATTTCTGCAACAAGAATGGAAAAAATAGGTGCCATAAATATATCAACCAAACCTACATGTTAGATGTTTACTTGAATGTATCCTGGCATTGGCCCCTTTAGCCACTCCTATGTTGATGTCACATTACCAAACTTCAAGATGAGGGTTTCCTCATGATGCAAGCCTAAAAGTGGTATAATGACATCAGCTAAGGTGGAAGGTCCTGCAAAGTAATAATCAAAGGTTAGCATCCATATAAGCAATTTCAATGACCAAGAAATGTAGTAAAGCACTTAAAGTCATAAAAAATTAGAAGCCATATGCTCACCTTTACATTTCTTTCACGATGTGAAGGTTCCAGCTACAAGAGCCTGATCCATGCTACCAGCATCTACCCACCAACTATGCATCATCTTATCATCCTTGCACTTCTTGTATACCATGTTGAACCTAGCGGTGTATTTATCAAAGTCCCCTCTTAGCTATTGGTACACTACAGCTTTGATTTGGAGACTCTTGGTGAATTCATCCAAAGCAATTTGAGCAACTGCTAGAATTTGGTCATTAATGATCAAATCCTGCTTGTTGACCTTGTACTTGCAAGAAGTAAACTTAATAAAGTTAGGTAAAGAAGTCAAACCAAGATCATATAAAACCATAAAAAATGTTACAATAACCATGTTTACCCTTGTAGATGATACACAGTGCTAGGTGGATTTTGGAATAGTGTGTGGGCTCTATGTGCCACCATTAGAGTATTATCAATATTATATTGACTATACTATGGGATCATCGAGATATCTGATAGGTAGCATGAACTTATGGCATCCATGGGGCCCCTTGTGACTTTAGGAACTAGTTTATTAATGAGACACCTAGTAATTAGTCTTGACGCCTGAGGCAATAGGATCTCCACAACAACCCTGGCTACATCTGCAGACAAGTGTGACAACAACATCACATTGAAGTTCCTAAGGAGGTAGGCAAGGAAGTCCCTTTCCATGAGCTACCACCACAATGAGAGCATCCCAAGAGGCATGTCATGCACTAGAGCATTGGTCTTGGGATGACCAATGTAGCACAAAATTCCTACCAGCTCCACTGATGAGAATAGCCCTTAAGAAGACCCTGCACAAAACAAAGAAAAAACATTATGACCAATTAGAATTTCTTAAGTTTGGAAAACATCATAGTTAGAGGTGAAATTAGCCTTTGTAAGAAGATCTAAGGTGTTTTATCTAATAAGCTTAAGAAATTCCATAAAAAGGCAATATTACAACCTTTCAAAGAAAAAGCATTATGGCCTATTAGAATTACTTAGCAAATTTAGACAAAACATTTAGTCGAAGGTGAAATTAGCCTCTATAAAAAGCTCTAAGGTGTTATTTTGAATTAGCCAAGTAATTTCATCACAACTTTGCATAACCTTGCATTATGACCAATTGGAATTTCTTTACAAATTTAGAGAAAACTCCCTAAGTTACAAGTGAAATTAGCTTCTATAAAAAGCTCTTAGGTGTTTATCTAAATTGGCTTAAGAAATTCCATAAAAATATTGATGCCGTATTTTATAGCCTTATAACCAAAAACATTATAGCCAAAACTATATCTTAGTCTTCATTATGCATAAATTTAGGAAAAACCATCTAAATTATGCATAAATTTGGAAAAAAGCAAGCATGAGTGTAGAAAAGCATCTAAAATTATGCAAAGTATGCATAAATTTGGAAAAAAAAAACATTTAAACTATGCATAAATTTTTTAAAAAAGCATGATAAACATAGAAAAAGCCATGAAGCCATAACAAAAACTTACTCAAAATAGAAAAATATTTTAATCTCTTAGAAAAAGCAAAAAATCAACCACTTCTATTTTGGGAAATGCACTATAATAGTGAGTTTTGCCATGATTTGCACAACCTTAGCAAAAAAGTTATCCACCTCCGTTGGAAAGCTGAAGCCAAATTGTACGCAGCCATGACCAAAGAATAGTAGAAATGTTGTGCATTTTCTTTTGAAAATTTCATAAATCTACATGAAATTACAATAGTGGCAACGTTAGGAAAACAACCATAACTCCCTCATTTCAAAGCCAAATTAAACAAGACAATAACCATTAGGAAGCTTAAACAAAGGGCTACAAATCCATAACCTTAGATTTCACAAATATGTAGTCATTTTACCAAGAAAAAAAATACACAAATTGGCTTTCTTTTTCATGGTAAAACTTCAAAAAACCCCAAGCCTAAAATTCATAAAGCCATTAAAATAGTCAAAATAGGTGAAACCATTAAAACCCATTTAAATTCACATCAAAATAATGGGGTAGTATTTTTGTTAAAATTAAATTTTAACAAGTCTAAGGCCTAGATCTTAAAAACATGGCCATACCCCAAGATTTTGGGAAAAAAGCACAAAACAACAAGGCCTATTTTTAAAATAAAATTTGCAAAAGCTAAAGTGATAAAATAACCACAGATCTACATGGGAGAAAATGAAATAGTAGGTGGGATTTTGTTAGAATTTTGACATAATCTCCCCATCAATGTAGATCTAAAAAAAAATATCCCTAACACTTGGAAGGTAAAGAACTAGAATGAAACCATGAAAATAAAGGTAAAAATAGGTAGAATTGCCTACCTTGGAGTAATGACAGATGGGGCCTAGATTGAGATAGGCCTTTGAACCTCTGATAATTCCCTAGAGTGCTTATCCATCCTCTAGATTGTGGGATTCTTTCTCCTCCAATGTGATGTTGCTAAAAGATAACAATTATGATCAAAGTTTGCAAATTTTGACTTATAAGACCTTCTAAAACCTAAACGAAACCCCAACTACTAATTCAGTGCACCATGACTACAAGTGAACTAAAGTAAAAGGGGAAAAATTTTAGTTCACATTGGTTTTATGGGGGAAACAACTTCACTTTTTAAAATTTTAAATTTTTGGATTGTGGGTCCCACCTAGCACCTTACCTTTTGACTAAACTTACCAATTTCAACACTTAAGACATTATGGAAACCTTACGCCCATGCATCCACATTGGGAATACCATTCCCATCATGGAAACATGTTTATCATTTTTCAAATTTGTAAGCATTACAACATATTTCTATTTTTAGTAACCTAGACTTATATTTTTCAGCCCTAGGTTTCCAAATTTAGACAAAACATGAGAATGGCTAAGTACCATGGATTTCCACATTGGGACAATAGTGCCCAGTGTGGAATACGGGGGATAACACTCACTTTTACCTCTCAAACACTCATCTAGCACAAAATTGACCCAAAAGTGTGCCCCACATGACCTAGAACCACTCCAAGCATCTCTGACAACCTTGAAACCTCACCAAACTTGGTTGAAACTAGTCAAAATTGGCCAAAACTTGGGATTTGTTGTTTTCCACATTGGGGGAGACTTCTTCCACACTAACCCTTTTACCATCAGCATGGAAAGAAGGGGGAAGCCAAAAATGACTTAAGTTGATGACCTAATGACCGTTTCTTGATGCTCAATGATCCCTAGACCCTATCGAAATCCTCCAAAGGTTCTAGAAGCCCCAAAATGGGTCAAAATGGTACAAATATATCACCCCCTCTCATCCACATAAGGGCCACCATTCCTAGCATGGAAGAAAGGGGGAAGGTTGCATGAGGCACTTAGAAGCCTTCGAACTATCAAATCTTGACATCCAACATTGACCATCGACACTAGCAACCCTAAAAGTTGACATGCATGGTTGATCAACTACAAATCTAGCCTAGATCTAACTTTCTTAATTCAAGGGACGTTTTCCACACTAAGCCTTCCACCCTTAGTGTGGAAAAAATTTGGAAAGCCTAAAAACCTCCTCACAACCCCTAAAACAACCAAATCTTGTCCTTAGGCACTAATGACCAACATTAACAACCTTGTGAGAACTCATGCATGGTCAAGTCAACCAAAAATGAGCAAAAAAGATTTTCCCTAAAGTTCAAAAAATGGTCAGATGATAGTAGGATACACCAACGACCTTAGGGGCTAGCATGCATAACCAAAAGTGACCAAAAAGCTTTCCCCCCCAATTTTCCATGCTAAGCATGCAAGCCCCAACATGGAAAAAGAGGGGGAAGTCTAGTAAATGTCTTAACAACCTTTGAACAATCAAATTTTAACATCATATGTTAGCAGTCAATGTCAGCAACCTAGGAAGCCTACATGCATGCCCAATAGTGGTAAAAAATGACTAAAAATATTTTCCCCCAATTTTCCATATTGAACATGAAAGATCTAGGATGGAAAAAGGAGGGGAAGTTCAATAAATGCCTTAACAACCTTTGAACAACCAAATTTTAACATCAGATGTTAGTAGTTGATGTCAACGACTTGGGAAGCATGCATGCATAATTGATAGTGGTCAAAAGTGATCAAAAAGCTTTCCCCCCAATTTTTCACTCTAAGCATAGAAGCCCCAATGTGGAAAATGAGGGGAAGCCCAAAAATTACTTATCAACCTTCAAGACAACCAAATTTTAATACTAGTCATAGACCATCATCTCCAGTCACCTTAAGAGCCTACATGCATGACCAAAACTAGTCATAAAGTTTCAAAAAGCGTTTCCCCCAATATTCCACATTGAGCATGGAAGCCCCAACATGAAAAAAAATGGGGAAGTTCAAAAAATAATAAAAAAACCTCTAAAATAACTAGTATTTGCTCTAGACCCTAGTCCTCGACCCTCGTGGCCATAGAGGTTGACATGTAAAATCAATTGATGTCAAAATGGGTTAAAAATTCACTCCCCCTTTTTTTCCATGATGAGCTATCTATCCCCAACATGGAAGAAAGGGAGAAGCTAAAAAACCACTTGAGAATGCCCAAAATTACCAAAACTTAATACCAAACCCCAATCCTCGATCCTAGTGGCCTTAGAGGTTAACATGCAAAGTCAACTAAGGGAAAAATGGGTCAAAATCAACTCCCCATTGTTTTCCACACTAATATCTCTATCCCTAGCATGGAAGAAAGTGGGGAAGCCAAAAAAATACTTGGGAATGTTCAAAATTTCCAAAACTTGATACTAGACCTCAATCCTTGACCCTCATGACCCCAGAGGTTGACATGAAAAGTTGATTGAGGGTACAATAGGTCAAAAATCCACTTCCCATTGTAATATACACTAAGCTCTCTATCCCTAGCATGGAAGAAATGGGAGAAGCCAAAAAACTACTTGGGAATGCCAATAATTACCAAAACTTGACACTAGACCCTAGTCCTCGACCTCGGTGACCCCAAAGGTTGACATTCAAAGTCAGATAAGGGACAAATAGGTCAAAAATCTACTCCCCATTATTTTCCACATTGAGCTCTCTATCCCTAGCATTGAAGAAATGGGGGAAGCTAAAAAACCACTTAAGAGTGGCTGAAACTATCAAATTTTGACATAGATCCATAACCCTTGACCCTGGCAACCCTAAGAGGTAACATGCATAGTCAATTATGATTCAAATTGGCCTAGATCTAGGATTCTTGATTCTTCCATGCTAGAGTAACCTCCCCAATGTGGAAACAAGGGAGGGAATTTGCTTTTCCACTTTGGGAGGCAAGGTGACACTCTTGGAAATCAAGGATCTTCGCCAAAGAAGCTTGGGACCTCACAACCTCAAGATTTCACTTGTTTGACCTCATTTCAATCCTCAAAATCCATTCCCCCTATTCTTCCATGCTGGAGTAACTCCCCCAGCGTGGAAACATGGGGGAAGACCTTAATTTCCCTTAAAAAACCTTAAAACATGCCCAAAATTAGCCAAAAACTTGCAAAATGAAAGTTTACAATCCTAGGGGCCTAGAAACCTAGTCAAAGTGTCCTAAGATCACTCTAAATCCATAAAATAAGCATCCCCCTATTTTTCCACACTAAGGATATTATGCCCATTGTGGAAAAAGGGGGGAAAGACATTTCAACACCTATTGACCCTTAAAATGATCTCAAATTGCATTAGAGTGAAGCTCGGAGATGCACAAGTTTTGGATCTAGGCTCCAACTACCTATTTGACCTCATTTTTCCTTGGATTTTCATTTTCAATGCTAACCCCCCTCTTCTCCATGCTAGCCAGCATGGAAAAAATGGGGGAAGGCTTCAAAACTTACTTTTTGACCTTTACAGATCTCCAAGGAGCACAATTTTGATGGATCTGACCTTGTGGTACCTTGGGAAGGTCTTGAGACCTCAATTTTAGACCTCTGAACATCCCAAAACATATTTTCCTTAGTTTCCATAGTAAGGGTTCTTTCTCCATGCTAAGCCCAATGTGGAAGCTTGAAAACATTGGATTTTTGGGTCTAGACAACCCAGAAACAACCCTAGTTAATGTTTGAACTCATCTAATAGTCATATAGTCTTAAAAGATGGCTTTCTAAGGCCTAAAATTGGCAAAACATAACCATTTTTGACTAATATTAACCAAATTTTATCATATATGGCATGTTTTACTTGATTTTTGACTTATTATGTAATGTTTTGGCTTGTTTTTTTACACTTATGTTGCCTTGTGGATCTTATTGACCTTTTATGGCCTTTATACAACACTATGTGATCATTGTTTGTCTTATTATAGCTCTATTTGTCTTTGTTTGGCATTTAAATGGTATCAAATAGTGGGGTTTGACCTTCCTTGACCACTATTTGACACCATATGAGCATGTCACGCTAAAGGCCTTAAACTAGCATCATAGTCCACTAGGACAATAAATTGGCATCATGGCCAGCTAAGGCCTAAAACAGGAAAAACTGTGGCCTTTATTGATCATTTGTAGCCTTACTCCTAGTATCTCCCCTTGTTTGACCTTTATGTGAACTTTGTTCTCCTCTATTGAACTTTTTTGAATTGACCTTATCTCACTGATGACCTTGAATGGCCTTGATTGCATTATATTTGCACATGTTTTATGGCATTTTAACATTATTTATTTACTTTTACCTATGTGCCAATTAATATTCCTTTGGTTGATGTGTAGGATCAAAGTATGAGTACCTGCAAGCAAATCAGTTTTCCTTTGTGTCTACATGGACCTCATAGTGATATTAAATAGTGTATTGACTATGATTACCTAGATTTTGAGCTTAACAGTCTTGTAGACCACATAGCCTCAATAGAGAAACCTCTAGAATGGCCTGAAAACCTAGACAAAGCCCTTGATTTAGAAGTGAGAGACATAACTAAAGATCCTATAGTTGAGGTTCATATCACAACACATATTGGTAAGGAGAAAACCCTTAAATTAAGTTTTTCACTAGAGCCTTGATATATCCAAGATATCACTAAAGTCTTACAAAACAACATTAAGGCATTTGCTTGGTCATATGAAGATATGTCAGGCCTAGACCCACATCTAGTCTAGCACAACATCATATTGGATCCTAGCATTAGACCAATTAAGTAAAAAGTACACAAGATTAGACCTAATTTGGCCTTGGTAGTTTGTGATGAAATCTCAAAGCTCTACCAAGCAGGTTTCATTAGGACTATCAATTATGTAGAATGGGTATCCAACATAGTGGTGGTCCCTAAGAAAAATGGGAGTATTTGTATTTACATTGATTTTTGAGATCTAAATAAAGCCACCATCAAGGATGACTTTCCTTTGCCTAATATTGATCAACTTATTAATACTACAGTCGCATTGTTGTCCTTTATGAATGGATTCTTGAGATACAACCAAATTAGGATCAACCCAAAACACCAACTTAGCACAAACTTTATGACCCCATGGGGTACTTTTTGTTATACCATGATGCCCTTTAGCCTTCAGGATGCGAGAGTGACATATCATAGAGCCATGACCTATATCTTTCAGGATTACATGTTAGGTTTGCTTAATGATTATGTAGATGAAATAGCCGTGAAGTCTAAAATAGCTAATGATCATGCCAATGACCTAGATCTTATGCTTAAACAATGCCTCAAATATGAGCTTAGGCTCAATCCTAAGAAGTTTCTTTAGTGTCAAGACTAGTAAGATGCTTGGCTTTGTAGTCTATGAAGTAGGGATATGAGTAGATCCTGATAATGTTAAGGTCATATCCAAATTGGTAGCACCTACCAACCTTAAAGAACTTTAGGGATTACAAGGTAGACTACAGTTTATTCATAGGTTTATTGCTAGGCTTATGGATAAGTTACAGCCCATGCATCAATTGCTTAAGAAAGGAGTTCACTATGAGTGGACAGCTCAATGCTAAGAAGCCTTTTAAAATCTCAAGTAAGAATTAACATAACTACCTATAGTCTATCCTCCATAAGAGGGTAAATTGTTTTACATTTATCTCACCATTTCTAATACATCCATTGGCTCTATACTTTATTAGAAATGTGATGATGGAGCAGAAATGCCTATATACTATCTTAGCCATGCATTAGTAGCCTAGTAGACTTAATACACTAAAGTGGAGAAGAATTGCCTAGCACTAGTCTTCTCTTTGAAGAAATGAAGACACTACCTCTTTAGAAGCCAAGTCAATGTAATTTGCAAAGACAAGATACTTAGAGCCATAATGACCAACATCTACAAAAGTAGCCGTATAGCCTAATTGAAAGCCATAACTACAAAGTTTAACCTTCATTATGTATTTCAATTCTCAATGAAAGGTCAAGCTATAGCCATACAGCTCACAATTTCATCCATTGATGACCAAGTAGCTATAAATCCTAAGTTCCCTGATGAACACATTAACACAGTTAGCCAAGTACCCAAGGGTTATGAGGTAGTCATGAACTTCAATGGAGCTTCAACCGCCTATGAGACTAGTGCTGTTGCTATCATAACAGTTCAATTTGGTGAAATCCAACTCTCTGCCTATCATTTTGGATTCCTGTGTACCAACAACATAGTAGAATATAAGGGTTTGATTAGAGACATGATAGTAGCTTGTTACCTAGGAATTACATGCCTAGCCATCAAAGGCAATTTACAGCTCATGGTTAACTAAGTAATTGAAGTCTATGCATCCAAAACTAAGCATTTGCAATCTTACTGTGACCTAGAAAGTAATTATTACAATAATTCATAGATGTTGATATCCAACACATACCTTAGAATCAGAAAATCATAGCTGATGTAATTGCAACATTAGCCCTTAGTGTGACACTAGATGTGTTTAGCAAGTTATCCATCTTAATCATGGACTACGCTACTCCCATTACACATAACATTAAGGGTATCCTTATGGCTATCATTCATATTTCTCCTCCCTAGGAGTGGTATGAAAATATCAAATTTTACCTTATGCATGATGAATCCTCACAAGGCCTCACTACTTCTCAAAAGGACACCATACACAAGCAGTCTATCATCATAGGTGATAACAAATTATGTTGATGGTCCTATGATGGCATACTCCTAAAGTGCTTAGGCAAAACTGAAGCCAAAATAGTCCTAGAGGAGGTTCACAAGAGTGCTTGTGGTGGACATATAAGACTAGAGCCATGGCCGCTAAGATTAGATGGTTAGGCTACTATTGGCCCCATATGAAAAATGACTCCTTGCAAAAGGTTAAGCAATGTGACACATGCCAATGATATGGCAACTTGGTACATGTATCACAAACTAAATTACATACAACCCAGATAACATGGTTGTTTCAATGATGGGGATTGGATATCATTGGACCTATAATGCCTAAGCTTACCATAGGGCATAGCTTCATTATCACTACAACCAAATACTTTACCAAGTGGGTTGAAGCTATTCTCCTAAGGAAGACCACATTTGAACAAGTTTGCAAGTTTATCCTAGATAACATTGTAGCTTGTTTTCGCATACCCATAACCATGGTTATAGACAATGGACCTCGATTTAGTAGCCAAGAAAATAAGGATTTTTTTGTCACAACCTAGACATTAAGCATTCTTTCTTATCGCCTTACTACCCCCAAGCCAATGGACAAGTAGAAGCAAGCAACAAGGCCATCATCAACTTGCTCAAGAAGATGCTCAACAATAGTAAGCGGAAGTGGCATGAGCTACTTGTTCATGCACTATGGGCATAAAAAAAAACTGATCACACGGCAACCAACATGATCCCTTATAGCCTTGTTTATGGTTTTGAAGTTGTTTTACCTCTTGAATTGTAGGTGCCATCATTCTGAGTAGCCTTGACCAACTTCATCAATGACAAACAAAGCAAGGAGTTGTAGACAACAACACTAGATTTGTTGGAAGACTGACATATGTAAGTGCTTGCTCACATCGAGCACTATCAAGAGAGGCAGAAATGACAACATGACCATAACCTAACCATGCATAAGATCACGAAGCGGGACCTCATCCTCAAGGTCATCTGTGAGCATACAGAAAAATTCTCAACCAACTAGGAAGGGCCCTTCCTTGTCACTAAAGCCTATGGAAATGGAGCATTCAGAATACCTGACATGAATGGAAATAAGCTAGCCAATTCGGTCAATCATTACTATTTGAAGCCATACTACATGTAGCTAACAAATCGAGAACAAGTGAGCCTACTTTCAACAATCCACTACAACCTTAAACTAGTAACATGGCCTGCCAGGGCCTTAAACTGGTACCATGGCCTACCACAGACTTAAATTAGCAACATTGGTGACCTAGATAGCCTAATTCTCATGTGGCCTTTATGCATTCTAGCGTTATAATATGCAATGGTGTTTTGTTTTCTTTATTGGTGCCTCTTGGATCACTCCTCCAAACACCAACAAAGAAGGGCCATTGAAACACCACAAAATTTCACATGTTATAACCAATCTTCATCATTAATGAGAGCGGTTACTCTAGTAGTTACTGTAGTGGTTACTCTAGCAATTATTATAATCATTAGAGTGGTTACTTTAGAAGTTATTCTAATTATTAGAGCAGTTACTCTAATTATTAGAGTAGTTGCTCCCAAGCCTATAAATACAATGCCCAGCTGCATAATTGAGAGGAAGTATTTTAGTAGTCAAGTAGCAAAACTCTTGTAGTCTATTTGAAAGTTAGAGTATTTTCCAAGTGCCCACCGTAGGAGGTCTAAGTATGGACGGATCTTTATTTGAGAAATGTGTACCTAAGCACACCTTGTGTACGGTAATAAAGACGAGCTCTTTGATTCATCCTTGGAGCACTTGAGATTTTTTTTCTTATGCATTTATTTTATTTTATGCACTTTACATTTCTGCTATTAGCACAACAATTCATTTTTATCAATTAAGAAAATCATCAAATTACACAAGCACGACCACTTCGAGCATGCGTGTAATGCTTGGTAACCTAGTAATGATTAGCATTTGGTAATCCCAGCAGTGTTGCACTAGTTCAGGATGTGTATGGCAAGTGGGAATGGATGCTGGTGTTAGGATTAGTTAGAACTTAGTTAATGAGTAGTTAAGTTAAATTAGTCACTTAGTTACCTCTCTCCTTCCCTACTAGTGCAGGACATAAAAACATAAAAGCTATAAAAATCATATGCCTCAAGCTTACTCAACCATACAATTGTGACATACAGGTAAGCTTGGGAAGACAATGATCAACCAACCCATCCTTGTTCCACAAGGGTGCATAAGCACTTAGTCCTTGGAATTTGACTGGATTATGCGTGAAACGCTCGTATTCATATGGTTGAACATAGGGATACCTCGTCGCTCATCATTGGTGTCGTTGCTGGGGACTAAGTTGTTTGTGCAATAATTAGAACTTAGGAAATCATTCACATCATTGGAATGAACCCTTAGGGTTGATTGAAAAAATAATAAACAAGAATACATTGCACATTGAATAGACAAGTATGTCTCCTTCTTTGTATGAAATTGCCTCACTGCCTAGGTTTGAAACAAAAAATAGACGGTAGTGTAATACACATGATGTTAATATACCAATCCCTCAACAAGTTTGAGTGGTATATATTCATCCCGATGAGTATATATCAGACTTTACCTTTATCCTTCATCAAGACAAACAACTGTGTTGGCAAGACTTAGAAGGTAACATAGTGTTACCTCATGATCGTTTAGTCTCAAGCATGCTTCTTCATGCTCTCACATGAATTGGCATGCCACACTTACACGTAGACTACATTGTGCAGGACCATGACTTGAGAGAATACCGTCCCATAGAGGCACAATGTCAAAGGGACTTGCAACAGGAGAGACATCATAAGTCTTTGAAGTGTAAGTCGTCCCAAGATAACCCACATGTCTTAAGCAAAAATGAGAGTGGTGAACCTACCTGAGGCAGTCAGCCACACAATGATGTTCCTCTCCTTGACTTTGCCCACGGGGTTATGTATCAGAACCTTCATTCCACTATTCATAACCTAGGTTTTGATACCCATAGGCATAAAGGGTTCGAAAAAGGCATACAAACTCATGATAAAGATGCACATTCTGATCGCAATCATGATCGGTGCTAAGACTACAGAAGAGAAGGTAGTAGACACTGTCATGATGATGGTTCTCCTTCTTCTTCACCTTCATCATCTCCTTCACTCTCTCCTTCAATATCCAAATGCAATCATAAGGAAAAAGACCATGGGGATAAAGGTAGGCAAAGTGAAAGTCATAGGCAAAATAGCTAGGAAAGGGGAAGAGGGCACTCTACAGAGTCACGACATAGAAGAAGAGAGAGTAGGGAACAACGTATGCATCATAGATGCAATGGATGAGATGATCACAATGAACCCCTACTTGCTACTTAAAGTATGTTGGACATAACTAAGGTTGTTAGAATTCCAACAAGGTATTAGAAAGATAGTAGGATCAAGAGATTAGATACGAACAACATCCCACAATTTGAAGGGGGATACAACGCTGATCCTCAGAATCATTTACAAGCATTCCATGATGTGTGTGCCTTACAGAACATAAAGAATAAATGGAAAAAACTTAAGTTATTCCCATGAACATTAGTTAAAGAAACGAAAAGCTAGTACCAGTCTTTAGAACCAGAATCCATTTGTAGGTGGAGTATTATGTTAGAAGTATTTAATGACAAGTACCAAATGTACTCCCAAGTGTCTAACTTGCGAAAGAAAATCCAAGGCTGGAAACAAGGAGGACATGAACCCTTGAATGCTACCATGGGCCAATACTATGCACTGTTACATCGTTGTCTTGGTCATGGTTATTCACAAAGGGATCAACTGTGCCATCTCATGGGTGGGCTTAGCCATGAAATGAGAAGAACCCTTGGGACTTATGCCCAAGGGAGACTATCTGAGCTTAGGTCCCATCAAATTCAAAGACTATTGGAGCAAGTTGCTAAGGAAGAATGTGAGCTACAAAAGAGAGAAAGTATGGAAGAGTATAATAGAGATCCTTCCCTTTGGAAGAGGGGAGTAAGATTTTGAGAGGATGAAGAAGAGTAACCACTCAAAGAGATAGTGAATAGGAAAAATTTGCGTATCCAAAAGATTACATCAGAAGTTTCAGAAAAGGTAGACCAAACATGGGATTCCCTAGACAATAGATTTTAAACTATTCTTAAAATAGTAGGGGAGTCTAGAGAGCAAGGTAGTGAGAAAAGAAAAAAGAAAGAGGCTAAACATGCACGTAGCAAGGTTAAGGGCAAAGTTGCCATCATTGAAGAGGTTGTGGATTTGGAAATAGACAATGATAGTGGATGTGAGATATGTCAATATGATCATCCTAAGGGATGTTGCCCTGTAATCTCACATCTACAGGAGTTTGGGCTATATGCAGTCAACCCATGATTAAACAAAAGGCAAACACCCAAAGGTTACCTTATACTCAAGGTAACCCAAGGTAGTTTCACCAACCCTTAACATATTATCCTAGTGGAACTCCACCACAATCGATTAAGCAATATCAATGGTGGCAACACCCACAATAATGGGGAATTCCACCACTAAGGCAACAATATCCTTACCGACAACTTGACCTGTATGGATATTACATGTAGCAGCCAATCTCCCCACACGACTCTACTGGCCACATCACTCCTCAACCTCATTACCAAGCCCATGAGTATTATGGGACTCCCTCGATATTTTGCAAGCATATCATCCTTCTCATTCGGCCACATCTCTTCCACCAATAGCTCCACTACCACCTACTCCCATGATGCAAGGTGGAATCCCTACCCAGCCGTAGCAACGTAATGCCACAAGGGCTGTTAAATCTCAACCTACTATTGGTTCCAACAAACACATGAAGAAAAGACCTTTCTTTAGAACTAATAGTCCAATGAAGCCCTTGCAATTACAAGTGGTTGATTCCTTAGATGCCTTAGTATCAATCAAAACTTCGAAGCCTCCTTCAACTCAACCTCCGCACTCAATGCATATGGTCATGCTAACACATGCCATCACCAATTGGATCAAATCTGGCCATCTTCCTAGAGAATTCTCTAATCCTAGAAGTCCTCTAATATATTTACAAATCGTTGGAAATGAATCGTGCAAGGCTCTTTTGGATTTAGGTTCTAGTATCAACTTAATTTCTCAAGAAATGTACAAGGCTTGGAACCTGCCTCCATTGAAAAAGAGCAACATTCATCTAGAGTTGGCTAACTAGTCCATCATTGTTCCATTGGGACTAGTGGAGGACATTGTTACCACTATTTGTGGGTGGTCGTACCTAGTTGATTTCCTAGTGATTCAGGTGAACAACGGTAAGGGGGACTTCCCAATAATAATGGGAAGAGCATGGCTAAGCACAGTAGATCCGTGCCTAGGAATCCATGATCTTTCTCTAGAAATATCAAAGGAAAATACATTCAGAGAGATCAAGAAGAAGAAAGTTCCATGCATCGCATACAGTGACACAGGGTGTAATTGCATGCAGAGGTCATGATTTGTGCAAAGTTTAGCATTGCCTACATGCAATCAATGTGCACAAGTGATTAACATACAAAGATGCCTGTATGCAGTAGCCACATGATAGGAAGATACCCAGTGGCTAACAGCTGATCAAGAAAGCAATTCACTCATATGCATGGAACCAACTGAGGGTTTGACTTATGCATACATCGATAGCATAGACGTGTTAGAACAAGTCCACTACCAACTTCCAAGTCTTAACCTTGAAAATATCAACTGGAGAAAGTTGGAAATCCCTAAGAAATTTAAGCAAAAGCCCCTGAGTGACGAGGTACCCCTACACTCAACCATACGAATACGAGCATTACACGCACGATCTAGTCGAACTCCGTAGACAAACTAGTTGTGGCATCTAGATAGTTAGCCATAGGTCGTAATTCGCTATCTTCCCACCTAGACTAGTATTAACTTTGTCACGTATGGTTTAGTCCAGAGTGAGGTGTATGATGTGATTTCTAACCTAATCCTACTTCTGAAGCAATAGAAGGTAATATTAACTACGCTAAGAGAGAAAGGGTGAGAGAGAATCTAAGCTAGCCTAAGTGCAATGAGCATCTATTCCTTGATTATCCATATACATCTTGGACTTCATGCATGACTACCATTGGGATTACCAAGCGTAGATCCTAGGTACACTATTGGGTTACCAAGTAGTCACATGTAAATGCTTGTAATCAAGTCGTCCTCATTCTGTGTTTAATAGGAGTTTAAGGGTGAAAAGGTATTAACTAAGAAAGCAGTAAATAATAATTAATTAAATGATTAATTAAACTAAGTGAATGTTGTAATGATGAAGTAATCTTGATCTTTATTGTCGATCATGTGCATGTCCAAGTACATCACACTCGAATAAGGATGTCGTACAATTACATTCACCACATTGCGGGAATACACTAGGAGGAAAAGGGTTGACAGGAAAAACAAGAACTAAAATCAAACTTAAACTAAAACTGACTTACTCTGGATCTGTCTACCTCTTATTTATAGATGAGGAGATAGGCTATGATATTGCATATGTGATATCGTGGCTAGGCTATGATATCACGTACATGATATCGCGTCATCTATGATATCCCAGATGCGATATCACAGGTGCGATATTGTGGGTGCGATATCACAGCTATCAGCAAATTCATGACTCATCATACCCCCACGACTGAATGAAAACTCATCCACAAGTTAAAGTGAGAACAAGCTCCATTGATTACACAGTGGATAGGTATGGGATATTGACTGGCTAGAATGGATTCATGCCGCAGTGTGGAGTTAGAACAAAATTGGGACACAACACAAAAGAAAATCCTATGATTACAAAATTGGATGGAACTCACATAATTCCTAGTGGTGGTGGCTCCTCCATGGGTGTCTTTTCTTTTTCTTATGCTCCAGGTCTTGGGATTTGATGGCATCGAACCAGGCCTAGAGTTTCTCCTCTTGTAAGACCTTGAGTGCCTTGGCATGCTCGTAAGTTTGCACTTATGCCATAGAGGCACCCCAATCAGCCTTCTCTTTTTCTTCTGCCACCCTTTTATTCTCTGTCAATAGTTTATTAAGTTACTCAATTCTAAAAGTGTCCAGTTGGTTCTAAGCAACCTTTGGCCATGTATTCAGAAGGTTTAATACTTCTAAAATGGCTTGAACCGAGAAATCAACAGTCACACCACAATTGTTAACCGTGGTGCCTTCTTCTTTATTGTGCCAAAATTGGTACGTTTCCCCTAAGTACAAGGCACCACTTTTAGAGAGGGTAGGCCATAATGGGGATCCTTTAAGGTGATCCCTAATGGCCTCTAGAGAAAATTCTGCGAAAGGTCCAAAGTTTAATTCCATGATCACTATAGTGAATATGGACCTTTCATGGATGGTCTAAACACAATCTTGGGGCAACATGAGATATCGTCCCTATTCAGATGCTATTGTAGCTCCTCCTTCTGCCCACCTTGATTGTACAGTAGGAGGGTCTTCTTGATGAATGCTAAATGATTGTTCCTCTTATTCTGCATGTTGTCCAGTAGGGACTTATTCTTCACCTCTCCTAGGTCATTTGATCACACATTGAGCAGGACCTTCCTGTTGTCTACATTTTGGGGCCATCTATGATCACATGGGGCCAATCGTTAGTAAGGTTATTACCAAAGTCAGGTTATACCTTACTACTTGCCTTAATAGATTTACTTTATTTCCATGTGATGTTAATTATTGGAAGAACATGTCCCCAAAAGATTATAGTGTTGAGTCCTCTTTACGTAGGTGGTTTCCAAATTTAATTTTCTAGTATAGCTAAGGGGATGAAATTGTTTTTGACACATTTTATTATTAATTTTACAACTAATTACCCTTAAAGATGTCCTTCGAGTGATGTCATAAGTGAAAATTACAAGAGATTACACAACTGGGTCCTCCCCAAAGCAGGTTCCAACCTATAATGCCCTTGTGTAACCACAGTTAAAAGTGTCCGTGGGTACTAGAAGGGTTAAATGTAATTTGCACTAGTTCCAAAAAACACACACATGTAAATATCACCGAAACAAGGTAATAATTCTACGTTACATACTACATGAGCTACAATTACACGAATAGTGAGATGAGACAGGCTATAGAAGGGATCGTAGAGATTGGGATATGAGGTAACTAACCCAGGGCATAGTGAATCCTGCGTGTAAAGCTTGATTAAGGTGTCATTAACCAGTCGTTCCAAGATTAGGACCAAGTCCATTCCTCTAATTAGTGACATCACATTGTTTCATCCCATGATGAGCAACTATGAGAGTACCATAACAACAAGGCGTACGATCACTTAGCATTTTGTTCAAGGGAGGAGTGATTTCTATTTTGTGGCACTTTTCTTTTTGTTTTCTTTTCTTTTTCTTTTCTTCTCTCTCTCTCTTTTTGAATACTAAATCCAGAGAAGCCACCAACCATCAGGCATGGGTGCATGTCTTTCCAGTGGGACCCCCTAGAACAACATTGGATTTTTGAGTGCCATTTTGATTTCTCTTACTTCCATTTTTCATTAGATCTACAAGGATCTTAGTACGACCACATTACATGATAACACCCACAGACGTCACCAAAGAGAATCTGCAAGTCCCCTTGATGTCACACCCTAATCATTCCCTCTTGGTCCATCTTTCTTCATTCTGGGTACAATGAACATGAAATTAATTTTAAGTTTTAAAAATGTCAAGAATATCATCGTACCCTCGAACAGAACCTCTTATTTGTAGAATGGATGAGTGGGTGTAATGGGTTCACTGCCACATAATTAATCACTCGAAACTTGATAACATAGAGCACACCTCAACCAATGATCCACATGAGTATTTTATTCATAGATGAGATTACATACAAAAGATAAAAAGATAAAACAAGAAATTGAAAACTGAAAAACTAGAAAACAAAAAGTTGTAAAATTGAAGAAAATAAAAAGTGGTTATTAATCTTGCTTGTTACTAGAATGGGGGATATCCCTCATAACTAAACGATTGAGGATGGAAAGGATTAATAAATGGAAGATGAGGATCCTTGCATGTTGGAAATATCAGAACTTGGCCATACTCACCCCATTGGAGTTCACACACTTGATTATAGTAAACATAGTGGGGCAATTTATGAGATGTGGTTCTTGGGTAAAGAGTTGACCCACTATGATAATTGGGACCATTAGATGGTATGCAAGGATCAGCACGTTGCCTCCCATGGCTATGTTCATTAGGTCGTATGGTTGTTGGAGTGTTGATTGGTGGCCTTGATGAAGTAACATGAGGCGTTGGGTTCGAAGGTAAGGATGCACCACAAGGTTGGACTTGTGCTAAGTTGGAGGATGCAATGGCCTTGGAATTGTGTTGTCCCTTCTTACGGCCATGTTTAAAGAAGGGACACTTTTAATGTTGCTGAGGTCTCTCACTACTATTGGCAATAGTAGCACAAGTAATGTTCATGGGTTTTTGCTGTGGTTCAAACACTTTAGGAACAGTTGGTGGTGATGCAGAAGGAGGGAAAGGATGAGAATGTTGAAACTGAGGAGAAGTGTAGGATGCACAAGGTGGTGGTTGTGTTGAAGGCATGGGTTGATAGTATTGAGGAGAATGATAATGTGGCGAGATAGAGTATGTTGGCTTAGCTGGAGAAACAGGATGTTGAACAAGATAAGCATTTGGGTTCGGATGATACGAAGGGTGTCTCCAGTTTAGGGGTGGTCTCCCCCATGACTAGGATTGTTGCCACTGTGATTGAACATAGTATCTCTGTATGAACTCTGGATGTAACATGTTTTCCCAATGCTCATGTAAATGTAACAATATTGGGCATTGGCCCTTTGAGTGATCGTATAGGCATATGTTGCATTCATACGTATGATTGGCAGTTGAGCTCTTATTTTCCTTATCCCTTCTTTCTGATTGTCTACTAATACTTTGTCCTACTTCTTGGGTTGTCAAAACTCTATCTCCAATAATATTGATAAATTCTCCACACTTTTTATACGTCTATTCCAACATCTTATTGATCTTTGCCTCGACTTCTTCTAATGATTGTTGTAGTGGCAAAGATGGTTCTTTCTCCTTGAGATAGGTTGATTTCTCCTTTTTATGATCATGGACCTTTGTTAAGTTGAGATTTTGGTCCCATTGATGTGTTTCAAAACTCTCCCATCTAGCCATTTCTCCTTCTTCTTTTGCTACCCGCTTAATAAGCTCTTGGACCTGATGGGTTTGTAGTTCGTATAGTTGTCCTTGGGCATACATCCCTAGGGTCTTTCTTGTTGCATCACGAAGCCCATCAATGATATGGTACATTAGCCTTTCCTCAGAAAACCCATGGCTTGGATAGTTGTTTAATAGTGCATAATATCTTTCTAAGGCCATGTCTAAGGGTTCATGTTGCACTTGTTTCCACTCTTGGATTTGTTTCCTCAAGGCTGACACTCTTGCGTAGGTTTGATATCTTTCGTTAAAGAGTTCTACCATTGTTGGCCAACATTATATTGAATTTGGTTTTAACGATCTATACCATACGTTTTCTTGGCCAACGAGTGTCATAGGAAAGAGCTTAAGTTTTTGCCAACCCTTATCAATGTTGTTCCATGTATAGACATCATAGAAGGCTTGTAAATGTTGTTGCGGATCTAAGTCATAGCCTCCTAAGAAAGTAGGGAAGTTGTTTAAATTGAGCTTGGGTAGATGGCTCTCTTTATGATGCCTACAGGAGATTCGAACAGCCTCTTGTATTTGCATTAGGCTTGTAGTGGCCAGTAGGGGTTCATCGTCATTGGGTAAGTTAAGCTTTCATGCGTTGGGACGATGTTGCCTTCGTTTATGTTTATAAGAAATCCCTACATCAGATTGCATACTCCAATCTTCATTATCATATAATTCATCAGTTCTCCAATGAATTTCCTCAGTAGGTAGGAGAGGCATGGTTGTGAAGCTGTGTGTGAATTCGTATGTGACTTTTTGTAATTAATTCTTCTTAAAAGATATATCGTTAATTCCTATACAGCGACCTTGTATGATATAACTAATCTAGATAACTAGCACTGTCCCTGGAAACAGTGCCAATAATGAGTGGCGAGGTACCCCTACACTCAACCATACGAATACAAGTGTTACACACACAATCCAGTCGAACTCCGCAAACGGACTAGTTGTGGCATCTAGACAGTTAGCCTTAGGTCGTAGTTCGCTGTCTTCCCACCTGGACTAGTATTAACTTTGTCACGTATGGTTTAGTCTAGAGTGAGGTGTAAGATGTGGTTTCTAACCTAATGCTACTCCTGAAGGCAATGGAAGGTAATATTAACTACGCTAAGAGAGAAATGGTGAGAGAGAATCTAAGCTAGCCTAATTGCGATGAGCATCCATTCCTTGATTATCCATATACATCTTGGACTTCATGCATGATTACCACTAGGATTACTAAGCGCAGATCCTAGGTACGCTACTGGGTTACCAAGTAGTCACACTTAAATGCTCGTAATCAAGTTGTACTCATTCTGCGTTTAATAGGAGTTTAAGGGTGAGAAGGTATTAACTAAGAAAGCAGTAAATAATAATTAATTAAATGATTAATTAAACTAAGTGAATGATGCAATGATGAAGTAATCTTGATCTTTATTGCCAATCATGTGCGTGTCCAAGTACGTCACACTCGAAATAAGGATGTTGTACAATTACATTCACCACACTACGGGCATACATTGGGAGGAAAAGGGTTGAGAGGAAAAATAAGAACTAAAATCAAACTTAAACTAAAATTGACTTACTCCGGATCTGTCTACCTCTTATTTATAGATGAGAAGACAGGCTGTGATATTATGTATGCGATATCGTGGCTAGGCTGCAATATCGCGTATGTGATATCGCGTCATCTGTGATATCCCGGATGCGATATCGTAGGTGCGATATCGTAGCTGTTAGCAAATTCATGACTCATCATCACTCAACCCTCAAAAAATTTCTAAGACCAAGTTAAAAAATATTTTTTTAAAAAAGTCCTCCTAAAGTCATATACCAAGTTATAGAAGATCCACTCAACTACTTGGAATTATCAAAATTCTAACAATGAAAATCACACATGATGAGACGCGACATGCACAGTGCCGCGATACCACGTCTTTCCCTGCGATATTGTGTACGCGATATCGTGGTCCGCCACCATATCTATAAATAAGAGGCGGCACTCCCCTTATTTCCAAATCCTGGCTAGAAGTAGCGAAGCTCTGGCAGATTGATCACTCCAGAGTTAGAATTTTTCCCCATGTGCACGCAGTAGGAGTCCTAGAGTGAACGGCTCTTTATTCGAGTAGCTTGTAACCTGAACCCAAGTTGTGTATGGCAATAAAGACGATCTTGATTGGATAAACCTTGCAGCACGTGGTTTTATTGTTGTTTATTTACTACTTTCCTAGTATGCACAAGTACGACTTGATTACGAGCGTCTACGGACGTGGACAGCTAATCAAGGAATCGACTGCTTGTCGCAACGCGTGAGTACGACTTGACTACGAGCATTGACTGCTTGGTAACCCAGTAGCATATTCCAGGATTCTGCACTTGGTAATCCCAGTGGTAGTTCAATGTGTACGGCTAGTTAAGGAATTGGCTGCTCATCGCTAAGGTAGAACGTGTGATAAGTACGACTTAGTTACGAGCACCCACGGGTGTGTACGGCTGGCTAAGGAATCGGCTGCTTATCACACTTAAGCTAAATAGGTGCCTCAGTACGACCACTTCGAGCACTTGCGTTACGTGTGGTGATCCCAGTAACGATTAGCGTTTGGTAAGCCACAGTTGCATAGTTCAGGGTGTGTCCGGTAAGTGGGAACGGATGCTGACGCTAGTTAATTTAGACTTAGGACATTAGTTAGAGTTAGCTTAGTTTCTCAACCCTTTCCTCTGATAGCATAGAAGATAAACCGAAAAATACCAAAAAAATCACATACCTCAGACTTGCTTAACCATACACCGTGACACTTACAAGCAAGCCTGGGAAGACAACGAACGATTAACCCCAAGTGTTTCTTGTGGTGTTAAGGCATTTAGTCTGCGGAGTTCGACCGGATCGCGCGTGCACGCTCGTATTCGTATGGTTGAGTGTAGGGGTACCTCGCCACTCATCATTGGCGCCGTTGCCGGGGACTAAGTGTTTTTTCGCCAATTTAACATAAGGGATATCACTCACATCGTTGTGAGCTTAAAACGAACCTTAGGGTTAATCAGTTAATCAAGAACATTAAATAACGGTGAAAATTAGCACACCATTAGAAATGGCTTCTTCTCATGCAATCAACTCACCTAAGGACAATACAGGAGAAAGTCAGGATCATACGCATAACCGAAATCAACCATGTCCTCAACAATCCAAAGTCACATATACTCATCCCGATGAGTATGTGCCGGATTTTACCTTTGTTTTCCATCAAGATGAGCAACTGCGGTGGAGAGACATGCAAGGTAACATCGTGTTACCCCCAGATCGCTCTGCTCCCAACATGCTTTTCCGTGCCTTGGTACGCATTGGCATGCAAGAGCTGCTTGCTGAATACGTTTTGGATGACCATGACACAAGGGATTATCAACCCACAAATGCCCAACGTATTCGGGACGAAAGGTAGGAGAGCCAACATTCACTATTGAAGGGCAAGGTTCCCCACGTCATTAGTGAAATAGAAGAAGAGGAACCCCTCACTATGGGTGTCTTAGAAAATGATGTTCCTCCTCCTCACTCTAGTGAGGAGTTTAGGCATCAGGGCCTTAGGTCAACGATACATATTCCAGGCTCTGATCCCCATGAGCACCAGCTGTTCACGGTAGGAACAACTACTCACACTAATGACGGACTCGTTGATCGTCACAACGATCGGGGCCGAAGCAGCCGAAGAGAAGGCAAGAAACATCACCATGGTGATGGATCCCCTTCTTCTTCCCCTTCATCACATCATTCACCCTCTCCTTCCACATCTGGGCGCAGCCACCATGAGCATAACGCGGAAAGTAAAGGTAGAAGAGATGAAATGCCTCGACAAGAAGGTCGAGAGGAGTTAGGACAAGGGCAAGGACGTAGGGAGAATAGGGAACCACAACGTAGACATCACAGACGTCATGAAAGAGATGATCATGACGAACCCCTATTCGCAACCCGAAGTATGCTTGACATTAGAGAGGCAGTTAGGATTCCCACAAGGCATTTGAAAGACAGTAGGATCAAGCGTTTGGATATAAATAATATCCCACGTTTTGAAGGGGGATACAACGCTGATCCTCAACATCATTTACAGGCATTCCACGATGCCTGTGCCTTGCAGAACATAGACAATGAGTGGCAGAAACTCAAGTTGTTCCCAAGGACACTCACTAAAGAAGCAGAAAGCTGGTACCGGTCCTTAGAACCGGAAACCATCAGGAGGTGGAGTACGATGCTTGAATTGTTCAACAACAAATATCAAACGTACTCCAGAGTGTCCAACTTGCGTAAGCAGATCCAAGGCTGGAAACAAGGAGCTTATGAATCCTTGGATGCTGCCATGGCCCGTTACTACACACTGCTACATCGTTGCCCGGGCCATGGGTACGCTAAACGGGATCAACTTCGCCACCTCGTGGATGGGCTACGAAATGAAACGAGAAGAACTCTTGGGACTTACGCCCAAGGGAGACTCTCCCAATTAAGAGCCCATGAAGTTGAAGTTTTGTTGGAACAAGTAGCGCAAGAAGAGGGTGAGCTACGTAAAAGAGAAAGTGCGGAGGAATACAACCGCGATCCCTCCCTTCGCAAGAAGGGAGTGAAATTCTGTGATGAGGAGGATGAGTCACCACTCGAAGAGTTGGTGAACAGGAAAACCGTGCCGATCCAAAAGTTAACAACGGAGGTATCGGCTAAGGTAGACCAAATGTGGGATTCCTTAGACTCACGAATAGAAACAGTCCTGAAAATCGTAGAGGAGTCTAAGGATGAGCAAAGTAGTGACAAAGGAAAAGTCAAGCGGAGAAACTTTAACCCTGCACATAACAAGGGTAAGGGAAAGATCTTTAACTCCGATGAGGCTGAAAATTCTGATTCAGACAATGATGGTGGATGTGAGGTCTGCTACTATGACCATCCTAAGGGATGTTGTCCAATTATCTCACATCTGCAGGAGTCTGGGGTGTATGCATTAAATCCAAGACTTAATCAACGGCAAACACCCCGAAGGTTACCTTATCCACAAGGTAACCCAAGGCAGTTCCACCAACCCTTGACGTATTATCCAAGTGGAACGCCTCCGCAGCCCATTGGACAACACCAGCAGTGGCAATACCCACAGTCATGGGGGATGCCACCGCCAACACATCAATACCCTTACCGGCAGCCTGATCCTTACGGTTATTATGTGCAGCAGCCGGTTTCTCCAGGTGACTCTATGAGTCACACTACCCCCCAACGTCACTACCAAGCTCGGGAGTACTTCAGAAGGACTCCTTCTCCTTCGGGAGACATCTCACATTCTGTCCATCCTCTAACTCCACCCGCACCTCTTCCTCAAGTAGTTCTCATAACATCTCCTGCTCCAACAATGCAAGGGGAATTTCCTACCCAACTGCAGCAACGTCACGTCGCAGGAGCTGTAAATATTCAGAGTGTAAATATCCAACTGGGTACTAGTTCTGGTGATAACTGTACAAAAAAGAGACCTTTTTTCAGAACTAAAAGCCCAGACAAACTCTGAAGCGGACGGGTACATGTATAGGCCTCTAACTACTAACGCTTCAGAGCACCCTTCAGTCCAAAGGAGTGTAACGCATACGGTTATGTTAACCCATACCATAACTGACTGGATCAAGGTAGGCCACCTTCCCAGGAAACTAACTGATCCTGGGAGTCCCTTTATTTATTTGCAGATTGCTGGAAATGCACCACATTGGGCTCTTCTTGACTCAGGTTCTGGAGTCAACTTAATTTCGTGGAAGATGTACCACGCCTGGAACCTGCCACAATTTAAGAAGAGCAATATTCAACTAGAGTTGGCAGACCAGTCCATCACCATTCCCTTAGGATTGGTGGAGGATGTTATTACCACTGTGTGTGGTTGGTCCTACCCAGCGGATTTTCTAGTGATTGATGTTAACAACAACGAAGGGGACTTCCCAATTATAATGGGAAGGGCATGGCTAAGCACAGTAGATGCATGCCTTAGGATCCGCGATCTTTCCTTGGAAATCTCCAAGATAAACATATGTGGAAAGATCAAGAAGAGGATAGTTCCATGCATCACATACAGTGATTCATCGGGTGATGACATGGAGGAAATGTCTCCATGTAACAGGTGTGCCCAAGAAACTCTGCAACAAAGATGCCTATATGTAGCAACCACACAAGAAGTAGTAGACACCCCGTGGTTGACAGCTTCTCATAAGGGCAAACAAATATGCATGGAACGAACTGAGGAAACTCATGCCAACAACCGTGGCATAGACTCATTGGAACGTGAGCGTTGCCAACTCCCTCCCCTGGATCTAAGATCATCAATTGGGAGAAGTTGGGCACTTCTTAGAAATTCAAATAGGTGCTCACTATTTCAGATCTCTCCCTTACAACTCATTCATGGGGGAGATGGCCATCTATGTTAATCATATGGGGCCCTCAGTTCTTTTTCAGTTTTTGTTTTACACATTTTTGTTTTACACATTTTTGTTTTACAAATTTCTTTAACTTTTCTTGTTTTTGTTTTACAACATCGTTATACTTTTTCCATTTTGTGCGTGTGTGTGTTTCCTTCCATCATGTAAGTTCGTCACCCAATAAGTGTTCGGGCCGATGGGATGAACTGTTTTTCATTGATTGCTCATGTTTGGTTTTTACCTTTAAGTTACATTGTTGATACTACGGTATGTTCTTTTGATATGGCAGGCAATGAGATCACTTCATCCATCCATCCATCAAGTCTATGGTTTCCCTTGGCTTGGAAATGTACAGTTCCCTTTTTAATAAGAACTTCAACGAACTGGTGACTGGGCATTTCTCAAACTAAGGAAGGACTCAAGGATTGCAAAGGGTGTGACTTCAAGGGAACTTGATGTTTTTTTGTTGGTCATTCACTTGGGTGCTTGGATGTTTTCTTCTTGGGTTTTCATGTCGTTCCGATGTTACCCAATAATCGGAAGCTGAGACAATAAAAATAAGAAGTCTTTGCATGGTGTGGTCCCCATGCAAAAAAACAAAAAAAAAACAAAAAAAAAACAAAAAGCAAAAGTGAGGATTCAAAGCACACCCCTTAGACGGAATAAAATTTGGGCTGCCAGCACTAGTTATGGAACCAAAGTGTTCCCTCTAACTAAGCCCCTTCTTGCTTCCCATTCTCTCCTTTGTTTCGTCGGCATGGTGGTGGCTCTTCGAAGATGCATCCTTGTTATCCAAGTGGATGGCTTAACCAAATGCATTGATGCGAAGTCACTGGAAGTGGTTGGTTTGAGCCAGAGGTGGAATGAGATTCGCCAAGTCACATTAATCATGAAACACACAAGGGGCTGTACACCACCTTGTTCTTGGGATTCCATTCCACTTCTCTTCTTCCCATCCTTCTTTCCATTATTCACCTCATTGCTAGTTGTATCATTAGTATATATTTTGGTTGATGCATTGTTTTCTTTTTGGTAAATTCTTATGGTTAATACTTTAACTCTTGTTCCAAAGGACATTCCCAGAGCCCATGGACTCTTTGAATGTGGGATTGTCAGGGCATTAAGTGCATGAGCCTGCTTTGGGGAGGACCCACTAACATTCCTATTTGGACCATTAGTTAACTTCTTTTCCTTAACATTTTTGCAATTAATTAACCTTTTTGTTCATTTCCATCCTGACATCCCTTTCATCGATGCCATCGTTGTCCCATTTCCCTATCTTTTCTACTCCTTTTCTTTCTCCATTCTAACGCTACCAAAGGTTCGCGATTAGTCATGGGGGTACGGGGCCTGCTTTTTCGATTTTTATCCTAAGCCCCGCATTTTTTCGTTTCTCTTCCTAACCCCTACACCTTCGGTAGTCATCATATACATTTTCCCAGATCCATATCAGCCATACCACAACCTAGCCAATGAACCTAAACCGAAGCAAGGTATGATTTACTTAATGATTCAATTACCCTTGCTAATATATGATTGTGTTGTGGGTGCAGATGTCCATCATACAACAACGAAATGGATCTGGAGCAAACACTTGAAATGGAGCAGCACTGAAGTAGCCACACAAGGAGCAGGATCGATAATGCGCTTACGGATGGACAACGAAAGGCGCAATCTTGGCGTTGGCAACAACAACACTTCTTTCTATCTCTCTCTTTCTCTAAAGTTGCCAACTGTGGCCTGATGTCATTGTAATAAGGTGTTCACCCTTGTTGTCATGAACACCAGTTTTGTCAAGTCTTGTAATAAAGACCCATTCACATGTCATCCCATTAGTTTCATTTCCTCTAACAATCCCATGCCTACCTGATATTATTGTAAGGAACTCGAGGACGAGTTTTCATTCAGTCATGGGGGTATTATGAGACGCGACATGCACAGTGCCGCGATATCGCATACGCAATATCGCGGCCACCGCGATATCGTGTCTTTCCCTGCGATATCGCGTACGCGATATCGCGGTCTGCCGTCATATCTATAAATAAGAGGCGTCACTCCCCTTATTTCCAAATCCTGGCTAGAAGTAGCGAAGCTCTGGCAGATTGATCACTCCAGAGTTAGAATTTTTCCCCATGTGCCCGCAGTAGGAGTCCTAGAGTGAACGGCTCTTTATTCGAGCAGCTTGTAACCTGAACCCAAGTTGTGTACGGCAATAAAGACAAACTTGATTGGATAAACCTTGCAGCATGTGGTTTTATTATTGTTTATTTACTACTTTCCTAGTGCGCACAAGTACGACTTGATTACGAGCGTCTACGGACGTGTACGGTTAATCAAGGAATCGGCTACTTGTCGCAACGCGTGAGTATGACTTGACTATGAGCATTGACTGCTTGGTAACCCAGTAGCATATTCCAGGATTCTGCACTTGGTAATCCCAGTGGTAGTTCAATGTGTACGGCTAGTTAAGGAATCGGCTGCTCATCGCTAGGCTAGAACGTGTGATAAGTACGACTTAGTTACGAGCACCCACGGGTGTGTACGGCTAGCTAAGGAATCGGCTGCTTATCACACTTAGGCTAAATAGGTGCCTTAGTACGACCACTTCGAGCACTTGCGTTACATGTGGTGATCCCAGTAACGATTAGCGTTTGGTAAGCCACAGTTGCATAGTTCAGGGTGTGTCCAGTAAGTGGGAACGAATGCTGACGCTAGTTAATTTAGACCTAGGACATTAGTTAGAGTTAGCTTAGTTTCTCAACCCTTTCCTCCCATAGCTTAGAAGATAAATTGAAAAATACCAAAAAAATCATATACCTCAGACTTGTTTAACCATACACCGTTACACTTACAAGCAAGCCTGGGAAGACAACGAACGATTAACCCCAAGTGTTTCTTGTGGCGTTAAGGCATTTAGTCTACGGAGTTCGACCGGATCGCGTGTGCACGCTCGTATTCGTATGGTTGAGTGTAGGGGTACCTCGCCACTCATCAACACACTAAAAACTTTTATAAGCATTACATACAAATTTAGGTGTTGCATCATATTCACCCACTTGACTTTCATTAGGTACCTCAATTAGATTTCAAACATTAGACTTTTGAGGCATCGATGAATAAACTTCATCTTACCTTTATCTCCTCGAATGAACCATAACATCATACTCTAGATGAGTTCATTTGAGGAAGGTAAAGGTATCATTTGAAGAAACAATGTTAGTAATTCTTATAAGTGTTCCATAGATTTTGCAATTTTAGGCATCAAACAAGTGAACACAGTGGAGCATTTGAGATAGTGTGATGTTTGAAACATGGTGGAATGCTTGAGCTATATTGAGGCTTGTGAACTTTGTTGAGACTTTTAAACTATGTTTGGGTGCTTGAAACATGGTGGGATGACTAGACTATACTAGGACATTTGAACTTTGTTGGGGTGTTTAAACTATACTTGGGCACTTAAAACCTGGTGGGGCACTTGAGTTGTATTGGAGAGTCTATACTTGAACACCTTAAACATGCTATGACACCTAAGCTATGCTAGGGCATCTAAACACTACTATAACATAACTATATTTGGATACCTCAACATGCTTAGGTGCCTAAAACATGGTGGGACGTCTAAGCTATATTGGGGCATCAAATTCTACTAAGTTGTCTAAACTATGAAGGAAGAAAGCTATACTTATTTACTATGAAGGAAGTAAGTGTTCCTTTTTGGACATATTTTTACTTTTTATATTTACATTTACTTTAAGTTTTACATGTAAATAAGAAGTTTCTCACCAGTTGAATTCAATGGAATTAGTCATGAAAGCCAATTCTACATAAATCAAAATATAATTTTCCAAATCACAATAATTTTTTATTTTTTAACTATGGTGCAAAAACCTAACTTTTTATCTAAACATTACAATTGAGTTTTGTTTTCATCTATTATCTAGTTTTATCATCATGATCAATTAGTAGGACTTTTGTTTTCTTATTTTTAAGTCTTTAATTAGTTTCTAACAGGTAAAATTAAGACTACTAAAGTATTTTTACCAATAACTTAGTAATGCACAAGTTCATTACAAGAATGCATTAAATCATAGCAAATGTTAATATAAACAATAATTGATGGTTTTAAGAAATTATTTATAAATCATCAAAAATATATCTAAGCATGCATATTTCTACAATAAAATAAGATAGTTCTAGGTTTTAAATCATGATGTGAATGAGTGTGGCTATTTGAAATTAGTGCAACTTGTAACACTTGAGAGGCACTTGAACGGTTGAAATATTGTGCAGTGCTTGAGAGTATGGGGTACCTAAATTGATGTGTAGCGTTTGAAAGGCAGTTGGACGTTAGAAACAATATGATAAGTTGTTGGTTGTATGAAACAATGTATGATGCTTGGAATACTATGTGGTACATGAAGTAATCTGCAGTGCCTACAAAACTATGAGCTATGAGGCTGAACATTTAGATACTCCATTGGTCATAGGAATCCCAATGTTATGATATATTATAATGCTATATAAATATTTTGGTTGCCTATCCAAATCACCTACAGTCGAAAATCTTTTTCTCTTTCAACATTGATATCGCCATTACAAATGTAAGGTTATTATCATCTCTATTTCCACATTCACATAAACTCGTCTTCCATTTATAAATTTATAATGGGTTAGCATCCTTTAGAAATTTCCTGCCTTAAATAAACTATCTTTGAGCCTCTAAATTATTACCTTAGGATTTTGTTGATTTATGACTAATTTACTGAGAGGTTTAGTTTGCTATTTGCAAATGCTAAGGCTCATTTTAGACTCTCTTTAATTTGCATGCATAGCAACTTTGATTATCCTCAATGGTTTCCAATTTAAACCAAAACTTAATTAGTTCAATTTTTACTACACTTCTTAGGTCTGAAAGCATTAATTCAATGTCTATGTTCCGTAATGCAATGGTGATGTGTCCAACACTTCTAGGTCCCCATATGATGGCATACAACCCAATATCACAATTTGTATAAGCTAAACTAATTATTGGAATACCCAAAGCTTTACATTTCCTTAGAAATATGAGATGCCAAAAGAAAAAGAGAAGAGGATCTTGCGGTCTTTGAGGATGCCCTCAGTGGTAGACAAATGATGGATTGACTATCAAAGAAGCCTTTTACAATGCTTGTTGGAAATTGCTTGATTTTATAGTATGTGTTTAGGGCAATGATGATGCGGTCAATGCTTGAAGGCTCCATATGATGGCATGAAACCTAATTGTTACTTGTGTTAGTGTTTAGGATAGAATAACAAATACTTATTGCACATTTTTGTCCACATGTAGAAGATTCTCCACCAATGGTGGACGATTCATCATGATATCCTCTTGTTGCACCTAATGGTTCTTCCTTAACATTCTCAACTTCATTTATATATCAAAAGTAATAAAGAACATGAAGTCCAATAACTTTACTAACTTTAGATCTCATAGCATAAAGTGCATTCAATTTCATTGCAACTTAACATGCTTTTTAGTAAATCCCAATTCATTCAACATTTGTATGAGTCAATTCTCTTCTTCTCATATTTTTTTAAACTATTATTTTCAAAGTTATTATTGATAACACAATGTAGAAGAAAAGCATAAATAGTAATTTAATTTTTTTATAATAAAAATGTTTAAGAGTATTGTCAAAAACCTTGCAATAATAAAAAGAGCTAAAGGATACCTTAGCAATGGCTTTTTCAAAACAAAATTTTTACATTAATGAAAAATGACTTTGCAATAGCCTCTTTAAAAATATTTACACTAACTAGAAATGAGATCTATGCTTTTTTCACCCTTTTTGATAAGGATGACAAATGGATCTTCATATTTATATTTATATGTACATTACAAATTTATTAGAGTTTAATTTAAAAAAAAAGATTCTTATACCTTAAATCTTTCTTTTAATTATGCATATTTGAATGAACATTAAAATTTTATTAAAAACAATAATTAAATTTACTATTCAATCTTCCACTATGTATTTTCAAATACAATCAATTTCAGCTTTAACGGTTTTTTAAATTCCTACATTGCTCAACATTCTTTAAAAACATGTACAACTATATCCACTAATTCCTCATTTTCTAACTACTTTAACTTGAGCTGTCCCCCACACTCATTTTTTGAAAATTCATCCAACCCATCCAAATTTCCAAGCCTAATAATCAATTCTCAGCATATATAGCAAGCGAATCAGCTTCCTCTTATTAAAAGCGAAAAGGAAAATTACCCTGCACCCATATTTTGAAAATTCATCCCACAGGCAAATTGCCCAGCCTAATCAATCCTCGCTATATACAGTGAATGAATCAGTTTCCTCGGCGAAATAAAAAACAAGAAAACTCCGAAAAGACCACCGGTTCAAGTATTTTAAAATATCCCTCAGAATTGGAACGAAAAGTTTTTCGAAAACATCTCATCGAACTATCCGATCAGCTTACACCTTTCAATGATGTTTTAAATCCAAACTAATTCATAATTTTCTATGCTATAACTTCTACTATTAACTCGTTTAAATGTGTCAATAGATTTCTGACGTATATGCCAGGAAAATTTGGAAACAAAGTGTAAGCTTTCTGGAATTTCCCTAGTCATGGTAATGAGAAACGAAAAACAATCAGATCACAAATGCGGCTCCAAAAATCGGTTTATATTACAAGGAGACGGACTCGCAAATTTGTTATATCCATGGCATAAATCATACATGCCGTTAATAAAATTCAATAATAACAAAACCTTGTAAACTATTTAAAACAAAGTGGCCAATGTTGGAGACGAAAAAAATTTGTCATCATTGGCAAGTGCAGTAAATCGCCAAGGGTTCATGAGTACACTCTCGAATAAAGCAACATATGCCAGAATTGACTATTTGACAACTCCAGAAAAATGATCAACTCATTGAGATTTTGAAATACAAAAAGCTAAAGGTTCCCGCATATGTTACATTTGAATGCCTCTGTAACCAACCTACGCAGTCTCATAATTTAGAATTATAAAATCAAAAAAGAAATATAACTAAACCCTGGATTCAATCTGTAATATCACTCCCGCAAACTATCCAAGTAGTATTGAAGACTTCGCAACCCTTCGGCAGAAATGCTTCTCTGAACCGGTGACTTGTTTATCCCAATACTTGGTGGTGGCTCAGAATTGAAGCAAACTGTCACCACAGTGAGATTGTCAGCAGATTTCCGCTTAAGAGCTTCGTCAATAAGTTCCTTGCAACAGACTTCTGGATCATTGTGTTCTTGCAGCCTTCGTCGTGCAAAATCAACAGCATTTTGACTGGTGAAAACTTCCCACAAACCATCTGATCCAATTATGATGAATTCATCTTCTTTTAAGAGAGTGGTTTTTTTCATCTCTGGCTCTGCGCTCAATGGCCCACCTCCAAAAACAGACGCATCTTTCAGGCCTTCAAGATGCCAATCACCCAAAGCTCTTGAAACATTCAGCTGACCATTCAAGTAACCATCAACGATGTAACCTCCTAACGCTTCAATTCGTTTCTTTTCCCTTGCACAAGAAGGTCTATGATCCCTCGACATTTCGACTGCTCTTCCACGCCTTGACAAGACAGCTCGACAATCTCCAGCGTTAGCAACTAGTAACGACCTGTTCAACAAAAATGGAATTTCAAGAAAGCCTATCTGCAAAAAGCTTCTATAAAATTGAAATTTTTGTGATCACCAAGCTAACCTCCCACAAATCATAGCAACCAGAGCTGTTGTGCCAGATGAAAGACAACCTTCAAGTAAACAAGCTTTAGCAAACGCATTATCCGTTTCTATAAACGATTTTCCTACTGCTTTCTCCAATTCCAAAGGAAAATCACAGCTTTCTGCAATCAGCTTTGGAAGATTGTCTCTGACAAAATGAGCAGCATCCTTCCCACCATGACCATCAAACACCTGAGATGCATAATAAATTTCACATAAATTGAACATAATATGTATTGATATAGGCAGAAAATAGTATGATCCTTCAACCTTCCATATCCTCAAAGCAGGATGAAGATTGGAATTTCAATCATAAATGATATTAAAGAACTAAAATTTGTACTGTAGTATTCGCTACGGCCATCACAAAAACAAAGACGAAGAAACTGAAACTGTTTTTTATTTGCGTTCAAAACTTATGGATGTTTTGGAACACTCCGGTTTCAACGACTTTTTCATAATGCTTGTACATCTCAGCATGTACCCTATTGGGGCCCACCATGTGACTTGAGGATCCAAGTCACAGAAAAGCTCTTTTAATAAATTGAATAAATCAATTCAAAGCTATTTCGCTGAGCTAGAACTTAAATTATTGAACAAACAATACAAAGCATTTATAGTTAAAACAGTAGAACATACTGAACAAATTATGCAACTCCCATGAACAAGAAGTGCATTGGTAACTTCATTAGCTTTCATAAACAATATGAAAGATTTTAGATGTACGCAAACATATAAAAAATAGAAAACATCTGGAAACCAAAATTGGCCAATGCATCATCTATAGGTTTTAATGGGTCATTATACAATGGAAAGACTGAAACACCTAAAACTTACAGCTTAGGGGTTTGTAAGTTCACTAACTCTCAGATGAGAGGCACATGTTTAACTCCCTCCAAATAGACATGGATGTTTAAGAGCATCTATCTAGAAAAGCATTTGATTTTTATCTTTAAAAGTCATGAGTTCTCACCATTAATGAGATTGAATATTGACATACCACTTTACAGAAATGATAACTTGCAACTTCACAATTGAATTAATTTACAGAAATGTTGACTTTGCATTCAAGTTCCATTAGGTTATACCAAGAGATAAAGGAATCATTTAGAAAAATGGCTGAAAATGAACTTAATATCCCTGAGGTGTAGTGGTCTACCATGGGCAGAATAACACACTTCTGTTTTACTTTCTAATATTCAGATTTATAAGTATATTATAGTAAATCCTACCTTAACAAGTCAGCCCATATATATTGATGAGATAAAGGCACCATGATAACGATGATGATGACGTAGACCACTAAATAAGATACTTTCAGGCAGTCTATTTTGGATTGATGTTTAGAAATGAAGGGTAAAAGCTTTTGCTACACAAAGCAGGGTAACTTGGTTATGGTAGAACTAGAGGAAGATTCAACACGCTATTCTTTCCAATGAGCTTATATATCAACCTCTCACATGGTAATACTTCCACATAGAAATACATGTAAAAATCTCGGCTTGGGCCACAAGCTTTTGCTACACAAAGCAGGGTAACTTGGTTATGGTAGAACTTGAGGAAGATTCAACACGCTATTCTTTCCAATGAGCTTATATATCAACCTCTCACATGGTAATACTTCCACATAGAAATACATGTAAAAATCTCGGCTTGGGCCACACTGGGTGACCATTCACAGAATAAACCCATGTTACATCCTTGATCTTGATCAAGATATCAAAGAGACACTGCAATCAATTTTAGGCCCTCTAATGGTGGCTGAAAGAGGTTTAGAAAAAAATTCCTGTTTTCAGAAGCTTACTAGCATGAACTAGGAAATGTAGAAGCTTTATGCATTGAATTGTAGTTCTAGAAAATCTTACAAGAATGAGGAAAAGAGAGAGCTTTAACTTCTTTTTCATATATTGGTGTAAAATTAATGCATTTTCAAGTACTATGAAACAAGCCAAAAGGTACGGAATATGCTTTTTCTCACAATGTTAAATAAATCATTTGAGGAAATAGGAAATGGTGCGAACCATTGAAATATTCTTTAACAAAATATCTTTTACCTATTGAATGAAAATTCCAGATCATAGCTAACCGAGATCATGACACTAAGTAAACAAAAAATTACAAAAATAAAAAATTTATGTTACTTGTGACCAAAATATGCATTGTCACAATATGAGGGGAATCAAATAACTGTTAAAAAAATATTAAATAGAAAAATATTATTGATATTCAGACATGCATCTAACCATGGTAATAGAACTTACTCCATAAAAAGAAACAGCACCCTCACCAATTGATGCATGATCAAATTGTTTGGCAAGATCACCAATACAAGCATATGCATCTTCCATATTCTTACGACCTCCTATATCTGCCCAAATTCCAGGGCGCAAAACTGGGACAAAATCAGTTGTAACAGATTCTTTATGTTTTAACTGCCCCATGCTCATCTGAAATTTTCAGAATAAACCACAACAATAGAATTAGGGTAAATGAATTCATTAAAATAAACTGAAGGACATCACAAGAAATACATCCTATCAATCTTGAACTTCTAAAGAAAGTTAACAGTTTAACAATCAATCTCATGGCCATTTCCAACATAACAATATCCTCATCAGCAATTTCCAACATAACAGTAATCTAGTCAGAAATTTGCTAACCGAAAACCAGAAACACAAAAGCACTTAAAGATACAACTCTGCACAAATCACCCCGTCTATAGAAAGTTAAAATGCTGGGTTATATCAAACTAAAGAAGTTATCATGCATTTGAGCAATTTTTGCAACTTAATTTGGAGTTCCTAACTTTGCACAGCCTTCTCATTTAGTAGATGGTACTTCAAAGATAGCATGTCTAGTATTAGTATGGCTCTCTACTTCACCAACATTATTCCCGTCTAGTTTTGAGTAAGCTATCACTCTTTCCCAGTTACCGAATCCCAAGAGAGTTATCCTTACATCCAAGGCCAGAATCATATCACCCCAATATGCCTAACACTACTTAGCCAGCAATAGCAACTAAGCATGGCTCTTAACTTTCTAGAAATTTCTTCAAGTGTCTTTAACCTAAATATCAACTTATCAATTACCCAATAACAATCTTTTTCCTTATGAGTTTGTGACAACTGTAAATTCCTTGCTTTTGGATAATTTTCATTTCAAAAATTCTTAAGTGGGTTGTTTTACCATATTAAAATAATGCAGATAAGGTAGTTGCTTATTATTTCATTTCAATGCCAAAATTTTATTAAAATGAGACTTCCTATCAAGAATCTTGTAAAGACTAGTCTTTCATCTTCATCCTTTGATCCAGAGAACATGACTGCTTTCTGATAACCAGTCCAAGTGTTCTACAGCTCATGGTTACCATCCTTCCACTATTCTATCTATATACTATTAAGTGGACTTCCAGAAAAATACAATCAATTGTAGACAGAATTTTATCAAACAAAACTTGGTAGACTCTTGGGCTTTATAAATAGATGTACATACAACAAAAAACCTGTTGACTGCCAATAGTGTTCGGCACTCACATTTGCAATCAAGTCATAAAGGTTATTAAAATATCAAAGAAGCTGGTGTTGCCCCATATTTTTTGTTCAAGGAAAAATATGACACTTATTATCTCTCAAGAAAAAGCACCTTCTCTAGTAGTCTAGAAGAGTTATCAATCTCCTCCAGTTTCTTTTGTGTTCGACCGTATGAATCTATGAATTTATCAAAGATTTTAAATGCTGCTGAGAGTGTTAAACAATGCATCCTGTTATCTTCTCTCACCCAGTTATCAAATCATGTAACCAACAAGTCTGCTATTTCTAATGTTCCTGTTCTCTATGCTACAGTTCAAAAATGAAGGATTTGCTCAACCCAAAAATTTGCATTTGGAAACTAGTATCTTACTATAGTTGCACCTTTGTTAGATATCTCCAAAAGGAACAACTGCATACTCCCAAAATCATTAATTTTCAGTCTTCCTATTATTTGTCAAATAAAGACAAGAAGAATGACCATGTAATCAAGAACATTTATCAAAAAAAAAAAACACTGGGCTCTTACATGTCTAAGTGATCCAAATGATTGGGAACCATTTATAACTGAAAACTTAGGATCACCATATTTAAGCAAACGGTGTTTTCTCAGAGCAGTTGAAACAGTCAAAAGAATTTTTAATAACACAAAAAGAAAAACTAAAAAGAAAAGCCTGAGTATCTGGGCAGTAAACATCTAGCAAGTGCTTCTTTATCCACCGCCTTAAACTGTAATCAAAATCCAAACATTTACATTCCACATACTTTGATGAAATCAATCTATACACCTCACACATCAATCTCACCCTAACTAACCTGAGAACCCCTTTTATGAACAAAAAGATTCCCAAAATCACATGTTGCAAAACTTGGAATCCACCTAAACCTACTTTCTTTCAAAACATTAGAGAATAACACAACATTTTAAAAAATTTTAAAAAAAAACATACATCAACTGCAAAAGCGTGGAATATAATTACAGAAACACGGTTTTAAAACCATCGTGAATCGGAGACCGCAAATCTGTGACGAAACAACAAAAAGTCGTAAGCAAACAAACCAAGAACGAGAAAATATCGAACAGAAGCAACAGCATCCGATGTTCCAATATGTAGAAAAACCTAAGCACGACGAAACATGCATTTCAAAGAATGAATTCAAATATATGGAGAGAAAACTCAAAAGCCGTACGTACGGGCAAAAAAACGTGGCATCATCTTCCAGGACGCATACAACAATAGAGAATGGCGAATCGCGCAAACCAAGTAAAGCGACATACAGTGAAGACGGCATTTCGAATAACCGTACTCGAAGACGAAGTAGAATCTCCAGGAGCCGTAGAGGCCAGCGAAATCCAACATTTCTTACTTTCCATAAGACAGGAAACAGCAAAAGGCCGGCTAACAAATCGAAAAAACCGAACCGAAAAGCAGAAATCGACAAACAACAGTTCAAATAAAGGAACTTGGAAATGAAATAGAAGTTGCAAAGGCCCGAGAGGCAAGCAAAAACTAACAGTTCAGCTTGCACGACACAGGAAAGCCAAAAAAGATTACAAGAAAACAGAGAGAAATCACATAAACCGAGCCGAAAAAGTGGAAATTGAAGAGCCATACAAGGGACGCGTGGCGCACGAGCGGGGGCGCAGAACGTCCGATGCAATTTCCGCCATCGCCGCTGCTTCGAAGCGCCTGCTTCACAGCGCTGCTTCCCAACGGATTCGGCGGCCGCTCGCTCTCCAACTCACGCGGCTGCTGCTTCTCCTCACTTCCTCCCTCTTTTCCAAACTCAAACTCCATGTTCATGTTCATGTCCATGTATGTCCTATCGCTTTGCCAAAATCCAAAACCTCGGTCAACAGATGATCACCGCGGCAACAGCAAAAATACGGCAGACACAGACTTACGCAGAGTCAGAGCATATTTATCCTCATCATTTGGCGGCCCCGCTGGCTGCCTCTGGCACCGCCTAAGACAAGAATCGGCCAAACACAAATTGCAAAGCCATCATCGGATCGCGAATCCCGAGGAGGCCTCAAACCGTAGTACTACAAAATGAGCAAAACTCTTCAAAACCTAGAAGCCTTACCGACTACTAAAGAATTGCTGCTGCAAAATCTCTGCGATTTGGCTTTCTCCTGCTTGCTTCACTTCGATGATATCCTGCTACAGAAATAAACATTCCATGCCGCGTTTTCTGGATTCGGTGAGCCTGCTCCCTTCGGCTTTGACATTGGCAAATGTGGATGATTAAACCGTTGATCTGGTCTGGTCACGGATCCTCGTCTTTGTCTGTTCTTGTTTGTGTGTGTGTGTGTGCACTGGCTGGCTACTCGATTGGATTAGGAAATGGCCATGGATCCATCCATCCATCCATCCATCTTCTTTGATTTGGTAAGGGATTGCGATTGTGTTGCGTTTTGTTTGGGGCGTGTGTTCTTATTCGGTTGGTCTGCTCTGCTACTACTTGATTCTGCGTCCGTTGCTGTCGGGCACGGCAGTGAACTGTGTTTCGGTTAAGGCAGAAAAACAGAGAGAGACAGAGAGAGAGACAGAGAGCGCGCATATGAGAGGAGAGGAGGCCTTCCTTTTGCTTTTGAGATTTTGAATGAATGGCAATGGCTGACTTGTCTGAATTTGGGTTCGATGCCGCCCATCTCTCTCACTGTCACGTGGCCTCTTGGCTTTTGAATTTTGTCCAAACCGAGCTTTCTGTCTGTGTCTGTGTCTGGATAATATATTTGTCAGTGCAAGACTTAGTATCTAATCAATGGGCTCTGTTGGATTGACGTGTGTCTTCAGTTTACCCGTTTGATGTTCAGTCTAGGCGTTCATTTGCTGTAGCCTCCTCCCAAGTCCCTAACAACTCCTTGCTATTTCTTTGAACATTCCCTTGCTGGCTTCTAGAATGTTTGTTTTTCATTTTCTCAGTTCAATCACGTGCCATAAAGTTTTCCGTAATCCTCCTTGTTTTCAGATTAGCTAATGTATGTGTGTTTTTGGCTAAGGTCATCTCTTCCCTTAAGACAATCGAGTCCTCCAATCATGTATTCCAAAATTTTTAAAATAAATTCTTTTGGGATTTCTATACAAGAAAAAAGATTCATGCATTCTATTAGCGTATGTTTTTCCTGTTGCTGAAATTTAGTGCTTTTAAGAAGCCTAAGGAGAAGAAAGTAATTCTATTAACAATCAGAACATGTCATGGTGGAATGGATACGTCTTCTTCATGGTGCAAATATCATAAAGGATTCAATTCAAAGATCTTGTTTCTGATCATGAAAGAGTCCGTTTGTTAAAGATTTGATTTTTCATAAATGGAAAAGATCTTTCTCAAAATATAGATATATATTATAAATATATAACTAAGCTAATGATCACTAGTTGAATAATGAATTATGTAACAAGATATTTTTCATTGATACAAATTAATCAAAAACTACTACTTGGCCAAACATAAGCTCCTTGAGTTATCATCAATGTTGTCATGTAAAGCCTACTATTTCTTTACTAGCTAAATGAATATTTGCTTTTCCAAAAGTTATATCTTATGCTCTTTATATAGTAAGTCCATACTAACCTTTAAGGCAATTTGGTAAGATCCTCAACATATAATCATTGGAACATGCCGTTGTCATAAATGTTGTTGATGATACCCAACTTACAGAAATATATACCTAACTTCTAAAATTAACCATTTATTTAGCACTTTCAATAAAATATATGTACTTTAGAATACTACTTTACTATTGAACAACAAAGACAATATTTTGGTACAATAATAATGAGGTGTTAGTGTAGTGGTGAAACTCTTGATTTGAAAGCTTCAAGTCATGGGTTCAATTTTGGTGAACAATATTGAGTTATAAAATTTTAATTAGACTATATACTTGTCGGTGACCACTTAGGACTCCCTCCCTATTGCCAATTTTGTGGTCCTTGGCTTTATGACTAAAATTACTCAAATAGGGAGTTCTTTCAAACTTGAGTTTAGGTGTTTGCTGGTCTCTAGAAAACACCAAGGCCTAGATACCTCCAAATATTCTTAGTGGTATTAGAGCAAACTATATGTAATTGCTATTGAAAATGTTAAAATGGCTAGTTGATGAGTGGGAGGTACCCCTACACTCAACCATACAAATATGAGCATCTCACACGCGATTCGGTCGAACTCCAAGGACTAAGTGCTTATACGCCTTAATGGAACACTCAGGGTTAATCAATCGTTGTCCTCCCAAACTTACTTGTATTGTCATGGTTGTATGGTTAAGTAAGCTTGAGGTATATGATTTTTATAACTTTTATCTTTTTGATGTCTTATGCTAATGAGGGAAAGGGAAAGATAACTAAGTGACTAACTTTCATTAACTATTCACTAACTAAGTTCTAATAGTTCCTAACACCAGTATCCGTTCCCACTTTTCATACACATCCTGAAGCAGTGCAACGTTGCTAGGATTACCAAATGCTAGCTGTTACTAGGTTACCAAGCGCTACATGCATGCTCGAAGCGGTCGTACTGAGTGTACTTAACTAAGAGAGTCAAAGGTTGAGAGAGATATTAATTAACTAGGAAAACATTAAATGTTCAACAATAATTAATTACTAATTAGCTTAATCTGTATGCTGTAAGGTTTATCATAAAGTTTGTCTTTATTGCCGTACACAAATGTGTGCTTAGGTACAATTTGCTCGAATAAAGATCTGTTCACTTTAAGACTCCTACTACGGGCACATAGAAATTATTCTAACTCTGGAATGGTAAAACTGCAAGAGTTTGGCTAAGGGTCTAAATCTAACTCCCCTAGAACAAAGGGCGCTGCCTCTTATTTATAGAAAATGAGGTAGGACGCGATATCGCGTGGTGGATGCAATATTGCGGATGCGATATCGCGGCTCATCATACCCCCATGAATGAATGAAAACTCATCCTCGAGTTCCTTACAAAATATTGGGAAGGTATGGGATTATTGACTTGAATGACATTAGTGGTGAATGGGGTGACATGTGAACGAATCAACATTACAATACATGGCAACATTAGTGTTCATGACCACAAGAGTGAACACTATGTACATTTGACATCCAGCCTTATTTGGCAGCTAAGAGAGAAGAGAGAAGAGAAAAAGTCTATTGTTGCCAATGCCAAGATTACGCTTTCCATTGACCATCCATAAGTGCACCATCAATCTCGTTCCTTGCACGACTTTTCCAGCACCAGTCCATCCCAAGTGTTTCCTCCAGATCTAGTCCATTTTTGTATGATTACCATCTACACACACAACACAGTCTCATATTAGCAAGGATAAATGAATCACAATGCAGTTGATACCTTGCCTCGGTGTAAGGTCCATTGGCTGAGTTGTGATATGGCTAATACGGATTTTGGAGATATAATACTGGTGACTACCCAAGGTGTAGGGGCTAGGAGAAAATTGAAAAAATTGGACTAGGACCCCCATGACTAAGAGCAATCCTTCGGTAGCAATAGAATGGAAAAAGATAAGAAAAAAGAAAGATGGAGAGAAATAAACAACGGCAATTCTGATCAAATGGATGTTAGAAGTGGAAATGAACAAAACAAATGTTGATTGCGGAAATGTTTAAGGGAAAGAAATTAACTGATGCACCAAATAGGAATGCCGGTGGGTCCTCCCCAAAGTAGGCTCATGCCCATTATGCCCCAACAAACCACATTCGAAGAGTTTGTAGGCTCTGAAAATGTCATTCGGAAGCAAGAGTTAAAATCTTAACCACAAGAATTTACCAAAAAGAAAATAATGTATCAACCAAAATATAAACTACTGATACAACCAACAATGAGGTGGTAAATGAAGAAAGAATGATGGAAAGAAGAGAATGGAATGGAGTCCCAAGACAAGGTGGTGTACAACCCCTTTTGTATTAATAGTTAATGTGACTTAATAGATCTCATTCCAAGTCCAGCCTCAAACAATCCATATCCAGTGACTTCGCATTAATACATTTGGCCAATCCATCCACTTGAAGTAACAAGAATGCTTCCACCAAAGAGTCACCACCATTCAAAACAAGCAAGAGAGGGATAAGTAGTGATGAGACGCGATATCGCATGAGCCGTGATATCGCGTACACGATATCGCGGCCGTTGCAATATCGCATCCCATGCGATATCACGTAGGCAATATCGCGTCGTCTCTACGATATCGCATACGCGATATCACGGTTCACCGCCAAATCTATAAATAAGAGGCGACACTCCCCTCATTTCTCATCCTAGGCTAGAAGTAGCAAAGCTCTGGTGGATTGATCACCCTAGAGATAGAATATTTTCCATGTGCCTGCAGTAGGAGTCCCCAAGTGAATGGTTCTTTATTTGAGCAGCTTTGTACCTAAACGTAAGTTGTGTACGGCAATAAAGACGAGCTTTGTGGATAAACCTTGCAGTACATGGATAGGTTTTATTTAATGTTATTTATTACCTGTTGTTAGCGCGGCATGAGTACGACTTGGTTACGAGCATTGACGAATGTGTACGGCTAACCAAGCAATTGGCTATTCTTCGTGATTAGATTCTCTTACCCTTATCTCCTAGAACATGGGATGAGTACAACTTGATTATGAGCATCTATGGATGTGTACGGCTAGTCAAGGAATTAGCTGCTCGTCACACTTAGGCTAGTTAAGTGCCTCAGTACGACCACTTCGAGCACGTGCGTTACGTGTGGTGATCCTAGTAACGATTAGCGTTTGGTAGCCACAGTTGCACAGTTTAGGGTGTGTATAGTAAGTGGGAACAGATGCTGACGCTAGTTAGTTTAGACTTAGGATATTAGTTAGAATTAGTTAGTTTTCTCAACCCTTTGCTCTTAGCGTAGAAGACATAAAACCAGAAAAGACCAAAAAAATCATATACCT
>MNCI01000596.1:7765-20319 GCA_015680685.1 Gnetum montanum | reverse complement strand
TGTCATTGTCCGTGTCTAAATCCACAACCTCTTTGATGATGGCCATTTTACCCTTACCTTTGTTACGTGCATTATCCATTTCTCTCTTTTTCTTTTTGTCATAGTCACTACCTCGCTCCCTAGACTCCTCTACAATTTTAAGAACAATTTCAAACCTACTATCTAGGGAGTCGCATATTTGGTCTACCTTTGCTGACACTTTTGTTGTTAATTTTTGGAGCCGCAAGGTTTTCCTATTCACCATCTCTTCGAGTGGTGAATCTTCTTCCTCCTCACAAAATCTCACTCCCCTTTTTCAGGGGGAAGGATCTCGGTTGTACTCTTCTGCACTTTCTCTCTTATGTAGCTCCCCTTCTTCATTGGCTACTTGCTCTAGCAATCTATGAACCTGATGAGACCTAAGCCTGGATAATCTTCCTTGGGCATACATTCCAAGGGTTCTCCTTGTTTCATGCCTAAGTCCATCTACAAGATGGCATAGTTGATCCTACTACGAATAACCATGGCCATGGCAATGATGTAACAGTGTGTAATAGTGTCCCATGGCAGCATCCAAGGGTTTATGATTTCCCTGCTTCCATCCTTGGATTTTCTTTCACAGGTTAAATACTCGGGAGTACATTTGGTACTTATCATTAAAAAATTCTAACATTGTACTCCACCTCTGAATGGATTCCGATTCTAAGGACCAGTACTAGCTTTCCACTTCTTTTACTAGTGTCCTTGGGAACAACTTCAATTTGTACCATTTATTCTTGATGTTTTGCAAGGCACACACATCGTGGAATTCTTGTTAGTGATTTTGAAGATTAGCATTGTATCCCCCTTCAAATCGTGGGATATTGTTCATGTCTAACCTCTTGATCCTACTATCCTTTTGGTGCCTTGTTGGAACTCTTACAACCTCCGTGATATCTAACATGCTTCTAGTTGTGAGTAGGGGTTTCTTCGTGGTCATCTCGTTCATAGCATCTGTGATTTCTACATGGTTCCCTACTCTCCCTTCTTCTATGCCGTGATTTCTTAGAGTGTCCTCATCCTCGTTCTTGACTGTCTCATTGATGTTTTTCACTCTATTTTCCTTTATTCTCACATTTAGGTTCCTGATGACTACATTTGGACACTGAAGCAGAAGGTGAATGTGACAATGAAGGTGAAGAAGAAGGAGAGCCATTGCCATGATGGTGTTTTCTACCTTCTCTTCAATGGTCTTGGCCTTGATTGTGATTACGATTAGAATGTCTGCCGTTATCATGTGTTTGTGTTCCCTCGTTGAACACTTCGTGTTCGTGGGGATCAGAACCAGGGTTGTGAATCGTGGAGTGGAGGTTTTGATACACCACCTTCTGACCATCGTTAGAAGGGGGAACATCATTTGGTGGGGAACCTATTAAATTAGGTTCACCATCCCCAATTAAGCTTAAGACGTGCGGGGCATTATGGGGTCATTTACCCTTCAAGGATGTGTGGTGACTCTCTTGCCGCAAGTCCCTTTGATGTTGCACTTCTGTGGGGTGATAGTCCCTTGTGTCATGATCGCATGCAACGTATTCTACGTATAAAAGCGACATGCCTATTCGTGTGAGAGCACGAAGGAGCATGTGGGAATTGATCAGTCTGGAGGCAACACTATGTTACCCTCCAAGTCTCTCCAATGCAGTTGTTCATCTTGGTGGAGAATAAAGGTGAAATCAGGTACATACTCATTGTGATGAGTATATACCACCAGAAACTATTAAGGAACTTGCGGATCTTGGTTACGTGTATTATGCCGCCGACTGTCTCTTGTGTGATTCCTAGGTGGTGAAGTGCTCTTATGCGAAGAAGAAGACATTTTTGTCTTGTTCAGTTTGCGATGTACCATTGGCTTATATTTCCTTGATTAACCCTAAGGGTTTGTTCTAGCGTTCCAACGATATGGATGATTTCCTATGTTCTACGTAGCGCACAAACAACTAAGTCCCCAGCAATGACACCAATGATGAGTGGTGAGGTACCCCTACACTCAACCATACAAATATGAGCATCTCACGGGTGATTCTGTCGAACTCCAAGGACTAAGTGCTTATACGCCTTAATGGAACACTCAGGGTTAATCAATCGTTGTCCTCCCAAACTTACTTGTATTGTTACTAACTAAGTTCTAATAGTTCCTAACACTAGTATCCATTCCCACTTGCCGTACACATCTTGAACTAGTGCAACGCTGCTGGGATTACCAAACGCTAGTCGTTACTGGGTTACCAAGCGCTACACGCATGCTTGAAGCGATCGTACTAAGTGTACTTAACTAAGAGAGTCAAAGGTTGAGAGAGAGATTAATTAACTAGGAAAGCATTAAATGTTCAATAATAATTAATTACTAATTAGCTTAATTTGTATGCTACAAGGTTTATCATAAAGTTCGTCTTTATTGCTGTACACAAATGTGTGCTTAGGTACAATTTGCTCGAATAAAGATCCATTCACTTTAAGACTCCTACTGCGGGCACACAAAAATTATTCTAACTCTGGAATGGTAAAACTGCAAGAGTTTGGCTAAGGGTCTAAGTCTAACTCCCTTGGAACAAAGGGCTTCGCCTCTTATTTATAGAAAATGAGGTAGGACGCTATATCACGTGGCAGATGCGATATCGCGGCTCATCACTAGTATAGTATATAGGACTGTAATTGGTTGTTAAGATAGAAATTTTTGCTAACTTTGCCTTAAACTATGAGTAATAAAGAGCTCATATTATGCCAAAGCCAATTAGTCTATGTAATTTTTATTGCATGTTACTTGAAGCAAACAACTTTTGCCAAAAACACTTAATGACGATTGTACAAAAAATTATTCCTAGTTTTTTGAAGAGAGAAAATTCCATAAGAAAAATAAAAATAGAGGTTGATTCAATGGATTAAAGAAAAGAGAAAAAAAGAAAAGAAAAGTAGATTTTTGTGAAATCTTAAATATTTAAGTGAGATAAAATGGACATGAGAAAACACTTTGGAAATAAGGCTATTTCAAGTGAGCCCAAAACATCAAAAATTATCAAGACCCTTTGGACTCAAACAAGAAAGTTCACAAGAGACACCACTATCAAACTATTCTTAATTCTTTTAATTGATAATTTAAGCTATTATATGATTAGTTAATAGATGTCAAAAATTGCAAAAATTGAGTTATTAGAGCAATCTAGAAATTCCAAGATTGAAATGCCAAATATAGCACTATCTAAACTACTAGCTAAGCAACTGAGACATAATAGAAACCAAATGAACTCACAATATAAAAGCAAAGTAATTGAAGTATTGTTGAAATCAAAATGTCATTCTATCAGTAATTCTCTAGTATTTTTTTAGAAGTTCCTCCTCCTTTTTACAAAAAGAACCATGCCTTTTATAGCCAAAACATAAAAAATTAGTTATAACTGATTTAGTTATAAGTGCAAAGAGGTTACAAAATAATTATGATGAACTACTGGCCACTTTCTTTTCAACAACATCTATAAGGAAGTCTAAAAGGGACAACTGCTTTTGAACTTCTACAACTGTTGGAGTCTCCATTACAAATTCTTCAACATGATTATTTTCTTGTTGGACCAAGCTTTTAAAATAACCTTGCTTATGTACTAACAACAATGCCTTAGGCACTTCTTTTGTCTCAGTATTGGACAAAGCTTATGCTATTCTTTCTTCTAATGATTTGCCATTACTTATTGTTGTGGCATTGATGGCTTCCTCTCGCATCCTTGCATCCTCTCCAAAGTGTCAATAAGATTTGTATTGGCCTTTCTAATCCAACCTACTTGGTGCAAGCTAACAATGATTATATCATCTAGGAATTTGATTTCTATTTTAGGTAGTTTCTCTCCTTTTTTCATTAGCCTAGCTCATAAAGTCATTAGTGGTTGTAACAGTTTGTTCAAACACTTCCTTCCTACTCTTCATTTTGTTAATGTTGGCCAAGATTATCTCTACCTACTATTTTAGGGTTGTTAATTCATTTATAACAAATTTGAATTTATCTTCTTGTTTCAAATCCTCTACTTGAAGTCTGTGATCCTTCTTGGCCAAATTTCTATGCAATTTTCCATTTTTAGAGCTTCAATATTGGCCTCCTTAATTTAGAACATCTTTATTTGGTCTTTAAACTTGTTCTTTAAGATTTCATAGTCTAATTGCAAGGAATGATGCAAATTTCTCAACCCTTCGATCTCTTACTGCTACTCCCTAATAGTCTCATCAGCAATCCTTGAGTAATCAATAATCAGATAAATTTTCTACCACTTCATGATGATACATGACAATTTTTGTTTTGCTTGTTTCTGGATCTCTCTCTTTGTATTGAAAGATGACTAATTCTTGAATATCTAGCCTTTATGTATGTTATTGCTTGAGGATCAATTTCCCTTCACTAGTTTTAACCTTTATAGATTCTAGTGCACCTCTTATAATGTATCCTCAAGGAAAATCTGAAAGGGTCAAGACCTTGGATGATGAAGAGCCAATACCAGTCTTCATAATTTTTGATGATGGCTTCTCTTTCCTCATCAAAATTTTCTTTCTAGAAAGAATTTCTAGCTGCTTCTTTCTTTGTTCTTGAATTGCGGTGAACCAAGTGAAAGTGTTGGTGACTGTTTGGGATGCTACCACCAACGAGTGTCCTCAAATAGGATTTAGGTGCTTGTTGGTCTCTGGCAACACCAAGGCCCAGATACCTCCAAATAGACTCAATAGTTAATGTGAGTATGTGTGTGTGTTGTTGCGGTGTGCGGTTGTGAAAAATGAAATGATTGCATTGTGTGTACACTACAAATGACTTATCTTAAAGAGATTCAGCCAACTTTGTCAAGTACTGTGAGTTGTTGAGAGTTCCTATTTTGTTTAATTGCTTAGTTTATGTGGTCCTTATAATACCTACTTGTAACAAATAAAGTTTTGCAAAAACATTTGAACAAAACTCTGTGAATCTACTTCTAATTTTCCCCAAAGAAAGAAAAAGTTCCACAAGAAAACTAGAAATAGAACGAGATTTAATGGAAATTAGAGATAAGAGAAAAAGAAAGCAGATTTGTGTAAAGATCTCAAATATTTAAACAAGGTAAAATGATACGAGTAAACACTTTGCAATAAAGCTATCCCAAATTCAATAACTACGAATTGTTCAAACTTCCAAGGCTCAAATAAGCAATTTCTTCAAGACAATCCTACTATGCTGCCAAAAAATTGCTGCGTAAACTATCACGTACGAGACTCCATTTTGGCTAGATAATGGATGTCAACAATTGCATTCAATAGAACCTTCAAAAGAGTTGACAATTTCTGATTGAATTACCACAGAGATTCACCTTAAAGATAAAAGAAGCAATTCTGGTCCTATCAAAATACCAAAGATTTTCTGAACTCTCTTGATTATTGAATCGTTCAACGACTTGACTACAAGTAGAGGCTCTCTTACAACGATCTCAATAGCAGTTCTTATACGTTGCACAATAATCAAATTTGTTACTAAAATGCTCTTAAGGCTTTGAAACACAAGCGCTTCTATGGCAAAATTTTAATAGAAATCTTCTATTATGCAACAAGAAACAATAAGAGCAATCTAAAAATCCAAAAATTACTTGCCAAGCATGATACTATCTAAACCACTAGCTAAACAATTTAAACAAAATAAAAGAAATAAGCATAACTCACAGGACTATGACAAAGAGGTGAAATATTTTCTTTAGCAAGCCATCTTACAAGCAATCTTTCATAATGTGTGACCCCAAGTGTGGTCAAGTGTTTGATGTTTTTGTTCTTACCCCCTGAAGCCTTTTTATAGGGTTCAAAAGGTATTACATATTTCAAAATATCTTTGCTAACTTCTCTCCCAAGTAAGGAAGTTATAACTTGCCCAACAAGTTAGGAGATATTACTTGCCTAACAAGTTAGGTAAGTTACAAAAATTTTGGGTGGTTGTAACCACCATAGAGATAAAAAAGCTGTAGTTGACAAGTGTCCCATTTAGTTGCCAAGTGGCCCTTCAGTCGCCAAGTGGTCACCATGGAGATAAACAAGTTGTAGTTGACAAGTGGCCTTTATAGTGGTTATAATTTGGTTGCAATCACAAAGGGAAGTTACAACCACCATGGTAGTTAGATATGAAAAAAAATAACTGACACTTGTTTCATACATATACATATAGGGCATTAAACAACAACAAAAATAATAAAACTTTAAAATAATTCCTCTAAACCCTCTAATATACATCATTTTAAATTTTCAACTATATTATCCTAACATTTCTCATCCATCAAATTTCTTCATCCCTTGTCAAAGGCTGGAAAATCTACGCAACGTTTTCTGCCTGTTCTTATGCCTCTTTTTTTTTATGTTTCAACTTTCAAGCGAGCCTTGGGGAATTTTATTATCCACTAATCTCATGGAATTCATGTTCTAGCCCTAGCAGATAGCAAAGTTGGGAGTACTTGGATTATATATCTTGTACTTTTGGCATGGTCACGAGATCGTTCTTGGAGCTCCAGTGCACAACCTCGAATCCGATGACGACCTGGAAACCAGATTTGGATCTATATCTGGTGCTCTGCTATTGCAAAAATAGGCCCAAAAAATGATGTAGGCATAGGAACAAGGACCCTTCCTTCTTATTTTTGTTCCTTTGCAAGCAGAGGCGGTACCAGGGACAACCCAAGATGATGATTCTAGTGAGCACTACAGCAACGACAATGGACCACATGGCCTTGTCCTCCCACCAACTCACCAGTCACTGTGAAAAACTAGAGCCCCAAGAGCAACCTTGAGCAAACTCAAAACAATGATCCTTCAGGGCAGACCCTGGCGTCTTGCATGACTTCCAGAAATTTGAAAGCCTTGTCCACCGAGTTGAATGCTGACATCAACAGAGAAAATTACAACATCAGTCATGGCGTTATCGTTGCCTTCAAGAGTGATGACGGTGCCAGGGAACTAATTCTCAGATAGATCACTGCCAGCGGTGATGTGCTGACCCAGGATAGAGTTGCTGATGAAGGTTTCATGGCTATCCTTCACTACAATTGCTATGCTGCTGAAATGAGATATGTAGTAGTTATTGGTTCTGGTGCGGACTGCGTTCACCACAGCCACGACGCCTCCCTGAATCGAAGAGTGTTAAACACACTTGCAGACTGCTGAAACGAGGTGAAGAACTTAAGCTTTGAACAACAAGGCGTTCTGGCATGGAAAACGCATCCTCACATGGCCAGATCTCAAAGCCCTTTTGAGTCTTGTCAACTACTACCCCTGCCTCTTGGCTACCTTGCCTACGACCGCATATCGAATATGAACACTGACGATGTCGAGTGACAGCAGCTACAAAAACTGTTTCAAAACCACATCTAAGCACGACTTAGGTCAATGCCGAGGTCCATTAGCACCATTAATGGCTCTCACATGCACTCGAGTTGAAAGACACTCTTTACAGATGGCAAGAACCTCAAACAAAACACCGTTCGGGTCTAATTTTTCTGAGATAGGCAACGGACAGACATATCCAAATACTACCACCGCTAAATGTCACAATGTCATCGACAGTGAGAATAAAAATGAAATACATGAATGAAAAAGGAAAATCGTATCAGAGGACTAATGGCTACTACTCTAACAACAACAATTGCAACTACGCTCTCACTCAAAGCTGCTTCGTTGGCTGTACATGTTGTCCTAAATCATGTCCATGCATGAGCATGATGATGATGATGATAGTGGTGGTGAGGTGAAGTGTATATAAATAAATTTCATTTGCATTCATGAATGCTGCTTCAGTTGAGCCAACTCCGAAGCAGGCTCCACCGAGATGTGTCAGTCGGGTAGTTCGAACTTCCGTGCTTAGTGTTGGCCTCTTATTGATGATGCTTACATGGTTGTTTGAGAAACACAACAACTTTTTCTATCACCATCTGTAGCTCTGCTTCTTCTATTTTTTCTGTGTTCACACTTAGGATGGCGTTCTTTCTATAGATGAACTCGAATGTGGGGCTTTGTCCCTAGAAACCTTTAATTTTTATTACGTCCGACAGCTTGTACCGGTATAGACCTTGAAAAGTGGTGAAAACAGGCTGATAGCACTGTCCTACTTCCACCTCTTACACAAAATTTGGTCCTCCTAAAATAGCCTCGTCTCCATCTTCACGGACATTTTTAGAGGAATGAACTCAAAGAAAGCGGCATTTGATAGAAAACTGTAAAGAGCTTCTTGGGCAAGGTATCTTTGCAGAGAAATTACCACAGCTAGGTGGCCTCCTTTTGAAGTAGCGTAAGACTGAGTGTTAAAGGGAAGATTACCATTGTAGAAATTGATGCGTGGCAAGTACGATTTCAATGTAGGTCTTGATCCTCTGCACAATATCATCACTGCATTAGGCCACGGTTTTCTTACTATGCCTTCCCACGATGAAGATGAAGCCTGTCTGCATTCTCTTTATATTTTGTTTGCCAATTCTAGGTTAGCTTTGGTCAAAAGAGAGAGAGCAGAGTCCATGTTGAAGGAGAAGCTAGCGTCAATGCACCATACATATTTTGTATTGAGAATGCCACACAGAAGATGGCAGTAACTTGGAAGGGTTCCATCTTTTGAAAGAACCACTTCAATGGGGCTGCAGTAAAAATTTCACTGTAACTGTTTCTATAATCCTCACCTCTATAATAGTTTGTCACAACCGATCCCACAATGTGTATGTTCCATGAAATGGCCAAAATGTGCCAACAGAAAGCTTCTGAGCCCAAGGCTTCATTTGACCTATCAGTTTGCCATGAAAAATAGTTTTCTTTCATCTTGTCCACCTAAGCTTGATTAAACCACCTGGCCAATATGTGATTTTTCTCCTCAAAGAACTTGCTAGCAAAGATCTCTATTTCCTTATATTGCTCTTTAGGTACAATTATTGAGAGAGTTCTTCTTAGTTCATCTTCTACTTGCTACTTGTCTAAACTTACCAGCTCATCACATATCAGAGAATACATAACATTATTTTCCTAGTGTTCATGAGCTTTCCTAGAATCTTTGTTAGGATTGTAGAACTTGTGTTTAGCCTAAGGAAAAGTTTCTTTCTCAAAATTGTCCCCTATATTCACTTTATGAGGGGTGTTCCCAAAATACCAAAAACCAAATTGTAGAGGAAAAACCTGCCTTGCCATATATTTCATATTGCAATAGATTATTCTAGATCTACCTATCAACTTCCAAAGCTGCTAAATAAGGGGCTACAATTTGTGGTAATTTTCTTGGCCTTTCTTTGAATCCTCCTACAATTATCTCCATGTAATGAGCATGGAAGAAAACTCCTCTTTTAATTTCTTCTACCACAACTTGTTCCATTCTAGGTGTTGTTCAATTAGTAAGAAATTGGTACAAAAGGGGATAAACAATATTCATAAGAAACTCAAGAGTTTGGGCATTGTTGAACTCAAAAATTTGTTGAATTTTAATAAGTATTTTTTGTCAAACTTATGCATTTTAATTAATTTCATTCTATATTTTGTATAGTTAATTGTTTATCTAATGATTATTTTATTTGTTTATGTAAGTGGTAAATATTAGTTTATTATTATTTTATGATTAGTTAATTGGTGTGGTTTAGTTTATTTTAATTTTAGTTTAACTAGTACAATGTATTATTATATATAATAAGATTATATATACCTCATATAAATTATATTATATTATATATTTTACATAAACTATATTATAAAATACTCTTATATATATATTGTATTATATATGGAGACAGGGAAGGTGGTTTTTTGCGATCGCCATGGCAATTTGAGAATTGAGAAAAACATAGGATGTTACTACCAGATTTGAACTTACCACCGTCGCTATCATCGGATAACAATGCCAACAATGATGTTCCTAGAATTTTGCGAGTTGTGAGCTATCTAAATTATCTTCTTCATTTTTGCAATGTCTCTCATGATAATAAGAACGCTACATTTGGCACCTACACCAAAAATAATGAATTGGTATCAAATTTTTTCGCATCCATTATCATTAAAATATTTATTTTTAAACATCGGTGCAATGGAATGGTGGAGACTAATGAGGATAAGGCACCAGTGAAGATCGTGGTAGAGAATTTCGTAGATTTATTTTTTTCTTGGATGAATGCATGGAGCATCACATAGGCCTCTTTTGCTGCTTCCTTGAGAATCCATATTAATGTAAAACATTAAAAAGCCAAGATTGGTAGGAGTATCAATTTTAAAGGATTGGTATTGGGTTTTGCAATGCCAAGATATTATTGTAATATTTATTTTTAAACCTGGTGGCAGTATAAAAAATGATTCATCAAGCACTAGAAAATTTAATTTTCTTTGGAAGGAAAAAAGAGGATTGAAACACCGTGAAAATTACGAGTTGGCCTCAGGCAAAGATTCGCAATTCCAGCAAAAACGCGCATCAGATTGGTTCCAAGGATGGGTTTACGCTCTATTACGCACGGCAGCGTAATGAGCATAATAAGCTTCAAGACAGTCGTAGGCAGAGTTCAGAAAAGCACAACAGGTTGGCATTTTTTCTTGCAGTTCATAGATAACTTGCCTTTACGCTCGCTACGCGGCGGTGCGTACCATGGCGTATGTTGTCAAGTTGTACATTGCTTATACGCTTCATTACGCACAGCTGCGTAGTGAGTGTAACTGGTACATTGTTTACGCTTCATCACGCGTAGTTGCGTAGCGAGCATAAACCACGCCTTGTTTACGCTTCATCCCGCGCAGCTGCGTAGCGAGCGTAAACCACGCATTATTTACGCATTCATTACGCACAGTCGCGTAGAGAGCTTATGGCTTTTGCTCCAGATTACACTCATACACGCAACGCAATGCGAATGAGCGTAATACTGCCTAAATGCAGCCTAAAATACGCTCAGCATATGCCTACTCTTCACACGCACAACACGCAAACAAGCGTGTTGTGCGTAGTCACAGTCTGACTTAAAAGATCATGCCAGTAAGGCCCGTAATATCCGGAACCCACATTATCAGGGCTGCGCCTTCTCCGCGGAGTGTCGCGGCCTATAAATACCCCAGTTGACAAAGATACAGGGGTTGGCAAAAATTTGGGTTGGCAAATCAGAGAAGCAAATAGCATATTTCTGAGCACCAGAGCACTTAGCACTTTGGAGCAGAGATACAGAGATCAGCGCTTTGGCAATCGTGGACCTCATCATCTTACAGCCGAAGCAGAGTATAGTTCAAATTGAGTACCGGTGACAGGAGCAATCTTTCTGCTGAAAGGACTCTATCAATCAGAAACAATTGATCGGTAGACGTCAAAGCTTGGCCTGCCTTGCATCTCAGCTTTAGCCCACAAGGTAGATCGGACTTCTGTTTAGACCGTTTTGCTTGTTGTTTTGTGCTTGTTTCACATCCTGTAATCGGGGATTCCCCAGTGTAATTTCTCATACGAAATATACATTTGTAAGTCAAAGCGCAGATCTTGAAGCTACGTGTTTCTCTTTTGCCAGCCTCCTTTCATCGTGTTTAGCATTATCGCCGTTGCAATCCGACCGCATCGTTTTCCCCTTGCTTTACGGTCCCTCGAATCAGATCGCTCTCTTTTACGCACTTTGCATTCTTTTACTGACCCGTAAGTCCCTGTCTGATCGACAAGACCGTTCAGGGCGCCGCGGATTCGTTTTTCCAGCATAGCCCTCGCGCGGATCCGTGGCTAAAACTGTGTACGCCGGAATCTCGATCGGTATTTCCAGCTGCCGACGTTTTCTGTCGTTACAGTTTTCTGGCGCTAGAAGGAGGGCCTTCAGGCTCCGATCCGAATATTTCGGGTAACCCTGTTAGAGATCCATACCCTAAACCATAGACGTAATACCTCTAGGGAAGTCTACGGTTAATCGTGTGGTATAGATCGGTCGCAAGGACGATTTCTTTGAAATCCTACAGGGTAGAAAGCCTTTTGTACGTTTGTTGCTAGCCATTCGCTTTTAGATCCGATCTGTTGCCAGCCATTCGCTTTTAGATTCGATTATCAATCACTCTTCACTTCCTTGATCCATGGATTCTTTTTACTCAAACACAACCGCCATGGTTACCCTCGATCTGGGTGTTGCACCTGTGAATCCTATGGTGGCCACAGGGCCAGCTCCTGGTGCGACGGGACCCCAGGGACCATTGCGTCGATCATTGAGGCTTCAGGGGAAAGAGCCTATCTTTCCGGCCATAACCCCTGAAGAATACAATTTTATATGCGTTTAGATCCAGGCGAGGCTGGCTCTTAGCTGAGCCGAGCGGGAGGCAAAGCGAAACTTTGAAGCGCTCCATCGAGGGGGTCATGATTTTAAGCCAACGACCTATGACATAATCCCCTTGACTGAGCATCAACATGAAATTATGGCACAGTTGGTCATGGCCAGAGGCCAGGCTTCACAACCTGTGCTGGAACCCCAGCGTGAGGAAGAGGCAGAGGACGAATTCGTGGCCCTGTCGGAACATTCGTTCCATACTCTACCGCTCCACACGCAAGAAGATCCGTTGTTTCCTTTTGACGGAGAGGCAGCCTCTCTTAACCCAGCCGC
>MNCI01000593.1:121396-156569 GCA_015680685.1 Gnetum montanum | reverse complement strand
TGGACTAGTATATGCTTTATCACGTATGGTTTAGTCTAGAGTGAGGTGTATGATGTGGTTTCTAACCTAGTGCTACTCCTAGAGGCAATGGAAAATAATTTTAATTAAGCTAGGATGGAAAGGGTGAAGAGAGTCTAAGCTAGCCTAAGTGCGATGAGCATCTATCCCTTAATCATCCATACACATCTTGGACCTCATGCATGACTACCACTAGGATTACCAAGTGCATGGCGTAGGTACGCTACTGGGATACCAAGTAGTCACACTTGAATGCTCATGATTAAGTCGTACTCATTCCACATTTAAGGAGTTTAGGGTGAAGAGATATTAACTACGAAAGCAATAAATAACAATAATAATTAAATAATTAAACTAAGTGAATTCTGTAATAATGAAGTAATCTCGATCTTTATTTTTGGTCATGTGCATGTCCAAGTATGTCACACTCAAATAAAGATGTCGTACAATTACAATCATCACACTACAAGCATGCACTGGGGGAAAGGGTTGAGAAGAACTAAAAATGAACTAACTTTTATCTACTAATTGAAAACTAACTTTCTAACTCCTTGTGCCTACATGTGTATTTATAGGCTCGTACAGGAGTCACAATATCATGTATCTGATATCGCTTCTTAGGTCGCAATATCGCATACCTGATATCGTGGGTCCGATATCGAAGCCTACTGAATCACAATTCATCAATAAGGATTGGAAGCACAACTCAAATAGCACTTGGAACAAGAACCAAGAAAATCCTCTCTCATTAACACAATCCTCAAGATCAATGCTCAATGTGAGCAACCACCAAGGGACCCCAATTGAGACACTCTACTCTACAGTAAAGCTTCTAATGTTGTGCAAGGTAAGACCTGACTTAAGTGATTGTTTGTCTACCCCTAAAAATTCGTGGCTTTCAAAATCTCAATTTTTAATAAGACTGCAAATGTGTATGGTTCATGGTAGCTCACATCTCATGGACTATAGTGTGTAACCTTTCATAATAGTAAAGTACACCAAACTTCTATTTTTAGAGACTATGAGTATCTGCAGGTTGCAACAAATTGTAACTCCCAAACTACGATGGACTATGGCTTGCAATCAATTATACTAGTAAACTCTCCTGATTTCTAGTCACTATTTTCTTTAAAGTGTGGAAGGACTACAATGTTCATTATCTCGTAATTGGCTACCTCTGACCAAACTACAGCTTACATTCTCAAATTGCAACCTCTTATGTTCATAGATTCCCTACTATTCATTGATAATATGAAGGATTTAAACTTAGATTGTTAACTACGACTCTCGATTACTTGCACTTCCCAAACTCGAACCTCATTGCTACTCACAATGACCTTACAGTAGCCTGCCTGATCTAGAGCAATCTTACAGATGACTCCAAACTAAAAACTAAACACAATATTCGACTTCTATGACTCTTAAGGATACTAAAGATATAGAAGACATTAGAGAGGTGAGTTGATGTCCCCATCAGAGACATAGTCCATCTTGAATCTACCCTCTATTGATTAGTTTTTTTAGGACTCAAGGATAGTGCTATGTAATGCTCTCAAGGATAACACCATAACAAAAAATCCAAATCACATGTTCAAAATTTTTATACAATTTGTTCATAACTTAGCATTTTCTATTGAAATTGAACTTGTGATCTAAGTTTCTATGTCAAAACTATTATCACTAGTGATGACTAGTGGAGCAATCCAACACCCAACCATACAAGTCACGAGTGTCCAGGTGTGACCCAATCGTAATCCATGGATAAGGCAATGTGAATATGCTAGTAATTGGTTTAATTCTATGATCATTGTCTTCCCATGTGAAGCTAATGAAGTTTATGTGTATGGTTTAGTTCACTGTGAGTTATATGATATTAAATGTTGTTTAGCCATTAGTACTCCGAGTGAACATGACGAAAATGGAAATGGTTCCTAAGTCTAGATGAAATAAGTAAATGAATCTATGCTAGCCTAAGGTGATGGATATCCATTCCTAATTTTCGTTACATGTCTTAGGCTTATGTAATCATTACTGGGATTACCAAGTATCTCACTACTGAGCAAACCAAGCGATAGTACTACTAGGTTCCCAAATGATCATACTTTACGCTTGAAATTATCCATATCCATTCCACATACTAATAATAGTAAAAGTAAAGTGTCCTTTGGAAAAGTAAGTCATTAAGCTAGAAAATAGAAAATATTATTCTAAGTAAAATAGGAAACTAGGAGAATGTTGCAATAGTATGAAATAGCTTGATCTTTATTACCTATCACACTTGTATCCAAGTATAAGATGCTCGAACAAAGATGTTGTTCACTAAATCACACTACACAACAGGCATTCACACTTCTAATTGCTAATTCTAAGTGCACAAAACAAAATTGCAAGAGTTCTATTACTAGTGGAATGAAAACCTATGTGGATCATGCACCCAAGTGTTGTATTTATAGGGTTGCACACATCCCAAGATCTCATATCAATGATGACATAGCATGTGCTACGATATTGAATAAACGATATCATTGTTACAATATCATTACTAATAAAAAATTAATTTTATCATACCCCTACGACTAACTAGAAACTCTTCCTCAAGTTAAAACAAAATGAGGATATTGCTCCTTATGAAATTAGGAGGCAAATTTGACTATACATGATTGACTGACTATATACAAGACACTGAATGTTGCAATGATGTGTTACAAAATTTGGACATGGTTGTGTGGAAAACAAAAACAAAAAAAGATAGAATTAAAACTTGAGACAACTTGTTGTAGCTTAAGTAGTGCTTGGTGGTGACGGCTCCTCCATCGACGACTTTTCCTTGTCATTAGATTTCTGAAATTTGTATCTGTTAAGCAACACCTAAAGTTTTTCTTCCTCCATTCTAGGATCATGCATTGTCCATGCTGATTGGGAAATATGTGATGGAGCTGTCACATCCCATGGACATGGTAGTTGCAGAAACATTTAAATTTCTTTTACAGACCATGCCACAAACTACCTTCTTTCTTCTTTCAATGCTTTGACCATTTTGCATAACTCTTGATAATCTAACATTCTTTTGTTTAGTTTGGCTGCAACATCCTTCTAACCATGGTAGCTGACCTTTACTATTTCTAGTTCTGAATTTGCCACATCAAGCTTCTACAAGGCATCTTTTTGATCAGCAAATTCCTTTTCATATAATGCATACACAACCACTACTTACTATTCTACCTCATTTTTGGATCTACCTATTGTTAACATGGCTATGTTAGCATAATAGAGGTTAGCCAACCTCATGTATTCCATCAAATCCTCTATTTGTAGGTCTTTATTTTTTATCTTTGCTTGGTGGACATGGGTCATACTATCTAACATAGGTTGCCAATCTGGATTCTATGCTAAATTTGAGTTGATTTGGGCTTTAGCCATTTGGATTTCATTTTCATTTACTTGCTTATACATTCCCACTTGATCATGGAAGTGTTCCTTGAGCCTTTCATGCCTTTTTGCCTCATTCTACCACACACTTATTTTTATGGCTAATTTTTGTCTGATTACGCATACCTCCTCTATGGAGAGGATTCTATTCTTTCTTCCAAGGTGGCTCATATCCCGGTTGACCCTCATCAATTGTTCTTGTAACTAATGGATGATTTCTTCAAGAATTTTTTTTTCTTTCTCAATGTTGGTCAACTGAGTATTATCTATAGTCAACTATTTATTTTCCTCCTATAATGCCGTGAGTGCCTTAGCATGTGCATATGTCTGTGTTTTTTTTATTAAAACATCCCACATTACCTTCTCCTTCTCATTTTTCATATGTTTGTTATGCTCCATGAGGCGATTGATCTATTCTATTCTAAACTGCTCCAGTTGGTCTGGCACAATATATTGAGTAGGATCTCTTCCTTTAGCTCTTAAGGTCGCAAGCTCTTCTTGTAATCTACGAACTTTATTTTCTACATGCTCTACCTTGGTTTCTATCATGACTAGTTTTCCTTTGATGGCTATAAGATCAGACTAAACTATAGTGACATCACTTATGATGTCAAAAAGATTTTTCATGATCTACTCCATCTGTAATAGTCTATCCAGCACATTCTCATGATCTACAAGAGTCATTGAGGTAGCAAATAACATTTGAGCATCTCTGGCTCCAAAAAGATATGTTGCTGGCATAGCAAGAATATTAAATGATTATTTTATGTGATCTATTATCACTTCTATGCATTCTTCTATGCCTTGGTGCTACATAACCACAACTATGGCTTCTTCTCTAGTTTCTATTACCACTTGGAATGATGCAACATTCCTAAAAATCTATTATGACCATTCTTCCCCTCCTCCTAACTTGTTGCAACATCTGGATCATGGAGTTAACTGCATCGACTTCAATGAACCTTGAACCCTCATCTAAGTGACTATCAATTAGTTGGATACAGGGTTCTAGAATGCATGCAAGATCATTTGACATCATTCTAAGGTGTTTAGGAATTTCAAATGAGTCTCCCCCTTATTTTCCACACTGCCCAGCATGGAGGAAGGGATCTCTAGCATGGAAGAGCCATGAATCTTATATCTAGTCTAATTCTGACCTTAATCGATCATGCATGTATGCTTCCATAGTTGTTGGGGTTGAGAACTAGGGTTTGAGGTCAAGTTTGACTAATTTGGAGGTTTCCTAGATAGTTTTTGAGTTTTCCCCTCTTTTTCCATGCTACAGATAATATGCCTAGCATGGAAGACTAGGGGGAAACAACTTTTTAGTTATTTACATTGTTTTTGGCCATGCATGTAGGTCTCTGAGGTTGCTAGCATCAATTACCAATGCTTGGTGTTAAAATTTGATCCTTTCGAAGGTTGGTGAGTGATTTTTGATGTTCCCACCCTTTTTCCATGCTAGGGCTTTCATGCTCAATGTGGAAGATTTGGGGGAAGGGATTTCTAGCTATTTGTTGTCAATTTTGATAGGCCTGAGGGTCTTAGGATGTTCAAACAAGGTTCTAGTACACACATAGGGCTTTTTGATGTTTGTTCAAGGTCTTTGGAGGCTATTTTCATAATACTAGGGAGCTCTTCATTTTCCATCATTTCTAGCTATGCATGCAAGCTACTAAGGTAGCTAGTCTTGATTGCTAATACCTAATGTTGAAATTGGTTATTCCAAGGGTTATTACGCAAATTTTGAGCTTCTCCACACCCCCACCCTCCCTTTTTCCCATGCTAGGACTTTCATGCCCAATGTGGAAGATTGGGGGGAAGGGTTTTTTGGCTATCTTCAGTCAATTTTGACTATGAATGAGTGTCTACAAAGTTGCTGGCATTGGATGTTAATGTTTAAAGTCAAAATCCAGTCATTTTGAAGGCTGTGAAAGGGTTTTCAAGCTTCCTCCCTCCATCCATGTTGGGGGTGGGAGGCTTAGCATGGATAGGGTCCCCCTTAGTGTGGAGAACCAAGAGGAGGTAGTTTTGATCATTTTAGGTGACTTTTGAAAGTCTAGTGTCTTTTGGAAGGTTTGGGTTACTTCTGAAAGTCAAACTACATGAAAAATTCAATAGTTTTGGCTTTCCCCCTTCTATCCATGTTGGGACTAGAATTCCCAACATGGAAAAGGTCATCCTCAACATGGAAAAACCTTAGGAGGTTGATTTTTGTTAATTTTTTGCATTCTATTGGCATTCAAAAAGGTTGTGAAGGTTTTAGTATTAGGAACAAGACATTTTGAGGTTGTTTCTTGTTCCTAGATCTCCTACTGACTTTTTTAGCTCCATCCCCCTAAGTTTCCATGTTGGGAAGTGTAGAAGAGATTTCCCTTAGCATGGAAGAACTAAGAAAGTCATAGCTAAGCCAGTTCAATAGCCAATCGACCATGCATGTTAGCCTTTGTTGTTGCTAGTGTCGACAATCAATACTAGATGCCAAGATCCAATAGTTTAGAGGCTCCTAAGTGCCTCATGTAGTTTTCCCCTTCTTCCATACTAGGCATGAAGGCCCCAGCATGGATGAGAGGGGGATGATAGTTTTGTGCCATATTTGACCACTTTTGAGGCTTTTGGAAGCTGTAGAGGGTTCCAAGAGTGTCTACAGATCACCAAGCTTTGAGAAATGGCTACTATGTAGTTGATTTAGGTTACTTTGGCTTTTCCCCCTTCCTCCACGTTGGGAATGAGATGCTCAGCATGGATGAAGCCTTTCCCTAGCATGAAAACACCAAATCCCAAGGTTTTGACTAGTTTTGATCAGTTTTGACTAGGTTTGGTGACATTCTGGGGTTGCCAAGGATGTTTAGAGGGGTTCTAGGTCATGTGGGGTCCACTTCAAGGTCAAACTTGGGCTAGATGAGTGTTGGAGATAAGAATGGGTGTTAACCCCCTTTGTTCCATGCTAGGTAGTGTTGCCCCAGTGTGGAACCCCAAGTTATTCCATTTTGATAGTGTTTCACCCCCTTTTTGTAATCCCAAGGTTGAAAAAGGTAGGTTTAAGTTACTAAAAATTGTAAACAACTATGTTTTAATGATTTTGTGAAATGGGAGGCATGTATCCATGCTAGGCATGCCATCCCTAGCATGGATGCATGGGAGTTAAGGTTGAAACATTTTTTTAATTGTCAAAAGTGGCTAAAACTCAGTGTTGATGTAGTTTTTGGGATAGGAGGGAAGGCATATGGTGGGGCCCATAATCCAAAAATTTTAAAATTTGAAAAGTGGGCATTTAGGTTTAGATGTAGTTTTTAATGCTAAATTTTGTATGTTTTTTATTATAATTCACATTCTTCCACACTATGGAGGACAGCTTTGACATAGATTTTTGTGGCAAAAGCAATCCATTCTCAGCATGGAAGCCTTCCATCTTCCTTTCACACAGCGTAAAACCTCCATCCTTCTCATCTTCAAACTCTCCTAGCATGGAGTCTACTATGGTGTCAAAATAATGTGGAGGCAAAAGCAAGAATCCAAGGATCCAGAAGGTAGATGAGCATGCTAGGGAGTTGTTAGAATTACCTAGGCCTATCTCCATCTAGGCCTCATCTATCACTACTCTAAGGTAGGGAATTCTACCTATGTTTTCTTGGTTTTCTTTAGCTATTTTTATTATTTTACTTGTATTTTTCTTGTCACTTGTGGGGAAATTTTTTCAGATCTACATTGACAGAGGGGGTAAATCAAAATTCCAGTGAAATCCCACCTCTTATTTTGGTCATTTCCACATGGATCCATGGTCATTTTTTTGTTTTTGCCTTAATAGATTTGATATTTTAAAATCAAGTTTGATGTTTTCATGGTTTTTTCCCAAAATTTTTGGGGTAAGGTCGTTTTGTCAGATCTAGGGCAAAGTATTCATCAAAATTAAATTTCAATGAAATCCTACCCCATTTTTTGGTGTGCTTTGTAATGAGTATCAATCATTTTAGCTATTTTAGCTATGTTTTTATGGTTATGTTAAGTTCGGTTTTAGCCTTTTAGCTTTTTACATAGAAAAAGCAAGCAATGTTGTGAATTTTTTCCTAAGAAAATGGCTACATAATTTTCAAATCCAATGTTATAGGTTTGTAGCCCTATTTTTAATCTTTCTAATGACGTTTGTTTGTTCAATTTGGCTTTGAAATGATTAAGTTATGGCTATTTTCCTAAGGTCATGAAATTAGGTTTCTATGCCATCTTTAGATTTTCATATAAATTCACAAATTTTTTTGAAGTAAGCTGCAGTCGTTTTGGCTTCTTTTTTTTTTCTTATGGTTCGGTACGTCTTGGCTTCAACTTTCCAATGGATGTGGAATCACTTCGATTAGACTTAAAACATTTTTTTACAAATTTTTCATTAAGCCTATGTTAAAAGGAGGTTTGTGCCATTTCCAGAATTTTGTCTGCATTGGTAATTTTTTTCTAAATAAATGATAAAGATTTTGAATTTTCTTTAAGCATGGGTATGTAGGGCTTGATTTATACTTGCAAATGATGATGGAATCACTCCATTTGGAGCTCAAATGAAATTTTGGCAAATTTTTTACTAGCCTTGTGTGAAAAAGGTTTAACGGTGACGACTACAATTTTTGCTAATTTTCCTATGTTCCATGTTAAAATGACTATGTATTTTTATTTACAATGGTAATGGCTGCAAAGCTTGTGATTTTAGGATTCTTTCCATGCTAGAATCACTTAAATCACTTAAAGCTTGTATAAATTTTTGGTTATGGCTATGTAAATAAGGCAAAATCATGGTTGTGGTGCATTATCCCTTTGGGGATGGAAGTGATTGATATGTGTAGCTTTTCTTGTCAACATGCAAAAATTATGTTTAAAATTTATTTTTTTAAGAAAAGCAACAACTTTTCTATTTTTAGAAGGCTTATGGCTATATGCTTTTATACGTTTTAATGCTTTTTTCTAAATGTATGCATAGTTTCAATGCTTTTTTCTACATTTATGCATAGTTTAGACTAAGAGATAGTTTTTTCTATATGGTTTTGGCTATAACATTTTGGTTATGAAGTAAAAGGCTATAAAATATGGTAATAATGCTTTTATGAAATTTCTTAAGCCAACTTAGATAAACACCTTAGAGCTTTTTACATAGGCTAATTTCACCTCCGACTAGATTTTTTTTCCAAGTTTGCTAAGGAATCCCAATTCATCATGATGCAAGGTTGTAATAATGTTTTCTTGTGGAATTCCTTAAGCTAATTTAGATCAACATCTTAGAGCTTTTTATAGAGGCTAATTTTACCTCAAGTAGATGTTTTCTCTAGATTTGCTAAGCAATTTCAATTCATCATAATGCTTTTCTTTTTGCTTCATGTAGGATTTTTTGAAGCCCGTCCTCATCATTATGGAGTTGGTGGGTATTTTGTGCTACATTGTTCATCCCAAGACCAATGCCCCACTCCTTGATATGCCTTTGGGGAAGGCTTCACTATGGTTTTGGCCTAGGGCAAGGGAATTCCTTACCTACATTCTACAAAACTTTAGTGTGATGTTATGGTCACATTTGTTCATAGATGTGGCCGAGGCTGTAGTGGAGTCTTTGCTACCTCAAGCATCTAGCTTGGTTTCCAAGTTCATCACCGACAAGCTGTTAGCAAGAGGATCAGTAGATGCTATTAGTCCATGTTAGCTCACAGAGATCTAGATGATGCCAGAGTATAGTTAGTATAATGTTGACAATACTTTGATGGTGGTGCATATAGCCCACACATTATTACAGAAACCTCCTGGCACTGTGTATCATCTACAAGGGTAAGCATGATTATTGTAATGTTTTTATGCTTTTGGCTTGACTACCTTTCCTAACTTCATCAGGTTTACAAACTTCTTGCAGGTACAAGGCCAATGATCAAGGCTTAATCATCAATAATCAAATCTTGGTAGTGGCCCAAACTACTTTAAATGAGTTCACCAAGAGTCATCGGATAACAATTATTGTGTATCAACAGTTAAGAGAGGACTTTGATGTATATGCTTGAAGGTTCAACCTTGTATACAAGAAGTGTAAGGATGATGTGATGATGCACAACTAGTGGGTAGACTTTGATAGCATGGATCATACTCTTGTAGCTAGGACCTTCGCTCAAACCACACTAAAGAAGAAAAGGAAAGGTAAACATAAAGGCTATAGCTTATAGTGTTTCATGGTTATAACTCTAAGTGTTCTATTGCGTTAACTGGTTATTAAATTTTACTTGTATTGATGCTAAATTTTGGTTGTTACTTTGCAATACCTTCCACCTTTGTTAATGTCATCATACCACTTTTAGGGGCACGCCATGAGGATACCCTCATCCTAAAGTTTGGAGAGGTGATACAAGTACAAGAGTGGCTAAGGGGATAGGTCCCTAGGTACGTTCAAGCAAACATCCAATGTGCAAGTTTGCTTAATGTATTTATGGCACATATCCCTTCCATCCCTACTACAAAGATGTTGCATGTCATCGACTCCTTCGATGAGAAGGCTGGTCATTTCAGCATCATCATCTGGGATGTGAAGGTTAACATGGATATTGATGTGGGCCTCTTCCACAACTTGTCATTGTTCCTACTGATAGGGCAAAAATTCCAACAAGAATAGTGAAAGAATTAGTCCATTGTGATGAAATTTTGAAGTGGCTTAGTGCCAACATGGGCCACTTTGGAATTTCCATGGATGTCTCCATGAACCCTGATGCAAAGGAGTCATATCCTTTTTTCAAGTCTCATGCATTTCCTAAACTATTATCGCAAAAGAAGGTGATTAGCATTGTGCAAGGGTGGACCTTCAAAATGGTCCTAGTAGATGGCACCAGGTTCAACTAAGTGACTATCTTGACTATTGGGCTTCAAGAGGAGATCTTTAGACTCCATGCAGACACCTCTACAATAATCCACATGCACTTTGCATTTTTTGTGGGTAATCTGAAGATATTTGTGGAGTTTCTAGTGGTGTATAAGAATGGGCAATAGATTCCCTAAGACCCAAGCCAACTTTCTGACCCTTGGATAAAGCACATTTATCTAATAATATAGGCTCAGAACTCACCAGAAGGGATGGATGATACATTATCCATTACTGCTACGGATGCTAATGTCAAGTAGTTTCTGCATCCTGATACCATAGATGATGAGGAGACTCTCACATTTCCAGTGAGCATCTAGGAGGCTAAACAACTATGTAGGGAGGAAAAAGGGGCTACCATAGAGAAACTTAAGAGGCCTATGGAGGAAGCTTAAGTTTAAGCTTAGGCCATCATCAAACCAACCTACCCCAAAGAAGCTTAAGTTTAAGCTTAGGTCATCATAGTAGGCATTTATAGGTATGCTTTCTTTAAATTTTGCTATTTCATGTTTTATTTTATGGCTACTTTATGATTTCATGTGTTAACCAATTTTCTATGTGTTATGGTTGTAGATAAACATTAGGCTATGGTAGCCTAAGCTGCCACGAAGGTAGAACAAAGGCATGCAGAAGAGGCACTTCTAAAGAAACCTATGGTTGAAGGATTTGTCAATGCGGATTTAAAAAATCTAGATGCCTTATTCAGAGAGATGGCGTCGGGTACATCTCCCATCATCATCCCAGAGGAGGAGCTAGGTGTGCTCATGCCTTAATATTTTTGTTATATCTTATAGTGTAATTTTGGTTTTCATCTGAACAATTCGATGATTTTTATGCTTATAGTAGTTCCTGAGCCACCAGTGTAAGCACTTGTCCCTAAATTTCATGTGAAACCATGGGTGGAGACTCTATACAAGGTAGAGTTCATGCATGAAATGACAAAGCAAATAATTTAGGATTAATTAGCAATCCTAAAGTATATGGCAAATAACATATGCAGATGGACCTCATCTCCCAGAAGGTTGAGGACTGAAAAGATCACTGTGCTTGGACCCTAGAGTGGGGTAAGTGATAGTACAAGGTGAATTGTGGGGCCTACCTTAAGTGGCTCAAGGAGGAGTTAGTTGAACAACGCAAAAGAGAGTGGTTCATCCAAGGGATCCAAGTAGAGAGTTCTTATCAAATTTTTGAAAGTACTCTCATGATGGAGCAATCCCCTACTACTTGGATTACCACTACTATAGGCAAGACCTCTATGACTACTACTACTTGGAAGCCTCCTACTTGGACAATTATAGATAGGACCGACATCCTCTCTAGCATTGATCTCGGGAATGTTTACTGGGTCAACATGACAAAGGACCAAATTCCATCGTTTGAAGGAAGGCCTTCCACTTCTATCCCTAGAAGTAATGGAGCTGAAATCTCCATATGTTAGATGTATTTTATATTTTTCTTTAAGTTATGATTTTGGATATGGGTTACTAACTAGCTATATGTTATTGCATTTTAGGCCTCAGGAGACATTGGTGGTCCCAACGGTGAGGTTGGAAATGATCCACCACTTCCTCCTTTGGATGCCACTTAGTAGCCTCCATAAGCTTAGCTTGTTGGCTATTTGTCTTTATTTTTATGTTGATGGCTATGATTAGTCAAGATTATGTTATAGATGATTATTATTTTTTGAGATTTTTGCCACACAGTGTGGCCACGGCTGTGTATGTTGTGGACATTCTAACTTTAAATTTAAATATTGGTTTTAATTTTGGCTATGCATATCTGTAGTTGTAGTAAACATTGTAAATGTTTTGAACATTAAGAAGGCTATGTTGATGTTTTGGTTATAACATTAAATGGCTAATCAATGCAATAATAGGCTAAACAAAAAGAAGTATAGTAATAGAGAAGATGTTCACTAGTTTTAGGCCATCGCGAGCACATGTTATATTGTGTTTCTAGTTTAAGTCCATGGCAAGTCATATTGCCAATTTAAAGTCTTAGCAAATTACGATGCCAATTTAGAGTCTTAGCGGACTGTGATTTTGCTAGTTTAAGGCCATAGCGGGCCATGTTGTGTAATTATCTTTGCTAGTTTAAGGCGATGATGGGCCATGATGCCAGTTTAAGGTCTTAGTGGACCAATTATGAAAAAGAAATATATTTATAAGGTTTTTTAATGTTTATAATACAAGTAAAGAAAGCTGTAGTGAATGAAAGTAGAAACATAGGCTATATGCATAGCCCATGTGCATAAAGAGTAAAACAAAAATGCATAAAAAGATATAAAAAATTGCAAAAGAAAAGTTAGGCTATCTGGCTATTTGGTTATAAGGGTATGTGATGTAAAGATTACTTCACTTGTACAGATTCTTCCTAATCTTTGCTAGATTAGGGAATGAGTAAGGTTTGTTTTGCACAAGCTTGTACTTGCCATCACCTTCACTGATGATGCTAAAAGGGAGTTCATCCCATAATGCATCCTGTTGCTTATCGTTATCATTGTCAAGTCATTTGTCTCTTTCGGGTTGTTGGACTTCATCACTAGGAGCTTCTTCTTGGAGCCCCACTTCGAACCCCTGACATATGTTCACATTGTTGATAGCTAGGGGCATTGGGTTATCACCATGAATGATAATGTCACCTCCCTCGTAAGGAAGGTGAATTTCTTGATGGATGGGAGAGCACATGACTCATAATTGAGCCAACCAAGGCCTTCCCAAGATAAGGTTGAATCCTAGTGTCTCTTCCATAACCAAGAAATTGGCACTTGTGGGAAATTGCTCCCCGACTACAAAATCCAAGGAGATAGACTGCTTGATGGCAACTCTTGATCCATTGAAGAACTTAAGAGCTGTAAAGGCTATAGGTTATATCTACTCAGTTAATCCTAATCATTCAATGATGGTGCATGGGATGACATTAGTTTTGTCCTCATCAGCAACATGCACCTGATGTACTTTAAACTATCCTATGCATATTGTTATGAGTAGAGGGGCTATAGTTACTTCACCATTTTGGGGATTACCCTTGATTTCTCTATCATAAAATGTTAAAGGTGTTGACTTCTCCTTCCTTGGTAAGGGAGGAATCATCACTACATGGATGGCTTCCTCATTAGAGGGGATGTCCTCACTAATAGGGATGGAAGTCAACATTTTGACTAACACCTCATGATGTGTGATGAAAGTCATGATTAAGTCATAAAGGCTTAAAGTTATATTCTTCTACTTGAGGGATTACTTGACTTGTTCCATTACACTAAGAAATTTTCTATCATTGCTTGTGGGCTTGTCGCCCCAGTTGTACTTGACTTTCTCCATGCATCCCAAAATGTGAATTTTGTCTTCAGGTTATGGTTGTTTAGGCCTTTGCTTGTTGTTCTAGTTATGGCCTATGGTGTCCTCCTATGGCTTGTTGGCTAGATTAGGTTAGGTAGAGGAGGTCATGGGTATAGCCGAAATGGGAGTGGGCTTCAGTGGGCTTACTTCCTTTTGTGCCTCCATCTGTTTGTCACCCTTGTTTTCAAGCTTTTGCTTATGCTTTTTTCTTTGTTTGGTTGAATTTTTTTGGTTTTTAGCTATTGGTTGTGTAGAAGAGGTAATAGCATTGGCTAGCATAGGTGGTTGTTGCGTAGTTGTTTGGACTACAATAGGTTGGGTTATGTTAGGCTAGGCTACCTTGATGATAAAAGTTTTCCTTGAAGTCACTTGTGATGATACTCTTATCATAAAAGGGGATCTTGAGCTGTGGGAAGTTGAAGAAGCTATTTCATTGTAGAACAACACTTGAATCACGAATGGTTCTCTTGCAAGTCTCCAATTGTCATCAATGTTGAATGTTGAAATAACATAAGGGATGTCATTAGTATTCAACAGATCTTTGTAGACTTGCGTCCACTAGTTTTGTGGTCAAACTAGGTTTGAAGCATCTAAGACTAGCTCCCTATGTATCATCCTCTGTAGGTCATCCTTCAATGCAAGGTAGAAGTCTACATCATGACTTGGAAATTGGTGATAATGGCATAAATGATCCAGTTTAAAGTACCTAGGTAGTTGGGGATCATCTTTTGTTGCTCAAGTGGGATCTTTAACTATTTCGCATAACCGCTCATGTTTCTTTTGAGCGACTTCGGTCATTTATTTATGTTGCATGTGCCCACTCTTTAATAGTTGGTCTAGTAACTTGGATGGTTTCATAGGTAAGGTAGTGTATTTGGACATGTCCTTTCATTTGAAGTTAGTTCTAGATGTTCTCAATGTAGTAGCCTTAGAGGTTAAGGATTGGTTATTGCCATCATAAATGGGAGTGTTAGGTGGGTTGGCCCTTCGCCCCTAGCTTGTGATCTTTGTTTCTTTGGTTGTAGTTGCTATAGTTGTATTGTTTTGTTTACTTTTCTCTTTGTATCTCCATGTATGTTGAATTTTGTATGCTATGGAGGTTAGATTTTGATTGCCCTCCACAGCATCTTCTATATTTTTAGTTTAAGAAAATTTCTAGCTGAGGGATTGCAAGTCAATGTAGTAGAGTTTGGACTTAATAAAGTCATTAACTGCTCCATTGAATATGGCCAAAAGATGGGCTTCAGCTATGGGCTATGTTATTTCATTGATTAGTCCATTCCATGGCTAGATGAACTTCTGTATGAGTTCTAAGGACACCTGCTTGACCTTCATGAGTTGGTAAAGCATAGTGTTAGGCTTCAAGTTATACTTGAAGCAGCTGAAAAACTAGGCTACTAAGTCCTCTAAAGAGGATATGGATCCTTTGGGTAATATGTAGTACTAATCAAGTGCTTTCTCAGTCAAGGACATAGGAAAAATCCTCATGATTGTACGAGGTCATGGTTGTAATAGTAGGCATTCAAATCAAAAAGTAATAAGGTGAGCATTAGGATCACCTTCTTCATTATATTTGCTAAATTATGGAATAGGGACACCAGAAGGACGTGTCAAGGGTGGGACTATAGGACTTATGGGATCTTCCTGGTAGAAGTCCATAAACTTGATAGTTTGTGAGGTAGAGGCTTTAAGCCTTTTCAACTCCTTTGTCAGGTCTTGGATCATCTAGAAGGCTTGATCCAAGCCTTGTGGTGGCCTAGTTGGTTGTCGAGTTTGCACATAAGGTTGTGGCATCATGTGTGAGGCTTGTGGTCTCACTATGGGTTGTAGGATGAAAGAAAGAGGTTGTGTCATGGTTGTAGCTTGTGGACCAAACAAGGAAAAGGATGTTTATGTTAGTACTTGAGGCACAAATGGGACAAAGGAGGTGTATGACCCGTGAGTTTCTTAAGGTCCCATGGTGGATCCTGTATAGGTAGTTAATGGATTTATGGTGGTAAAAACCACCATTGATGGTTGCACAAATTGAGGTTGTGTGGTAAATGGCATAGATGGTATATAGATTATTGGTTGTCATGTTGATTGAGTTTGATGTACGGCTATGACCAATGTGGGACTAGCCATGGTAGGGTAAGGAGTGTAAGATGGTGGCACCATTTCCATGGAGAAAACAAAAGTGTTAGAGGAAGGCACTGTGACCTTGGGGGATGTTTGTTGGAACAATCCTCCCAGGATGTTTTTGGGCTCAGATTCTATCCTAAATTCATCCTCCTCCTCTTGTTGTTTTTCTAATATATGCTTGTCATCTTCCTCTTCCATCGTGATCAATTGAGCTAGGATGTTGACATAAACATCAGTTAGAGGTATTTGGTCATCCGGGGAAGGGATATACTCTTTTTCATCTCGATGTATGAGCTCAAATTTCCACATGTGGAATCATGACATCAACTTGTATTTTGGTGCAAATGTAATTATAACAAGCTTCATTTATGGAGGTAAAGTTGGGACTTTCCCCTTTGACCCTCAAAGATCACCTCCATTCGATGATGGCATTGTCTTTGGGGTCATAGACCCTCATGGCTTATTGGAGGGTGAGGGGCAATTTAGTGGATTTTTGGAAAGACATGGCTCTTTTATTGAAAATGGCTTAAAATGGGCTATAAATGATAGAATAAAATTAAATTCCAGTGAATGGAATTTAACAATGTTTAACAGGAAGCAAAAATAGCTAAAAATATAGTACTTACTAAAATTAGTAAAGGGGGCTTACCCTTTTACTAAAAATGAAAAACTACAAACGTTGGTATCAAGTGTGATCCAAGTTAGCCTTCCAACTACCTCTACGCTGGGTATGGCAAGGGGGGAAAGAAGGGGAATAAGATGATGGGAATTGCACACCTTCTAACTCAACATTGATGAGGGGAAGGTTGAAGACCAAAGTGGAAAGTTGGTGTTTCTTCCATAAAAAAATGGTCTTGGCAGGCTACCAATTTTCTCAACTTGGAAAAATGAGGGGAAAGTTAACTTCTAAAAGTTTGGTAGTTTTCAGAAGGGTTGCACCACCAACTTTAGAAGCAAAAAAAGATTGAAATTAGTAGCAAAAAAGAAAAAGGGGAAAGGTTTAAATGGTGTCTTTGGGGCTAAAAAAATCATAGTAGTTATTGTGAAAAGCCACCATCCAACCACCTGCAACTTCCACACTACAATTTTAATCATAGGGGAGAAGGGGCAGCGCTGATCTTTTGGGAGCTTTGGCTACAAAAATATGGAAAAAGGCTTTTAATTTACAATGTTGGCTTTGGAAAAGCTGGTGTTAAGCCCTTCCCATGTTGGCCTTGGAATTGCTTCCAGGTTCGGTATGGCAAGAAGGGAAACAAGGATGAGATAAAGGAAATCTCACTCCTTCTATTTCAACATTGGAGAGAGGGGAAAAAGTTTGAAGGCCAAAATGGAAACCTGGCAGTTTCCAAAAATTATTTTGGCAAGTTGCCAACTTTTACCACAAAAAAAGGGGAAAGTAGGTTTGGTTGGCATGGAAACCAACATTGGTTTTGTAAAAATTGTGGTAGCAAAAATTAAATGGTTGTTAAGGCTTCCACATTGGCTTTGTTCTAAAAATTCACAGCAGGTGTTGTGAAATTACAACACCTAAATGACTTGAAACTTCCACGTTGGGATTTCTACTGTAGGGAGGGTAAGGATAGCGTTGAATTTCCAAGGTTTTGGCTGTAAAAAATGCAAATTTAGTACTAGGAAATAATGTTGGTAATATGGCTAACAAATTTTGGCATAGAAATTGGGTGAAGGTCCTCCTTCTAGTGCCAAGAAAATTGTTGCTACCAGAAAATTCAATCACTGGAATGAAGACTAACGGATCTAGTGCACAATAGTCCTCAACCTTAGATCCCCAAGGTCTCCACAAAAATGTGAGATTCGAGGTGCCCTGGCTAATCTAGTAGATCAACCAAGGACTTGGAGGGTTTGCAAAATAGTGTAATGAAATGGAATGAAAAAATGGATAATAGATCTAAATAATGCACAGAAAATAAAAAAATATACCTTGCACACAAAATTCAAAACTTAAAACTTTATTAAGAAAAACTAAATCATAAGTTAGAGAAATGTATACAAATGGTGCCTAATTGGGTAGTAAGGGGGTTCACTTGGACGAGGGTTCAAGGTCCATTGAAGTTGATACAGTCAACTCCACGATCCAAATGTCCTTCCACTTTCGATGCTATCAAACTCCGATGTTGCAATCTCAAATCTGTAATGTTGGCTATGGTGAGGGTTGAGAGATGTAAAGAATCCAAGTTGCCTAAGTGCTCTACACTAGGAGTTGGAAACCCCAAGAGTGCAACGTAGAGCTTGGAAACTCACAAATCCCAAAGGGAGTTACAAGCTCATAGTTTCACAAGGTTTCTACAAAGGATTCAAGAGGATACAATTGTGGAAACTTGCAAGAAATCTTGAGTTCTTGAAAATGCCCAAGTGTAAAAATATGAACAAATTGTTCAATTATGTAACTAATGGTAATCCTCTTGCATTGAAAAAGTGTGGAACTACCAAAGTATTGAACCGTGAAAAATTTTGGAACCTATAAATGATGTTGGAGGCTAGTTTTTATAGGTGTTAGGCCATGAATGAGGCTAAAAAATGGCTATGATTTGCCTGTAATTTGGCTACACAATGGCTGTAAATTTTCTACCAAATTCCTACAAATTTCTTTCTTGTTCATGTGAAATGGGTGCCCAAAATTAGGGGATTACCATATATAGTAAGTGCCTTCTCCCCATGGCCATTCTATTTACTATAAATAGTAATTGGGGCACACCTTCCATGCTAGAGATGAATCTTCCACATTGAGCTCTCCACCAAGCTTACAGACATGGCTGGTCAATGTTGGAGTGCATGAAGTGTTGAAATTTGACTTTTGTGGCTTCCATGATAGGGGGATGCAATTTCCACACTGGGGAAAAACTTCCATATTGATGGAAGAAGGTTTCCAAGCTGAGCATGTAGCCTTTATGTTGGGGGGTGTGGGGGGAGAGTTTCCAAGATGAGGGAAAATCCCTAACCTGCCCATGCTGGGGTTAGGTGAGATATACAGCCGTGCAAGTGTTTCTAGCATAGAAAAATGTATACCCCTCATAAAACCCATCAAATTACCATTTTGGCATTCCAAAAGGCATTTTTGGAAACTCCCACTACCCCCCACCCCCAAGCCTAAATATAAACACTATGTGACTTTTTTCACTTGGGGAATGAGGCTTTGGCCACTCATGAGGTATATTTCAATCCCAAAAGTATAAAGTATTTGAAATTTCCCACTATGGATTACAATCTTTACATTTACAATGAATTTTGCCTTAGGTTTTATGGGATGAAAACTACATGATGAAAATTGACTATAACATGCAAATTTTTGTGGTGTTTCATAACTGCAATAAGATTTAGCCATTGGCAAGGTCTATGGAAATAATTAATTGAATGGCACTGTCAATGATCTTATAAAGATTTTCCTTCTCGTGTGTTCCCCAACTAATAGTCTCTACAATTTGTTATAGATGACTCCTTAAAGGCCTATAATCTTGTGGCAGTGGTGTTGGAACTTGTTGCTACTATTGTTCTTACTGTTGTTATTGTTGTTGCTCTTGTTGCTGGCCACTGTGTCTTGCTTGCTATTATTGCTCACTAGTTTGAGTGTTTTCCTTAGTGCTTATTTGTTTCTCCACTTGATCCTTCTTTCAAGGTACTGACTTGATCATTTTAGCATATGAGGCATTCTATGCTTTCTTGAGGACATCATTTTTGTACCCTTGAATGCCAACTTGTTTACATAGCTTCTTGATAAGGTAAGGGAAATGAAGTGTTAATTTCTATGCCTTCTTCTCCTTGAACTGCCTTTAGATTTCCATGAAGTAGAGGTGTGCGATATTTACATTAAATTTCCCATTAAGATCACACTTCCTTTAGCTACATATGTTGAAATTTTGTTCAATATTTTTGTGGGAAACATGTGGTATGTGCCAATTTTAAAATAGATTTTCTCTTCTAGGGTCATCTCACTATAATCTTTATCATCTTTCTTGTACACTTGCTGCAACCATGACTTCTTTGCATCTATGTCAGATCTACTGATAGTTGTGCCACTTTTGCCCCCTTCATTGGGTATATTCAAGGCTCCAGCGATCACCTTAATGGAATAGGATACTAAGACTCCTTCAATTTTGACTGTAGCATATGCTTGTTTGTTCATCCAAAATTGGAGTGTCCCTCCTAAGTACCATCTCCACTTATTAAAGTGGACCACAAGGGAGATTACCAGAGTTGGGTCTTAATAGTATTTGGGGCAAACGCCATGAATGGGCCAAAGTTGAGCTCAACAATCATGGTAGACACGATGGATTTCTCCTAAATAGCTTAAAGGCATTCAAATGATAGCATGAGTTGTTGTCCTTGTTCTGGCACTGGTGAAACCTCTGCCTCTATTTGGGCAGATTTCTCTGTGACAAGAGTTTCTTGATAAATGCTGAAAGATTATGCCTCCTACTCTACATATTTTTTCTTGCAAGGCTTGTTCCCCAGTTTAGCCCCTTCCATGGCCTTTTGTTCTCTTACTTGCTCTCTTTTCGAGGCCGTTTGCAATCATCAAGGATTTGAAAATTATTAAGATGTTTACACCAATTCTTAATAGCTCTTTTTCTTACTCGTACCCTTAGTTAGATCAAGTTCTTAGCTTATCATGATTGCAGAGTTAGAAACATTTTAAAAAAGAAACCCCTTAAAGTGTTATTTCTTGTATAACCCTTTATAGTTGTCAATTTTTCTCTTCTTTATGGCCTAAATAGTTAGTATGGTACCTTAGGAGTCTTATTGAATCTTTATTATGATTGATTAACTTTAAAATTTTTGTTTTCCCTTTTGTATGTATCCTTATGATACCTTTTGGGCATTAAAAAATTCTAACTCAAATTGTAGTGATATCACGCAAAGTACACCATTTCCCCTCCTCCTTCTAATGACTAAGTTGAGAGCCTTATGATCAATAAGGTTCACGAATTTCTAAAATTGGAGCTACAAGGGTTAAGTTATGAGTGTTGGAAGTTACAATGTGAGAACTCTTGGTTGCAAAGAAAAAAAATGGCAACAACTCCCTTCTTATGAAAATGAGAAATGAAAAATTTTTCCAACTCACCTATGCTATATATACTGTTTTATATGCACAATATCATAGATCATATATTATACATATGATATCGTAGGCAATCTAATATTGTAGCTACGATATCACCATTGAAATTTTCAAATTTTCCTTGGACTTTTTGGGAAAAGAGTGAGTCAAAACAAATGTTTGGAAGATAGGAAGCATGTCTAGATGGTCGTGGAATGGATATGATGCTCCAATTGTAAACAATAACTATTGAAAGTCTATGATAAGGGAATCTCAGGCTACGAAAGTTTATTAAGTGTGTATAAGATAGATGAGAAAGACATGAATGTTTAGATGTTAAATGGAGTTATTAGATGTTAAGGGAAGTATTTATTGATACTTATTGTTCGTAGAAGGCTCAATATGATGTGGTATTATTTGTCAAGTATGAAATACAAGAGTTACACAAGTGGGTTCTCCCCAAAGCAAGCTCTAGCCCTTAGTGCCCTTACATAACCACACCACAAAGTGTCTGTAGGCACTTAAGGAGTTGAATGTAATGCATACCTATCTTGCAAAATGCACATGTTAGTAGTACCAAGTTGGAAAATTATGCTATGCTATACAAAACCACAATTCATGATTAATCATACAGTGAGATGAGATGGACTTAAAAGGGATTGTAGAAATCAAGACGTGAGGTGTCTTACTATAGGCATAATGAATTCTTATGTGTTATTGGTGATTAAAGAAATCATTAGCCTTTTTTTCCAAGTTCCAAACCAAGTCTAGACCATTGTCTAGGGACATCACATCACTTTACCTCTCAAATGCACAACCATAAGACTATCACAGTTGTAAGGAGTATCATCACTTGGCGTTTTGTCCAAGGGAAGAGTTTATGCATTGCACTTGATTATATTTTTGAAATTCTTGAGAAGTCACCTATCTTTAGGCATGGGTAACATGTCTTTCTAGTGGGACCCTTGGGAATTTATTTTGTGCATAATTTTTATTTTTATCTATGTCAACCTTAGTAGAGGACTACCTTCATACATGGTACAACAACACTTATTGTACCCGTACTCCCATTTTTCATTAGATCTATAAGAATATAATTACAACCTTAACAACATATAGAACATATAGTAATGGTCCAAGAGATTCCACAAATCCCCTTGATGTCACACCCTTTACATACCCCCTTAGTTCTTCACTTTTCTATCCAGGCATAATGATCAAAAGTTTATTCTTAGTTTTATGATGAGAAAGAATATCATTATGGCCATGGTAAGATCCTCTTATTATTGGAATTGATGGATGGATGTTGTGATCACACTGTAGAAACAATCAGTTCCGTATGAATCAATAACATAGCAAAATCTTCACCTTATTTGTGACTACATCACACCTTATTCTTGGTGTTTCATTAAAATTTTAAAAAAAAAATATGTACAAGTAAAATGAAAACAAAGTATGAAAGATTGTAAAAATAGTAAGAATGAAAAGATGGAAAGAATAGAAAAATTAGTAAAGAATAGAAAAATGTTAAAGAATTAAGAATTTATTAAGAAATTAGAAAATATAAAAGTAAAAATGTATCAAGAAATGTAAAAATGTAAAGGAAAGTGAAAAATTCAATAAAGTACAACATTCAATAAAGTGCTTGCACGTCCAAAAGGACACCCCCATGATTATCATTAGGATCATTCAAATGAAAGAAAGAATAGGTAGAAGACTATTGGGAAAATTAAGTAGATTCCTTAGGATATTCATAGTAGAATTTGACTTGTTGGGTGTTAGCAAGAATGAGCTTCTGTAGATAGGATGGGTGGTAGATATGAAAGGCACATGATGGATAAGTGGCTTGAACAATGTATGGTCCCTTCCAAAGTGTCTAAAATGTGGCTTTTGGGGTAAATGATTAGGATTATAGTAAAGGACCTTATCACCCAATTGTATAGTCACTTTCCTTATCCGTGTATCATGCCTAAGTTTGGAGTAACATTTGTGGACTTCATTGTTCATGAGTGCTACAAGATTATTTTTGTCTAAGATATTTAGATTCATGAGGCGTTCTTGTTGGACTAAGCTCAAATCAATATCAAGTTGACTGGAAGTAGCTAAAGTGTGGAGCTCTACCTAGATTGGGAGCATTGGTAACTTACTATAAACTAACTCATATGGTGAGTATCCTATAGGTAATTTCCATGTCATCCTATAGGCCCATAGAGAATCATTTAGTTTGGTGCTCCAGTCTTTTCTAAATCTACTAACCATCCTAGTGAGCATCCTAGTAATCTCTCAATTAGTCACTTCGACTTAACTAGTTTCTTGGGGATGATATGGTCTTGTCAACTTACAATTCACCCCAAGTTGTTGCTCAAGTTTTTGGAATGTGGCACTATTGAAGTGAGCCCCATTATCTGATACGAGCATTCTCGGTACTCCAAATTGATTCAGCACTTGCTGTTGGAAGAATTTGGTAGTTGTCTTTGCTATACAGTCTTTTACTACAGCAGCCTCTATCCATTTTGTACAATAATCCATAGTCACAATCATGTACACTTTCCCATTCGACATTGGTGTTATGGATTCCATTAAATCAATTTCCCATCTATAAAATGGCTTAAGTGGTTGTATCCAATGTTGTGGCCCTTCATATCTGGTCATAATTCCTCCATCCCTTTGGCATTATTTACAAGATTGCAAAAAATTATGGGCATCTCTAAAAAATGTAGGCCAAAAGTAGCCTACCATTATTAGCTTAAGTGTTGTTCTACATCCCACATAGTGGCCACCACATGGACCTTTATGAGCATCTTGTGATATCCTTGGTTGATCACATTCTAGCACACACCATCTGACTAGCTCATTTGCACAAATCTTGTACAGATTATCATTAATTTCCATATATCATTTTTCTCTATGAAGGAATTGCTCTCGTTGTTCCTTACTCCAATCAACATGAAGCTCTTGTGTTGATAGATAAGTTAGATATTCGGTTTTCCATGGCTTCCCTATTGAATTTATAGCCTTCACTATTTTACTAAACATGTTCTCATCAAGGAACTGGTTAGATAAAGGTTCTACTTGATCTTGGGCATTCCACTTTAGCCTTAATAGATGATCAACTACCACATTTTCTATGTCCTTTTCAGTGATCATCGTGATGTTGAATTCTTGCAAGATAATAAGCCATCTTATCATCTTGGGATTGACCATTGGTTTATTCATGAGAAATTAGATGGCACTATGATCAGTATGGACATAAATTTGATACCTGAGCACATAATGTCTAAACTTCTCAAGCACGTACACCATATCCATCACTCCTTTTCTATTGTGGTGTAGTTCAATTATGCCCCACTGATGCTTTTACCAGTACAATGTATATAATAAGGTCTCTTCTAATCATCTAGTTATGTTAATACTACACCAAGCACATACTTGGAAGCATCGATCATAATGTGAAAAGGGCTAGACCAATCCAAACCTTGAAGGATTAGTGTCTAGATTAGTTTCAATTTTAGACTTTCAAATGTCTTTTTGCATGATTCTGTCCATTCAAAAGATGAATCTTTCTTAGTTATTTCCACTAGTGGTTTTGCTATCTTTGAACAATTTTCAATAAATCTTTGGTAATATCATGTATGGCCCAAAAATGATTTGACATCCTTAACTGTCTATGGCCTTTGGGTGATATTCTGTATGACCTGAATTTTTTCAAGATCTACTTTAATACCTTTCTACCAGTTGAGCTTGAGAGTAGTTCCCACACATCTTTTTAGTACCTGCTCTAGCTGATCCAATGCCTGTTTGAAGTCTAGTTCATATGTTAAGTAATCATCCATGAACACCCCAACACCATTTCCAATCTATTTCTAGAAGATACTTAGTACTAATCTTTGGAAAGTGGGTGGTGCATTGCAAAGACAAAAGAGCATCTGCTTGTAGGCAAATATTTTCCATGAACTGGTGAACATCATTTTCTCCTAGTCTTTAGATGCAATGTGGATCTAATTATATTCACTGTATCTATCCAAAAAAATGTAGTACTCATGTCTTGTGATGGTATCCAGGACCTAGTCAACAAATGGCATAAGGAAGTGATCCTTAAATGCAACATTCAACATTTGAAAATTAGTGTAGACTTGTCATTTGCCCATCTTCTTTGAAACAATTACTAAAGGACTAACCCATTCACTATCCACAATAAGATAGATGAATCCTACCTTTAGTAATTTCTCCAACTCCTACTTGACTACTTCTTTCATTTTATGATTAAGCCTTCTTTGAGGTTGGTGTAATGGTTTGATTATGTGATCAATATATATCTGATGTTGACAAATCCTCATATTAATTATGTTGATCTCATTATAAGACCATGCAAATGTTATGGATCACTTGTTAACTACTTCTAGCAACTTCTTCTTTTGTTCTTTCTTTACGTTAGCATTGATTATTACCAACTTCTTATTGTTTAAGAAAGCATATTCCAATGTTTCCAGTAGGGCTTTTAATTCCAACAGTTCTAGCTTCATAGTGTCTAGAATCTCTAATTGTCCCTAGTCTATTTCTTATTTTTAACTTATCTATGGGTAGGAGTTCCTTCTCCTTAATTACTCTAGCTTATTAGCTTCTTCAATGTAGGTACTAACAATTTGATCTAATGGTCCATGTACTTATTAGATTCAATTTCTTCATCGATGATCAACCACTAGGTGCCCTCTTGCTATGTGGCTACTGCATACAAACACTTTTGCACACATATCTCCTCTATACATTTATTGCATGCCTTGGTATTTTTTTATTTGATGGTCCATATCCTCTATGTGCAATTGCATCCATTATCATTATATGCAATACATGGAATTCTACAGCTCTGTATGATACCAGCTTCATCTTCCTTGGAAATTTCCAAGGACATGTCTCGTATACCAAGCTTAGCATCAATAGTGCTAATCCAAGCTCTTCTCGTGATGATTAGGAACTCTCCCTTATTTTTACCTACATGAATTACCAAAAAATTTGTAGGGTATGACTAGCCACTGATGGTTGTAATCACATCATCCACCTATCCTAGTGGAATCGTGATTGATTGGTCTACAAGCTCTAACCAAATGTTGCTCTTCTTTAATGGTGAAAGATTCCAGGTTTGATACATGTTTTGTGAGATCAGATTTACCCTTGACTCGGAATCAAGTAGATCCTTGCATGGTTTCTACCCTGCTACTTGAAGGTAAACTAAGGGACTTCCCAAATCTATTCACTTCCATTGAAGGACTCCTACCTTTATCTAATGGGTGATTGTTTAAGTAAGCATGACAATGGTTACATTGGGATTCAATGAAGAGGAAAGTTTGTTATTCTTTGGAGGATTGGATGTGGATGGATGGAAGTAGATGTGATCTCCATTCTTTGAAACTTTTCGAGACTCATTTGGAAGAGCAGTTGTTTTCTAGATTGTGGTTTGCACGTGATCACATCCTCCTACATATTGATCATCCATGTTGCATTTTTTAGTTATGGTTGTGATGGTAGTTCCCCCTACATGACAAGAGGTGGTACTAGTGGGAGAGGATTTGGATGTTGATTGGAAGAACCAATTGTGGATGGATGCATGTACAAGTTTGAATCTATTCTTGGTAGTGTTGGTATATGGTACTTAGTGGGATAATATTGTGGAGTCTAAACTATGGCATTACCAGGAGATATTGGATATTGTATGTAGTATCCATATGGGTCTGGCTACTGATATGGATATTATTGCCATGGTGGTGGGATGGCCCACGATTGGGGTTGTTACCACTACTAATAGCATTGCTCTTGTGGTTACGGGTAAGCTCCACTGGGAGAGTACGTGGATTGGAAGTTTTGCCTATAGTTACCCTGAGGGAAAGGTAACCTTTAGGGCATCTGTTTCTTGACAAATTTGGGGTTAAGTGCATATGTCCTCATCTCTTGTAAGTGTGCCATTGTAGGACAACATCCCTTGGGATGTTCATATTAACATATGATACATCATTTCTCATCTTCGGAGCTTGTGTCTGAACACTCAGCCACTGAAGCTACTTTGCCCTTCCATTCAAATTATCTTTTCTTTTTCTTGTCCCTACCTTTTTCAAAGGCTTGCTCTATTCGCTTCTCCACAATCTTCAATGCTATTGCAAATTTTTCATCAACTAAGTCCCACATCTTCTCTACCTTTGCTGCAATGTCAGTGACATATTTCTGGATAGGTAGAGTTTTCTTTTGAATTACCTGATCCAAGGTTTCTTCTTCTTATGTGTCACAAACTCTTGCATCCCTCTTTCTAATAGATGGATCTCTATTATGTTCTTCCACTATTTCTCTTTTCCTTAATTATCCTTCCTCCTTTGCCACTTGGTCAATCAATTATTTTATCTAATGGATAGAAATTTTAGACAATTGTCCTTGGGCATAAACCCCAAGGGTCTCTCTGGTCTTATTTCAAAGCCTGTTAACAATTGTGCCTCAATTTTTCCTACTGGGAAAAGACATGGCCTAGGCACTTGTGTAGTAGCAAATAATACCTACCCATTACTACATCAAAGGATTCATAGATCCCTTGCTTCCATCCTTGGATTTGTTTTTGTAAGTTGAACACATGAGAATAAATTTGATATTTATTGTTGAAAGGTTCTAGCATAGTGCTCCATCATCTGATTGATTCAAGTTCAAGGAATATATACCTACTATCAACATCTTTCATGAGTGTCTATGGAAATAACTTCAATTTCGGCTAATCGCTCTCAATATTCTATAAGACACAGGCATCATGGAATGCTTGAAGGTGGTGTTGAGGATCAACATTATAACCACCCTCAAATCTAAGCATGTTATTCATATCTAGTTGTTTAATATGGCTATCCCTAATGTTCCTGGTCAAAATATAAACAACTTCCTTGATGTTTATCATGCTTCAAGTAGCCAATAGGGGTTCATCATCATTATTGGATTCATGAGCTCTGTTGTACTGGTACCCCCTTTAGTGCTCATGTCGTTCTCGGTCTTCTCTCCTATCCTAATGTCTTCTTCATTCATAGTCTTCATCTTCCTCATTTGAATGCCTTAGGAAATAGTCATGATGATCATGAGTCCTTCCTTTCTCCCTATCATGATCTTGGTGCCTTGGCCTTCTCCTATCAGATTCTACTGATGATCGTAAGGATGAGGATGAGGCAATAGGAGAACAGTGTCAACTTGTCCTCCTTCCATGACTCTAATATTCTTCTCTTTGAGATCCAACAAAAACTCTTGGCCTGAGTCATGCCTATACTTTGAGTTAATTTCCTTCCTCTTAGGTGTCTCTGCTAAAGTGGAATGCAATTGAACTTTGACATGTTCCTCCAATCGGATGATAGGTGTTTGCAAATGGACTTCATGATTTTGGTGGAGTTGTTCAATGATGAATGTATCACCATCAAGCTCTTCTAAGACAACAAAAGAGTTGACCTACTTTCCTTTATTATGGACATGTTTAATCTCCATGGCAACATCTCTCTTTACTTCCTCCTTAGTGGGTTGATAGGGCCTTGTCATGTGTTTGATCACATGATACCTGTCAAGTCTCTTACTTAGAATTATGTCCCTTAAAGTTGTTTGAATCACGATGGGTGTTGAGCGCTTTGGAGGTAGAACAATGTTACCTTGAGGATCTCTCCACCTTAGTTGCCCATCCTGGTAAAACATGAAAGTAAAGTTAGGATAGAAGGATCATGATGAGCATATGATATCCTTGCTTGCATTGGCATACTCCATTCTTCTTTGTCATTGATTCTATCATTGCCTCTTTTTGTCTCTTTGGCAAGTGACGATACATCTTTATTTGAAGCCATGTTATGGTTTTCAAATGTTTGGTTGAGTGTGCTTAATTGTTTAGAATTTTTAAGAGGTTATGAATTTTAACTTGGATTCTTGATACAACAAACTTTATAAAATCAATTACTTAGCATACATTAACACATCCTCAGTAACGATGCCAATGATGAGTAATGGAGTAATCCAACACCCAACCATACAAGTCATGAGTATCCACACGTGACTTGATCGTAATTCGTGGATGAGGCAATGTGAATATGCTAGTAATTGTTTAAGTTCATGACCGTTGTCTTCCCACGTGATGCTAGTGAAGTCTATGTGTATGGTTTAGCTCACCGTGAAGTATATGATATCTAATGTTGTTCGGCCATTAGTACTCTTAGTGAACATGATGAGAATGGAAATGGTCCCTAAGTCTAGATGAAACAAGTAAACCAATCTATGCTAGCCTAAGGCTATGGATATCTGTTCCTAATTTTCTATACACATCTTAGACTTATGTAATCATTATTGGGATTACTAAGTACCTCACTACTGGGCAAACCAAGCTTTAATACTACTGAGTTACCAAATGATCACACTTTATGCTCAAAATTAGTTGTATCCATTCCACATACTAACAATAGCAAGTGTAAAGTGTACTTTGGAAAAGTAAATCATTAAGCTAGAAAATAGGAAATATTATTCTAAATAAAATAGGAAACTAGGAGAATGCTACAATAGTATGAAATAGCTCGATCTTTATTGTAGGTCATACTTGTGCCCAAGTACAAGTGTTGACAACTGTTTAGGACCAAACTGCCAACATGAGTTGGGCCTCCGAGTCTCGTGACCTATTGGGGTCACAAGATCGAAAGTGTTCTTCAAACAGGGTTTAGGTGCTTACTAGTCTCTAGCAACACCAAGGCCCAAATACCCTCAAATAAACTCAGTGATTATGAAACGAATTAATCATGAGTATGTGTTTGCTGTTGCAAATGTTGGAATGGTTGGGTTGTGTATGAAACTATAATTGGCCATCATAAAAGAGATTCAGCTAATTTTGTCTAATACTGTGAGCACAATTCTGCCAATCTACTCTTAATTTTCCCCAAAGAGAGTTCCATAAGAAAACTATAAATAGAGAGAGAGAAAGAAAAGAAAGCAGATTTATGTGAAACCTCAAATATTTATGCAAAATAAATTGATACAAGTAAACACATCGCAATAAAGCTATTCCTAATTCAATAACTACAAATTGTTCAAACTTTGTAAGCTCAACAAGCAATTTCATAAAGACAATCTTATTATACTACCAAAAATCGTTGCATAAGTTGCAAAGTACAAGTCTCTATTTTGGCTAGTTAATAGTTGTCAAAGATTGCATTCAACAAAACTTTCAAAAAATTTGACAATTTCTTGATTGACATACCAAGGCAATACACTTTAAAAATAAAGAAGCTATTTTGGTCCCGTCAAAATATCAAAGATTTTCCTAGATCCTTTATGCTTAAAACAAGCAATTTCGTTAAAACATTACTATTAAATCGCTCTTGAGGCTTTCAACAACATGAGCTCTTCTATGGTAAATCTTAATAGAAGTCTAATATTGCACAAAAACATAGCTATAAAAGCAACCTAGGACAAATTCCAAAATTATATACCAAACATGATACTATCTAAACCATTAGCTAAAAATCTAGAACAAAATGGGAAAAATTGAACTCATAGAATTAAAACAAAGCCGCTGAATTAATGTCTTTAGCAAACCATCTTCTAAGAATTTTTCAAATGTCTTTTCCCAAAGCCTCCTTTTTCCTAAATCACAGTATAGATATCTTTTTAAAAGTATCGTTTCAATGTTAAATTAATCTCCTTTTGCCGCCATATTAAACATAATACAGCAAAACGTCCCATCTGATGATGAAATTAAGCAGTTTTGTCTTTTTAGCTTGTTCACCCAACGGCCAGTCCTCGCCGACTTTCAAGCCCAGTGAAACATATGTTTTAATAAAATTATGGCCGGTGCCATAGTTTCAAAGCTGTAAACAACATTACGGCAGCTGCAGCTGCTTCTGGCAAACAATGGAGGAACGATGGAGGCAGCATTTACGCGGATTTGAGGTGTACAGCTTCTTACGCGCTCAGTTTTCCCCAATTTACAGCAACGTGCTCAGGCTCGCGTTTTCTGCAGAAGTTCAAGAAGATCCCAAACAGCACGCCTGCAACGGCAGGACCAGGCGGAAGCGGCAAAGAAACAACACGAGAAATATCTGAAAAAACGACAGGCGAGGAGGATGTGGCAAAGAAAAGTGCAGGCTATAGAAGCATTCTGCAACCTAACCCTAACCCTTGCCACTGCAAACGGACGGACGTCTCTGCAGTACCTGATGCTCGAATCTAATCAACCTTCTGGTACTCTGCTGCGAAATATCGACAACCTGTTTTATTTGCCGTTTTTGTAACATTCGATAACGGACTGTCAGGAGCCATTCGGGAGTCCATTTTGAAGTGCAGCCTTCTGGGGTCCCCGAATTTGTCCGATAATTTTCTGGATGGTCCTATTCATGCTCGTATCGGCCAATTACAGCAGCTGGAGGTGCTTCAGCTATTCAACAATTCCTCGTTTGGAACAATTCCTGCCGGATTGGGGTCCTGCCGCAGCCTGCAGATTCTCAATTTCTATTGGTTGTAGATGGGATCATTAGGACCAGAAATGGGAGGAAGAATTGCTTGGATGGGTAGAACATACAGAACAGATGGTTTATTCTCGAACTCTGGAAAGTCTGAGAAGGAATCATCGTCATCAAAATTCAAGTCAAAATCACTCAGGAGATTGGCGTCTGACAACTCTGTTGCGTAGATCGCTGCATCTTCATCCTCTGTTGCACTTTCTGCTGCATTACCCATCGCTGATGCTTCTCAGAGTATCTGCAACTCATTGCAATTCATTTGCAATTGTGGATCTTCAATATGGAATAAAACTAATTCTGGGACTGCAACCTCAAGTGTTTTCATTGCCTTTTTAAGTTTAAATGACTGTTACTTCAAATTCAAGAGGGAATTCGGTTGAATAATGGCCGCACATAGATATGTTACGATCGTATGTAGTGGGTAGTTGGTGGATTCATCGTCCATCGGTGATGATGGCTTGTTCCCGATCACGTTCAGCATCATGGCCGGCATGTGCTTGCTGGCGTCCCTCGGTTACTTGTGGCTCTGCTGCTGGGCACTTGGGCATTATTGTTTCTCCTCCGTCACCTTTACCTACCCTATTCTGGGCAATATCTGCCACCATTGTTGCACCGACGGCACTATCTAAATGCGGACAGTTTCAGTTGGTCCAAATGGTGTTAGGATTGACTTTGATTTGTTTTGAAACTCGGCTATTTGCCATCTATTGGAGATGGTACTTTCATCAACCTTAAAAATGAGCTGTATAAAAACCTGATCTGCACCCACGATGTGGATTACAATGCATACAGTGCCGATATCTGCCAAACCCTGTTAACATGTTTCCTGAAGCATCATTTCAAAATGCTGGATATCCAACCCAGCCCATAGACATATAAAAAAAAATCATAAAACTCATTCTTATCTTGTCTGCCCTTCTCAGGATGAGCCCTCTTTGGCTAGGGGTGATTTCAGTGTATCCTGAATTTCAATGAGCACGTTGCAGAAAGAGCAGGACAATGCAAGGTTGTCAAGTGCTTGGAAAGAATACCACACCTTCATTGCAGTGGACGATGTTGCTGAAAATGAAAATGAACTCTGGACAAATGATCCGTGATAGCATTCTGAATTTTTAAAGAGGGATTCCATCTCTAATACCCCCATTTTCATACTATTTAACTTCTTCATAAGCTTCAAACAGTGAACTATCAGGTTAATATGACTGCCCTTATTTTGATGAGGTACCCCTCTTCTGCCCTCTTTAATTAACCCTCATTCAATTCTTAAATTTTTGAAATAAAATTATGAACCAAATGTTCTGGGTAATGCCTATCACTGTTCCATGAAATGGCATAAATGTGTCAACATTTCTCCCCCTTCAAATGATTAAAGAAGTTTATGCAAGCTCCATTTTAAACCGAAGTGTAAGTGAAAAACAATCTTTTTGAGGAAAATTCCCATCAAACTTAAGGTTTGGTTGTATAAAAACCACATTCCTAAGAAACAAAAATGAAAAAATATACAAGTGAAGTCATAGCATGAACTAACTCAGTAGAAGGGAAAATAGTGGTCAAAAAGACACTTAGGAATCTTCTTATCTTGGATTTGATCGTACTCAATATTTGATGTAACCCAAGCTTTCTTCTCTTTCTTTTGTTTTTACGGTGTTCCCTCTTTTTCAGTCCTCGTTATCTTTTACAGCATTATTTCTAGAAAATATCTCCTTTTAGTTTTCAAATGTTGTTTTAATTTCAATAGTCAAGGCTTCATATTCAGCCTTCTTATTAGTACAATGAAAAGATAGAGGCATTGCATTGAAAATTTTTGGGGAATCATCATTTACTAAAACTACTTCAGCTTCTACACCTTTGGAGTTACAAGAACCATCAAAGTATAGTTCCCACTTGCTCTCATCTTGAGAATTCTCGTTTTCCAAGTTATAAACTTCTTGAAGTGTGCAAATTTTGGATTCCAAAGAGCTTGTTTCATCAACTTTGTTTTTCCCATTTGAAGTAACGTTTTCCATCATTAAAGGTTCACTATATATGTATATTTGATTCAGTTTCCCTTTCCAAGGTAACCACATGTTAGAATAATTTGTTGATATATATCCTGAGAAATTCTTACTCCAACCTCTACTCAACAAGAGACTGTGAATCTGGTATGTCTGCCACTTGAATAGTTACTCTACTTTTGATACGTGGTTCAGAAGCGATTTCTAAGAAAACATAGGGTAGCTAACCGACAATTTTCACCCTACTTATATCCACTTGGATGATATTTTTATTGGATTTTTCAAGGATCAAACCAAGTTTTCTTGCATATGGATAACAACTTGATAGTAGATGTAGCTCCAAAATCAACTAAGCAATTGCAAAGATGCTCATCCTTTAACTTCATTGTCAAAAGAAAAGGAGGAGCTTCCCTATTAGGAGTACATTAGCTAGTTTTTATTGTCTTGTCAATGTTAGATACATAGCTTAACTCTGATTCTCCAACTCTCTTTTTACCTTTAATAAACTCTAAAGCTTTCCTTTGCTAATCTCCAATTTGTAGTAATTAATATATGCTAATATTTACTCTAACATGCTTGAGATCTTCAACTAGATCATAATCTCCATCTCCATAAAAGCTTGGTTTCTTCATCCATTTATTAAGAGGTTGATTTTGAGTACTTTGCTCTACTTGATCTTCTTTACTTTTATTTTTCTCTTTTCTACTTGGTTTAAAAACCTTTCTCTTAGTAAATGGATTAGAAATGACGTTTGGAGGCCTAGAAATAATTAATCTTTCTATTGATCAAAGATTATATTCATTTTCCTCATTATTATTACACTCCTTATTTGATGATATATCTTCTTCAAAACTTGATAGGGAATAAGTATCACTAGATCCATTGTTAAAAGATTTGCTTGCATAATGAACGCTAGATAGCTCATCTTTTGATACAAAGTGGTAGAAGATTTTCCTAGATCCTTTATGCTTAAAACAGGTAATTTCATTAAGACATTACTATTAAATTGCTCTTGAGGCTTTCAACAACGTGAGCTCTTCTATAGCAAATCTAATACTACCTAAAAATAGAGTTATAAAAGCAACCTAAGACAAATCTCAAAATTAAATGTCAATCATGATACTATCTAAACCATTAGCTAAGAAAGTAAAACAAAATGGAAATAATTGAACTCACATGATTTAAACAAAGCAGCTAAATTGATGTCTTTAGCAAGCCACCTTACAAGAATTCTTCAAATGTCTTTTTTCCAAATCCTCCTTTTTCCTAAATCACAATATAGATATCATTTTAAAAGTATTGCTCCAATGTTAAATTAATCTCCTTTTGCTGCCATATTAAACATAATACACCAAAATGTCCCAACTCACAATGAAATTAAGTAATTTTGTCTTTGCAGCTTGTTCACGCAACGGTGAGTCCTCATCGCAATAAGACCGACTTTCAAGCACAGTGAAACATTTGTTTTAATAAAATTATGCCAAGTCCCATAGTTTCAAAGCTGTAAACAACATTACAGCAACTAGCAACTTCTTCATTGCAGGGGACAGTGTTGCTGAAAAGGGGACAATGTTGCTGAAAATGAACTCTGGACAAATGAAAGAATACCACACCTTCATTACAAGGGACAATCTTGCTGAAAATGAACTCTGGACAAATGATCCATGATAGCATTCTGAATTTTTAAAGAGGGATTCCATCTCTAATACCCCCATTTTCATACTATTTAACTTCTTCATAAGCTTCAAACAGTGAACTATCAAGTTAATATGACTGCCCTTATTTTGATGAGGTACCCCTCTTCTGCCCTCTTTAATTAACCCTCCTTCAATTCTTAAATTTTTGAAATAAAATTA
>MNCI01000593.1:91968-112547 GCA_015680685.1 Gnetum montanum | reverse complement strand
CCCCCCAGTTCGCTGGGTGGCTTCATGTGGGGGTGCCCCCCCACTTTCCGAGGGGGCGCCCCCCCTGCTGTATCTGCCGTTTTCTATTTTGACCGTCTTGATCGCAATTTTTGTGATTTGGGGGCCATCCCCTCTCGGTGGGAACATTCCTTATGGCCCACCGCTTGTAATCGCTTGTAATCTTTTGTAACATACTTTGAGTCTTTTTAATATAATCCCGACCTCTTTCTCAAAGAAAAAAAAATAAAACACAAATTGATTATTTCTTGCTACACAAAAATGATTGGGCCATGTGCAAAGACTGCAAGGTCATACTTGGAGAGTGCCTTACAACTCAACATTGACTAATGGTCATGGACTTAGCTATATAGAGCTTCAAAGGTAGCACGAGAAAAGAGACTAAATGCATAAAGTGGTGAAATTTGAAGGAAGATAACATCACCTTATTTAGAGAATAACTGTTTCACGAAGGCACCTGAAATTGGGATTTCTCTGCAAATTTAATTTGGGGCCAAATGGAAAGTTACATTTAGAAAATTGGAAAGAGTATTTTAGGTAAAACAAAATGCAAAAAATACATCCCAAACGAGACATGGTGGTGGACTAATGAAGCACAACATGCTATCCAAAATAAGAAAAACTACTTTAAGAAATGATACTGAAGCAATAGCCAAGAAAATAGGCTGATATACAAAATCGCAAAAAAGGAGACAATAGTAGGAGTAGCCAATGCCAACAATAAGGCCTTGGACAACTCTTATGAAAAATTAGGAACAAAGAAAAGAGAAAAACCTATTTATAAATTAGCAAAAATCAAAAACAAGAAATATATTCCTATAGAAGCTTGGAAAGCACCAAGAGATACAAGAGTTTCTTGGCTAACACACTTATTTAACAAAATTTTGAAAAATGAAGAAATGCCCAACAATTGGAGAAAAAGCATTGTTATTCTTATCTATAAAAATAAAATAGATGTACAAAATTGGACAAACTATAGAGGGATCAAGCTAATGAGATATACTATGAAGCTTTGGGAGAGTCTTGAATCAATAGTATCAGAAAATCAATTTGGATTTATGCCATGGGAATCCACTATAGAGGCAATTTTCTTGATATGACAATTGATGGCAAAATTCAGAAAACATAGAAAAAAATATACATACGATCTTCATTAACTTGGAAAAAGCATATGACATTGTGCCTAGTGATATTATTTGGTGGGCTTTGTAGAGGAAATACATCCCTGAAAATATATTAAAGTGATACAATATATGTATCAAGGAGCTACCACTAAAATTAGAACAGCTTGTGGAACAACATTTGATTTTCCAGTCATAGTAGGTTTACATCAAGGGTGTGTGCTTAGCCGATACTTATTTGTCATTATTATAGATGAATTAACAAAGAAAATACAAGATGGAATCTCTTGGTGTAAGCTATTTGCAAATGATATTGTGTTAATGGATACAACTCGAGAAAATATTGCTCCTAAAATAGAGAAGTGAAGACATGTTCTAAAATCAAAAGGCTTAAAAATTAGTAGAATTAAGACAAAATATATTGAATGCAATTTTAATAACAGCATAAACAGTGGTAAAATATAAAGACCAAGAAGTCCCTCACCATAAATAGTTTTGCTCCCTAGGATCAATCCTCCAATCAAATGGTGAAATTGATAAAGATGTAAAAAAATAGAATTGAGGTAGGATAGTCAAAATGGAAATAGGCTAGTGGTATTCTATATGATAAAAGAATATCCATAAAATTGAAGAGAAAATTTTATAGGACAGCAATTAGGCTTGCTATCTTATATGATGCTAAATGATGGGCAGTACAAAAAGGGCATGAGCAACAAATCAGTGTGGCAGAAATGCAAATGTTTAGATGGATGTTGAATGTTACCAAAAGAGATAAAGTGCATAATATAGACAGTAGAGGAAGACTTGGAGTGCCTTCTATTTCAGATAAACTACAACAATGATGGCTTTGATGGTTTGGACATGTGCAAAGAAGGTTAGACAATGAACTTATAAAAAAAGTTGCTCCATCACTATTTCAACAAAACCACCGAAAGGAAGACCAAAAAAGAGATGGGAAAAAATTGAAGATGGTTTGAAGAAACTGCAAATAAACAAAAATCTAGCTTTTCATAGAGGCAAATGATGAAAAAGAACTCATGTAGCCAAGTTGGGACAAGGCTAGGATAATGATGATTTTCAATGCAAATAAAATACTTCAAAGTCACCCAATAACAATGTTAACCAGGTTTACCACATTATCATTTTTATGCAATGTTTTCTGTAGATAGCATGTCATCTTGGTGATACATAGAATTGATAAATATTTTATACTCTAAATAAGAAAATCCAAAAACACAGTTCCTAGCAACATGCATGTACCAAAATGTATATATATGTTTTATCTTAGAGATATCTATTTGAAGAATCCTGTAATGTACTAATTTTGAAAGGTAATCTTTGATATTGCTGTTGTAGATAATATTTTTTTATAGCTAATACAGAATTTAAATTCTAGCTAAGTTACCAACTGGGTAATTGTTGGCATGGTGCACCAATTTATTACCAAAAGAGAAAGACAAGAAGGATGGTATTCAAATAAATGTTGAATTGGCTAAACGGATATTTACTAGTGAAATATTGAAGCACTTATCTGTCCATATGTAGTTTCATATCTTTAGAAAACATGACTAGCAATACTATTTTCATGAACCCAAAATCACAGCTAATTTTTAGTGAACCATCTAATCTTCATACTAGGAAATGCTTGGTAGTGATGAACATTGTAACAGTCAACCGAACCCTAAGGTGTTAGCAATAAGGACATCACCCAGCCCTTTATGTAATCTTCAATGTATTGTTTTCTGTGTGTGTTACCTTTCTGTCTTGAGGAGTTCATGATGTTTTCAGGGATGTTTCAGGGCTTTTAGGAGCTTGTTGAAGGTATTTGGAACTTCAACTTGGATTGTAGATGACTGATGGACAGACCTGGAAAGACATCTTCCAGGCTTGAAAGATGTCTTTTCTAGATGAAAGATGTCTTCCCAGATTGAAAGATGTCTTTGCATATCACAGGCTCTCAGCCATGCCAAGATGTCTTCCACAGTCCAAAGATGTCTTCTCTACAAGAGTTTCGGCTCAGAAAAGACGTCTTCTCCTCTCCAAAGACATCTTCTTTGGCAAACTCCAACAAATATTAATTTGTATTTTGAATACTAAAAAGATAAAAGGCCACACCAAGAAGCTATAAATAAGTGTCCAAGGCTTGAGTTTGGGCAAGAGTTGAGAGAGAGGTTTCAGGGGTCTCATAAGAGCTTGTGCAAGAAGAGAGCTTATGCAAGGAATTTGAGTGAGAGGCAAGGAAGCGCACTTGAAAGAGATTAGAAGAATCTCTTATACATGTCTTGTCTTGAGCTTTGGTTCCATTATGAACAATTGAGGATTGAGAGGGGACATGTGTGGCCTCTAAGATCCTTGGGAGATATGTGAGTTGAGCTTGCCTCCTCATCTTTGATGCATTTGTCTATATTTTGAGAGTTATTTAACAAAAGAGAGAATTTTCTCCAATTCTTTGGGTTGTTCTTGTTTTCTAAGCTTAATTTGCTTGGAAAGTTTGTGGAATGGGTCCTTTTGGGGTCTATTGAGGTAGGCTCTGCAACAGATTGGTATCGGAGTGCTTGGTTTGGAGGAATCCACACATAAGTTTTGATGAAATTTTGAAGCTTTATAGCCACTTAGGGTTTGGAGAACCTAAGCTTGGTAAAGATTGCTGAAATCTCATAAGGTCAAGTTTCTTTTAGATAATTGAGCACCCATTTGATTGAAATGTTAGGGTTTTAAGTGAATTATATCTTCATTACACTTTGTGTTAGGGTTTAGTACCTTGTTGCCTTGAATTAAAAGGTATGCCCTAAAGATCTCATCTTGTTGGTTTAAGATTTTACCATTAGCTTTATGAAAGGTATGGCTCCTAAGAAGAAGACACATCAAGAGCTTCAAGAGCTTAAAGACTCATTTAAGGCTTTTGTTGCTGAAATGCAAGAAGTCCTTCCCAAAGTAATGGCCAGCAAACACCAAATTTTGAAGAAACTTCAAGAAGAAGTGAAAAGGAGATTAAAGAAGAGAATTGTTTTGCATCTATGCAAAGATCAAAAGGAAGAAATGATCAAAGGACTCCAAGGAAAGAAGAGACTAGAACTCAGAGGTATGAGCAAAAGTTTCATTTTCTTCATAATAATGAAGAAAATGATGATGAAAGGTTTGTAAAGATTTTAAGAAGTGCTTTAAGAGTTTCTCATGTAGATATTCCCATCTTCAAGGGTGTTGAGGATACAGATTTCTTTCCTTCTGAGCTTACAGTTGTAAATAAGTATTTTATTGTTGAGCCACTCTTTAGTGAGTCAATGATTCATGTTATTGAGAGAAAACTTGAAGGATTGGCAGCCAAATGGTGCGACTAAAAATGTCTCAAGTACTTTGAAGAACATGGAGGGCCTATTGAGAGTTGGCAACTCATGAAATTCATGCTAAAGCAAAAATGTGAGAAGACATCCTTCCATCATGAAGCCATCATAAAGTTGAAATTTCTCAAGCAAGAAGATCAAGAGCTAAAAAATTATTATGTTGAATTTGTAAAGCGTTACAAAAGGCTAATGTTCATTGGATTGAGTATGAGCAAGCTTCTAACTTCATTAGTGGATTAAGGATGCAATATCAACCAAAGTTAGCATTCTGTGAGCCTGAGACTCTTGATGAAGTCGATGATCTTGCTCTCAAGGCTGAAATGAAAATTCCAAAATTTGGCTTAAAGAAGGACAAAAATCACAAGAAAAGGCATGAGGAAGAGATAATTCAAAAGTCATGGAAATCATCCAAGGAGGATGGTCAATATGAGCAAAAGAAGAGAGAAAAGGAGTCAAATTCTCCAAGGAGGGAAAGAAGAAGGGAAAGATCTCCAAAATATAAAATCAATGTAAAGATATATGTTATAATTGTGGTAAATCAAGTCATAGACAATGGGAGTGTACTAAGCCAAAGAAGAATGTCTATAAGGGTAGGGAAGTTCAAACTATGCAAGAGGATGAGCCTAAATCTTTAAAGAAGATATGTGAATATGATCCTTTGTACATTGCTGATCAAAGTGAGTTGAATAGTTGCACTTTTGTTGGGCATGTTAGTGCCAATGAGGATGTTATGAGGAAGAGTTTGTTTAAGACTCATTGTGATGTTCAAGGTCATTTATTGAGTATGTTCATTGATGGTGGTGCACAAGAAAATGTGAATTCTACCAAAGCTGTGAAGTCATTACATTTAGCTACACTTCCTCACCCTAATCCATACAAAGTGCATTGGTTAATGAAGAATCATTATAAGCAAGTTAAGAAACAGTGCCTTATTGATTATTCCATTGGAGATTTTCATGACCAGATTTATTGTGATGTGTTGCCCATTGATTGTTCAAATCTCATATTTAGTAGGCCATGGAATTATGATAATAAGGCTATTTTTTATCAAGAAAATAATAGTTGGACTATATGAAGCAAGGCAATCATAAGTTTAGGTTGATGTCCACTATTGTTGAGAGTAATGTTGGTAATATGAAATTTTCATTGATGCTTCCTAGTTGTAAGGAAATTTTAAGTGTGGATGCTATCTGTTATGATGAAATTTTCTTTGATGCTAAAGAGGATACATTTTTTTGGAGTAATGTTCAAGCTTATATTAATCCAAAATATGTGTGAACAATTGTACATCACAGGCCAATGCCCACCATCACCTGAGGGCCATAGCCACATGCCCGTGTCGTGCATGCGCACGTGCCATCACAGTAGCAATGCCACCAATCCCTAGATCTTGGAAGACCAGGAGTTCAAACAAGTTTGACAGCCAAAGACAATATGACCTCGGNCAACAAGTGCCCCAAACAACCACATTTTCCCTCCATTAATTTGCCATACTTTCACCCCCTCCCCATGGTGCCCCGAAAGGTCATACACCACTCTCCCAGATTCGAGGCCCAATTGGTTGGCCGATGCAATCCCCGACCTCAACCCCCGCCAACGTCCCCAATGCAATCGTAGTCATCATCAACTATTGCACCACAACCCCGTACCCAATCACGAGAAGCTGGGTCAAGCCCTCAGTGTTCTGTGAGAACATCCTCCATCCATTGGATGTCCCACAACTATGCCTCATTTGCCTCCTGCCTAGCCTGTTGTCACATCTCCTCCCACCTATGTTGCCATCTCACGCCCTCCTCCAACCTCACCTGCTTAGCCGTAGTGTGAGAAGCCCTCCATTAGTGTTCTACCACGAGAACACCCACAAGCAAGCTGTACTGACAGCACAGTGGAAGACAAACCAAAGGCAGCAACGTCATCAAATAGTGACTTCCGCTGATCCGATTGCACTTCCCAAGCCGCCTACCCAAAACCCCTACACCTCTAATAAACAATAGTTGTTGCCGAGCAGGCAATGGGGATACCCCTGCACAATAACGCAAGAATAACCCCAGGGTGTCGCCCTGACCGCCACCTATTCAACAATTCCCAAAAGAACTGGGGCAAGTTCACATGGGAGCCCTGTTTAAGGTACTTCCAAGGAAGTGGAATGCACCCCCACCAGTTTGTGGGGGTACCCAAACTAAACAAAGTACCTTTCAACCATCAACGCCGCATCTTTCTAGATGTCCTGTAACCCGAAATGCCGAATGTGCCTACTAGCCATCCTGGGAACCAACCCACGAAAGAACTCCATGGCGTTCGTCTATGCCATTGCCACAGGGGCCACAATTTCCACTGCCGCCTCCACCCCCAATGCCTCCACGAGCACCTACACAAAGACTTCAATCCTTCTGCCCCAGAACTGCATAGTCTCTCCCTCCCAATTATCGTGAAACTATTGTGTGGCCAAATTGGGTTCTCCCTCTAACCGTTTGAACATTTCTACCCATCCCATGCATTCCACCAACACCCATAATTCGGGCATGTTGGCGAAATCCATCCATGATGGTTCAAAGAGCAACCCTTGCTCCATGGCTGCCATTGCCTCCTACCACAGTAGGCACACCTCCTTGACCATCGTGGGCATCATAGGGAGCTGCTACCCTCCAAAAACCAGCAAGTTCCGCTTCTTCCAAATGATCCATAGCATGGCAAGTCTTGCCGAGTCCCCGTGGATCCCTGTAACTTGTGCAAACTGATCTATCTGCCACACAGCTTGTGAAAACTAGCACTTGTCCATAAAATGATTAAGCGTTTCTAGAGCCGCATGGCAACATGGATAGCTATCCTCAATTTGTAACCCCCACTCCCATAACATGGCCTTCACAGGCAACACCCGGTGCATGATAAGCCACCCAAATGCCTTACTTTTCTCTGGGAGACAACCTTTCCATACCGCCGCCCAACCCTCCACCAATGGATAGAAGGATTTTATCATTTCCTTTAGTTATTGTCCTAGCAAGCCCATTGGTTCGATTTTGGCCACAAACTAGCATAAATTTTTCTAGAGATGAGAGCTGGCTGATGAGGACTCCCATCTACAGTATTTTTTGTGTTAAAATTGTTATAATCAGATCTGAAAAACACAGATCTGAAAACACACTACAAATGCTCTAGAGAAATTATTAAAAACCCTACAGATCTGAATAAATCATTAGAGGCAAAATATTGCACTGTAAGAAACACTATAAACCACTCTCAAAACATTCCAAACTCTAGCAAACATTTGCTGTGATAACAGAATAAAAACAGTAAAAAGGAAATAGCACAAGAACACAGAGAGTTACGTGGTTCGGGCCCCTTTTACCCTACTTCCACAACAATGCTGATCTGACTTCTATTCTTCTCAAATCTTAAGGACACAAGCCGTCCTTGCAACTTTTCAAACACACAATCTGTTATTCCAACAGATCTCAAATCAACACCAACAAGACTCACGTCTCCAAGGTAAAACCTTGATACAATGCTTTCACTTTGAAGCACACACTAAAGGCTACCCCAAGCCTTCTATTTATGAAGAAACATGAGGACCAAACCCCAATCCTAATACATGTGGGATAAAACACATCCTCACATCAAATGCAACATAAAAGAAAATACAACAATTAATGTATTTGTCTTCATTTTTCCAACAAAAATCTGCACCCATGGTGCCCCTCTAGCCGCAATTCCCATGAACCTATTCAACAATCGATTCAGGCCCAAAGCAACCTCGTCCTCAAATCTCAACAGCCCAATACCCCCTGCCGGCCTAGGTCTTGCCGTTATCAACCATGAGACCAAATGCATTTTTCAACCCCCTTTTCCGCTAGACCAGACAAAAGCTCTTACTATTCTATCTATTTTCTACATAATACTGACAAGCGGAGTAGCCATAGAAGTGGCAAAACAAGCAATGGCCATCAAGACCACCATTGACAGTATTATCTTGCCCTTTCGGGATAAGAATCGGCCTATCAAAAGAGCAGTCTTGTTTTTTACATGCTCAACCAATCCTTTCCAAGCCTGCTACCTATTCCAATCAAAAATAGGGATACCAAGGTAAGTATCGTAGGCGTTTCCTGGCAGAATACCTAGTGTCTATATGAGCCTGACCTTCACCACCCATCTGTGTGAACACAGTAGACAGCTGATTTGCCCTTGTTCACCTCCAGACCAACTTTGTGTTGCATTCGTGTCATCACTCGTAATAGCACCTCAACCTATGGCATCACGGTTCGAGAAAAAACCATAGTATCATCTGCATAATGTGCCACTAAACTGTTCACCCCAACAACCTGAAGTCCTTGAACCCTTTCCTTCCTACAATAACTTTGGAACAGGTCCATAACAATAATGAAAAGGAATGAAGACAGCAAATCCCCTTGCCTTAAGCCACGCCCTGTGCCCGCAAACCCGCATATCCTGCCATCAATGTCCAAATAGTATTGTCCATTGTGCTATATCTAAATACATAAGTTGACAAACTTGGTATCAAAACCTTTCTCCACCATCACTCTTCGTAGCACTGCCCAACTAACCATGTCATAAGCCTTAGTGATGTCAAGTTTGGTACACATTCCAGGAAATCTAGCCACCCGGACCAAATGCAGAATCTCTTGTAATAGCAACACATGGTCCTGTAAAAAACATTCCTTAATAAACCCAGCCTGATGTTCCCCAACCAACTTCCCCATAAGTGGTGCGAGACGCCCAACTAGCATCTTGGAGAAGACCTGCATTAACATGTTGCAAACCCCAATAGTCAGAAAATGTCCCAAAACAAAAGGATTAGGGACTTTGGGTAAAAGCACCACCCGTGAACAATTTATTTCTCTCCTAACATGCTGCCATTTGAGCATACTGTTATACGCATCCAACAAATTGGGCTCCATGAGATCCTCATATTCCCTAAAGAATCCTTGGAGCCTTGTTGGCTTGCATGGATTTCAAGGCCCGCAGCAATTCCTCCCACGAGAAAGGACATAACAACTGTGCATTGTCTGCCTATGTGAGGATGCATGATATGTGTAGAGAGATGGGATCTGTGGCCTACCACCGCCAGATATTCCCCCAAAACTCTTGCAAGGCTTCCAGCCCGCTCGCGCTACTGTGTGGGCCTCCCCCACCCATGCTCTCAATGATGTCCTAGAGCTTGTTCTTTTGTGCTTGATTCTGTCTTGCCGTGGCAAAGAAAAACTTGGTGTTCTTGTCCCCTTCCCTTATCCAAGTCACCCTTGAGCACTGTCTCCAATAACCCTCCTCTTCCCTATCCAAGTCTTGTAGCTCCTAGAGAAGTTCCTACTCCTCAGTATCCCAAGCCTCCCCCATCTCCTGCAACTATTGGATTGCCCTCAATTCCTCCTACACTTGCTGCCAATATCCCCTGAAGCTATATCTATCCTTCGTTGTTTTGGCCTTAATAGCACATTTGAAAGCTCTCAAACCCCCACTAAGGAACTGTCAAGGCTCCTGCATCCCATTATAGCCTTGCCAAATATCTGCCACCATCAGCTTGAGCTAGGCCTTAGTCAACCAAGCCCACTCGAATCAAAACGGCCAAGGCCCCCACCTCCCCTGCAATTGAATATGACATAGAATAGATTGGTGGTCTAAGGCCTACCGCTCCTACCCCTCTGCCATGATTTGGGAATCCAACATTAAGCCCTCACTAACCCAAATACGGTCAATCCGAGACTACACATGATTTAGACCCATCCAGCGGTTACTCGAAGTAAAATTACAGCCCAAGATCTCCAAGGTGATCATTACATATTGCTACAGAAATTCAATACATGCCTAAGCCCTCGAAGGATCAGTGCACTCATTACCAAATTTTTCCCAACAGTAAAGTTGTTGGTTAAAGTCCCCCATTACCATCTAGTGGGCCGTATTGGGGATATGCCTAGCCACCTGTTGGAATTCCTGAACCCTTGCCTCCCAATTTTGTGCCCCATAATAATTTGTAAGCTAGATATTCCTTTGCTACATATCAACCATCTAACTCCAATCCAACATATGCTCTAGATTAACTGGAACTTTAGCTAAGATGGCCAACCCCCCTGCGTAGCCCCTGCTGGGCACAATGTGGGTAGTCCCACCCTCCCAATTCAGCAGTTGTTGTTCAGCCATTTGAACCTTTGTTTCCTGCAAACACACCACTTCACAACTGACCTCCCTCACCATCCTTCGTAGGGTATTTCTTTTGTACAAGGTACCCTAACCCCAACAATTCTAGGATAAAATCTTCATGGCGAGGTACACACCCGTCAGTGGTATACCTCGTGCAACATGTGTTGTATCCCCAAATCTAGATCCAACTATGTGGATTTCTTGCGCATTTCTGCCTTATCTAGGCACCCAAGCTTGCTCTCCTGCCAATACACTACCTCTCCAACTGGACTCCCTACCCTCCGAAGATTAATGTCCTGCATTTTCAGTTTAGAAGAGCCCCTTCCCACAGTGATCCATTCCCCTAGCAAGGGTAGCTCCAACACAGCCCCCAATGGCTCAACAGCCTTGTGAATCAGTGGTGTACGAGGGGACCCCAGTACCCCCGTAGCCTATGTCCCAACTAGACTATCCCTTGCCTTCCACCATCCTTATGTTGTCTCGTTTCTTCTGCTTCAAGTCCTGATCCCCTCCTCCCACAATTGTGTGAGGCAGTTGTTGAGGGCCCTCAGAAGCCCCTTGCTTCCAAATCTGACCCTTCTGCCCAACTTTATTCCATCCCTGGGCAGACTCCATCAGCCCTTGACAACCGTCCAACACGAGGCAACTCTTCCCACTATCCTTCCAGTTCCCCTCCGACCTCCCCATGGGCAGATTTTCAAACTTCACCCAAATTTGTTCTTCCCCTCTTGCAGCATCGAAAATAATCTCTTCGACATGTTCTGCTAATTGCATCAACCTCGACATGCAAAACTATGTGTACCCCATCCAGTCCATGGATGCAGTAAATGCAGCAAATCAAATAAACTCTCCGAAGAGACCTGCCAAAGACTTCAGGAAATCGGGTTCCCAATATTCAGATGGCAAGTCCAACAAATGGACCCAAACCAACATGCTGTCGATCCCGGTGTACTCCAGGTCGCCAAGGTGCCAGGGCCAGGCCACGAACACCATAAAACCATAGGCCCCCTAGCAAAACCCTTTCCCGATCGGCCAAAGTGGGGAAAATAAACAACAAAGGATCATCCACCAAGCTTTGGACCCTAACCATCTCCAACCCCTAGGTGATTTTGGTCCACTTGCGAATGAGTTCCATCCTCGGTTACACACCTGCAGAAATAAATTTCTCAAGTAGACTGCTCTAGAGTTCTTGCATAGTCTTCTCAAGTAGCTGCCCAACCCTAATCCTCATCACAATCCCCTCTCTATCACATGCGTCGAAGGCGGGCCTTCCATTTTCCGACCCAGGCAGTTGGAGCCGAGGATCCTGTACCATCACATCCTCGCTTTCCTTGACCCGACGTTCCTCGCCACCGCCCTCCCCATGTCCCCTTGGGGTCACATCAGTGTTTCCATTGGCTCCCCCTTTTTTGAGCATCCGCTCCACCCCTACGACATGATCTGCCGAAGCGCCCGCTGACACTCCCCTTGCAGTTGCCATCGCTCCTGCTACTCCCGCTATTCCCACTGCTCCCATTGTTCCCAAAATTCACTATCGATGCTAAAGATACATTTGAGATAGATGCTATGCATGATTCTGTGGAGTCTCATATGAATGAGATGAAGGTTGTTTTTCCTACTGTCCAATCTTGGTTGTTGATGGCAGTGGTATGTTGGTTGATGCTTTTGAGCACTTGAGTTAGTGTTAGGCTAATATTTGTATTAGCAAGAAGATGCTGGAAGAACAAGGAAGGTCAGTTGGCAACAAGTGGAGAAATGCCATTTGTATTTGGGCATTGGGCAAGGAGGCCTACTCCATGGGTTGATGCTAACAATTATTTTTCCAGATTATTGTGCCACTTTTGTGCAGGGTTGAATCATTGAGGAGATGCAATAGAGACATTCCAAGAAGATGCTCAATTGAAGGAAGCATGGTGGAGCTTGAAGACAAGCCTCCATGAGCAAGGGAAGCTCAAAACCAAAACCTCAAATGGTATTCATTCTCATGGTGCCTTTGATGCATTAAGTCATGATTGTTGCACCAAGTATGATGGCCTTGAGTCAAGAGGGCATGGTGCCTTCCAACTTGTGAAAGGTCATTAAGCATAACATTTTTAAGGGTGTGAGAGATGATGACGTTATCACCCAACCCTTCATGTAATCCTCAATAAATAGTCTTCTATGTGTATCTTCTTGTGTGTGTTACCTTTGTATCTTGAGGAGTTTAGTATGTATTTGGGATGTTTTGGGGCTTTTGGAGTTTGTTGTAGGCATTTAGGACTTCAACTAGGATGGTAGATGAATGGTAGGCAGGCCTGGAAAGACATCTTCTAGGTTTGAAGACGTCTTCCAAGATTGAAAGATGTCTTCTACACATCACAGGCTCTTAGCCAAGATGTCTTCTACACATCACAGGCTCTTAGCCAAGATGTCTTCTTTGTAGCAATTTTGGCTCGGGAAAGACATCTTCTCCTTTCCAAAGATATCTTCTTTGGTGGCCTCCAACAGATGTTAATTTGTGTTTTGAATGTTGAGAAGATAAAAGGTCACTCCAAGATGCTATAAATAAGTGTCCAAGGCCTAAGTTTGGGTAAGAGTTAAGAGAGAGAAGTTTGAGAGGTCTCATGGGAGCTTGTGCAAGGAATTTGAGTGCAAGGCAAGGGAGAGCACTAGATAGAAATTAGGAGAATCTCTTAATGGTATCTTGTCTTGAGCTTTGGCTCCATTGTGTGCAATTGAAGATTCAGAGGGCACATGTGTGGCCTCTAAGATCCTTGGAAGAGGTGTGAGTTGAGCTTGGCTCCTCATCTTTGATGCATTTCTCTATATTTTGAGAGTTGTTTAATAAAAAGGAGAATTTTCTCCAATTCCTTGGGTTGTTCTTATTTTCTAAGCTTAATTTGCTTGGAAAGCTTGTGGAATGCATCTTTTTGGGCTCTATTGCGATAGGCTCCACAACAATTAGCTTAGTGGTAAGAGCCTTGGTATGGAAACCACATGTCACATGTTCAATTCCAGTCGGCAATGCCGAATTATGAATTAAGGAAATCTGAAAGTACTTTGTAACTACTTTGTCTGTCTAATAGAATCAATAAGGTCTCAGTGGACATAAATAAAAAATCAGTTTCAATATAGTAACTTGAGTGGTTAAAACCATGGGCCCAAAAGGAGTAAATTAAGTATTCAATTAATTGAGGCAAGAAATCACATGTCACATGTTCAATTCCAGTAGGCAACGCCAAATTATGAAGTAAGGAAATTTGAAAGTACTTTGTAACTACTTTGTCTGTCTAATAGAATCAATAAGGTCTCAGTGGACATAAATAAAAAATCAGTTTCAATATAGTAACTTGAGTGGTTAAAACCATGGGCCCAAAAGGAGTAAATTAAGTATTCAATTAATTGAGGCAAGAAATCACATGTCACATGTTCAATTCCAGTAGGCAACGCCAAATTATGAAGTAAGGAAATTTGAAAGTACTTTGTAACTACTTTGTCTGTCTAATAGAATCAATAAGGTCTCAGTGGACATAAATAAAAAATCAGTTTCAATATAGTAACTTGAGTGGTTAAAACCATGGGCCCAAAAGGAGTAAATTAAGTATTCAATTAATTGAGGCAAGAAATCACATGTCACATGTTCAATTCCAGTAGGCAACGCCAAATTATGAAGTAAGGAAATTTGAAAGTACTTTGTAACTACTTTGTCTGTCTAATAGAATCAATAAGGTCTCAGTGGACATAAATAAAAAATCAGTTTCAATATAGTAACTTGAGTGGTTAAAATCATGGGCCCAAAAGGAGTAAATTAAGTATTCAATTAATTGAGGCAAGAAATCATGAATTCATAATTCATGCACCTCAAGGGTGCATACATTCTTGGGTTCTTGGGTATCTGTGTGAATGCCAACAACGACTTGCAACTAGAGATTATAGCACAGATAATGTGATTTTAAATGAGTTGCATACACCCTAATGGCCAAAGATTATGCTAGAGTTAGGAAGCAAATGAATGTTACAAATGATCAAGACCATTAAATCTTTCATTTTCCTTGTTTTGTTTTCTTAAAGGAACAGATCATCATCTGTGTCTCTTTGCTTGGATTATATCAACTAAAAAGAGTTTTAAGGTTCACTGCACATAACATCATGTTGAATTTTTCCAATATTTTTTATGCTCAGTAGGAGTCCTTGTGGGAGATGCTAGTGTCTAATAAAAAGTTCAATAAGTGAGTCTTTCAATGACCAGAAGAAAAAAATGAATTGAAGGATGTTAAATTCAGGTCAAAAAGTTTTGGGATTTGCTCTTACAATTTCCTTACAAGCATCTTTCATTAAGTAGAACCTTTAATTTCTCCCATCACAGTAAGTTTTGTAATCATCGATTCCATGTCTTTGGCATGAGCTTTCTCAATAGCCAGCATCGATTTTTATAGTTGAAAAGTGGCAGAATGTATTGATTTTTACTAAGTTTCAAAATTTTAAAAAAAAAAGGTCTATAGAATTATTATGTAACAGGGTTTCAAAAAGGGGGAAAAATTTCAACATTTTCTTGTCCATTCTAAAATACAGCTTTGATGATTAAAGACGTACCACCCAAAGAAGGTATTGAGGTTTTCGCGTTGTAATGTTATCGGTAACCAATTTGAATCCTTGGTGTGCATCAATTATCTCCACTATAGTCATTGCGCCCAGCAAAAAAAATACAATCTCACTAACTTCTGCAGATTTCATGGTCAATTCTTCAACAGCTACATCGCTAGATGGAGTCTGACATGCCAAAAGAAAAGAAAAGCAAACAATAATTATTAGCAGAAAGACATTCCAACCAAATATGGATACAGAAAGTCTTGACTGAATAAAAGTAATATAAAGAGAATAAACAACAATGTACATATTGCATCTCTTACCCCAATACTCCTAATGACCCATAAGCTGACAGCCATCAATAATCCAACGCCACTTTTATTGAACGCCAGTGACTCCTCAAAAATAATGCCGGCATATCCAAATGCAAAGACTAAAGCCATTGCCAAATTCTGTGTCATCCAACAAATACTACTTCAAGTGTTATAGTACATTTGGTTTGAACATGTAATGAAAATCAATAACTTATGCAACATCAACAATATTATAAACATGCAATTATATAGGAGATGTAAAAAATAAAAACATTGGATCTCAAATAGTCTAGGTAAGACCACAGATAGGAGTGATACCTGATGATCAACTACCCATGAATGATTAACAGCAGCAACTCCAACAATTACAGAGGCAAAAATTGTAAGTGCCTTAAGCAAATCTGTTTTCGGATTGTAATCACAATCAAGGTCTATGGAGCTTTTATCGACTGAACATAAAGGATCGCAAGTCCCATACTCTGTGTCCAATTCCTATTGAAATTTATACAGTTAAGCAAAGGTTCACAGTTGATAATAAACAAACTAAAATTTGTGCATAAGTAAGAACTTAAAATTACACAAGAATGAAAGACAGATTCTTAATTTCCGATGATTACACAAAAATGAAAGACAGATTCTTAATTTCCTATGAAAAGATTACTTAAAATATATGCATTCAGATGAATAGGATGCAATACTAGAAACATAGGGGAGGGGTCATAATAATTAATAATCTTGCTGAGAAAAGAAATAAGAAAAACAGTTTAACTTCAATAAAGCTTAACAAATGCTGAAAATTAAGGAAAATATGTTTGTCTTAAGACAATCAATGTAATAGACACAAAAGGCATACGGTACTCAACTGGTTACTTAGGTGTTAAAGTAAAGGCTCATGAGTACCTGGATACGGTAACATATTGTTGTACAAATCTGACGGGGAAAACAAAAACAACACTTAAACGAATTTTTTTAAAAAGAAAGAGAAACAAAAGCAAAGGTAGTTGGCTACAAGAAAATAATCAAAGAGTTAGATGTTCGTAAGAGGTCAGACATTAATGTCTGTCGAAATGTCTGACGGCTATACTCATTGAAAATCAACTGATGAGGACATCACCCAGCCCATGTAACATTCTCAAACTGTATTTTTTATGTGTTCTTTGTATCTTAGGTCTGTTTGTGTTTTTGTATTGTTCTGCATGTCCAAGAGGCAAGAGAAGCCAATTGGAAGTGCATTCTACTTGTGGGACTTTTGGGAAGAGTTTCAGTCTTGACAGTTCTCTCTGTCAAGACGTCTCTAGGCCAGCCAAGACGTCTCCAAGCAGGCCAAGATGTCTCATGCAGAAAGAAGACGTCTCCAGCTGACCCAAGAAATCTCCCCCAACTCCAAGACGTCTCCTGCTTCTCCAAGACGTCTCATACAGATTATAACAGACTTCAATTTGAATTCTAATTTGGAGGGAAGACAAAGGAAGAGGCTATAAAAAGGAATCCAAGTCTTTCATTTTTAAAAAAAAGGAAAGAGGAGTGAATTGTGAGAGATTTTTGGAAAAGAGTTCAGAAGAGAGGGTTGAGCTCCAATTGAGCTTCCATTGAGTTTCCATGCTGTAAGGCTTTTAGCCATTGTGAGTTGTGTGTTGTGTGAGGAGTTGTGAGTGTGATTCTCTTGAGCCCTTGTCTGTCCTTGGGCAAGTTGCTTTCAGTTTTGTAATTTTACTGTCATGATCTTGCAAGAATAAAGAATTGTTTTACTTTCTTTTTTCAATTCCTCTTGCAAGTTTGAAGATTGGATTTGCACTTTTAGTACTGAAGCATTGGTCCTCACCAGATTAGTATCAAAGAATAGGATTTGAAGACAACTGCCTCAAGAAAAGGAATCCACCACAAGAATTCACTCTTCTTAAAGTTTATTTTGGTTTGCAATTTTATTGATGTTAAATTCCATACTCAATTAGGGTTTAATTAGCCTTCTTTTGGTCAACTGATGTGATCAATTGAATTGGGTATTGAGAAATCTCATTGTTTAAGATACCCATTAACCTTCTTTAGTTAGGGTTTGTGGGAATTGTTTGAATCCTATTAGTGATTTCCATGACTCTTGTTGAATCTATTTGGGTACTCCACCTTGGATTGTGGCTACTCTTAGTCCTTTTGCAATTCCATATGGGTATTTGTTCAATTTGTCATTTAGGTCCACCTAATCGTGGCACCCAAGAAGAAATCAGTCCAAGGGTTAGCCAACGACATGGAAGACTTGAGGGATGCACTCCAGACTCTTGTGGACCAAATGGAAAAGCTTGAAGAAAAGAAAGATCGGCTTCCAACACCAAGGGCACCTAGGCAAGATGTCAACTCTGAATTTTCTTTATTAAAGGCTTCTTCATCAAGGCAACCATCCATGGCTGATCTTGAAGATGACATTCCTTTTGAGGATGAAGACATTGCAGAAGATGAGGACTATGATGGAAACCCTCATTCTCCAATTGTTGGGTCAAGGTCCCATAGGTCCAGATTTTCAAGAGGGATGAACAATGGATCTACTTCCAAACCTCAAAGGAACCCAAAGGAAGAATTAGAGATTACTTTTGCAAAGGCTTTTTAGGCATGCCTCTAGAATGCCTCATGTAGAAGTGGAGACCTTCAATGGAATGGAAGGCACTATATCTTTTCTTTCTTGGCTCAAGACTTTGAATAAGTACTTTGAGCTAGAAGATGTGGCAAATCATCAAAAGGTGCCATATGTTGAAACCAAGCTTGATGCCATGGCACAAATCTAGTGGGAGCAAGAGAGCCATGCTTACCTTGTAAGCAATGGAACTCCTATCAAAGCTTGGTCCCTAATGGAGTTCATGCTCAAACAAAAATTTGAGAAGACCAAGTATAGGCAAGAAGCAATTCAAAAATTGAAGTATCTAAGGCAAGGTGAAAAAAGTGTTAGAGACTTTTACATTGATTTTTGCAAAGCTTTTCAACTTGCAAAAGTTCATTGGGATGATTATGAACAAGTATCCAATTTCCAAGGAGGATTAGAGAGAGAATACCAACAAGAGCTGACATTCTATGAGCCCCAAGCATTAGATGAGACTTTTGAATTGGCTCTTAAGCCTGAGAAGAAACCCCAAGGCTACAATAGAGGTCCCAATCTTCTAAAGGCAAGGACCCCAAAGCTTCTAAAGGTGAGAAGGGAGCCAAGGAGAAGGGAAATGCCAAAGAAGACACAAGGGAGAAGCAAGAGAAGTTCAAGGAGGGGTCAAGATTACAAGAAAGACTACTCCAAGAATGAAAGGGGTCAAGGAAATGGCCAAGGAAATGGCTATGCATCCAAACTTCAATGCTTCAATTGTGGTGAAAAGGGACACAAGCAATGGGAGTGCAAAAAGCCACGGATCTCCAAAGAGAAAGAGCTCCAGACCTCAGACAAGGAAAAATCCTCTAATGAAGGTAATCCTCTTGCACCAATGATTAAAGATATCAATGAAATTAATTCTTGCACTTTTATAGGAAATGTGAATGCTAATGAGGATTCTAGAAAAAAGATGCTCTTTAAGATTGGAGCTAGGTGTCTAAATAGTGGTAAATGGATACACATTTTGATTGATAGTGGTGCTCAAGAAAAGGTGATCTCTTCAAAGGTTGTTTCTAAGCTTGGGTTGAAGACATTTCCACGTCTTGGGCCCTATAGAGTCCATTGGCTTTCCAAGGATCATTTCCAAAAGGTAAAAGAGATATATTGTCTTTCAAAATTGGGTCCTTTAGAGACAAGGTACATTGTGATATCCTCCCAATTGATTGTGTTGATGTCATTTTGGGAAGACCTTGGAACTTTGACAACAAGGTTTCTTTTAGTGGTGCAAGAAATGTTTAGTCTATCCCAAGAGAAGATGGGATACATGAACACATCCCTATGACTTGGTAGTAGTACAAGGAAAGTGTCCTTATTAATGCTTCATTGATCTTGCTTAGTGAGCAAGAGTACCTACAAGAACATTAAGAGGTTGGGCATGGTTTTGTCATCATGTCAACGCGTGCAACAAGTCAAGAGGAGCATACAAATGAACTTCCTCCAGCAGTGCAACCTTTGGCATTAGAATTTGCAAATGCCTTCAAGGGAAAATTGGAAGGGCTTCCACCAATGAGATCCATCCAACACCAAATAGACTTCATGCCAGGAGCTACCATTCCAAATGAAAGAGCCTTCTACATGACTCCAAATCAAAGGGAAGAATGAAGCAAGCAAGTCAATTACTCTCTAATGGTTTTATTAAGGAATCCATCTCTCCTTGTGTCCTTCCAACTATGTTAGTTCTAAAGAAAGATATCGATGAATTAAGGATGTGCATAGATTCTAGAATTGTTAATAGGATTACTATCAAGTATAGATTTCCTATTCCTAGGATGGATGACATTCTTGTTGGAAAAATGAAGACAAATACATTAATTGTTGTATTTTCTTTTATGTTGCATTTGATGTGGGGATATGTTTAATCCTACATGTATTAGGATTGGGGTTTGGTCCTCATGTTTCCTCATAAATAGGAGGCTTGGTGTTTTATCCCACATGTATTAGGATTGGGGTTTGGTCCTCATGTTTCTTCATAAATAGAAGGCTTGGGGTAGCCTTTAGTGTGTGCTTTAAAGTGAAAGCATTGTATCAAGGTTTTACCTTGGAGACGTGAGTCTTGTTGGTGTTGATCTGACATCTGTTGGAATAACAGATTGTGTGTTTGAAAAGTTGCAAGGACGGCTTGTGTCCTTAAGATTTGAGAAGAATAGAAGGCAGATCAACATTGTTGTGGAAGTAGGGTAAAAGGGGCCCGAACCACGTAACTCTCTGTGTTCTTGTGCTAATTCCTTTTTACTGTTTTCATTCTGTTTTCATTCTGTTATCACAGCAAATGTTTGCTAGAGTTTGGAATGTTTTGAGTGGTTTATAGTGTTTCTTACAGTGCAATATTTTACCTCTAATGATTTATTCAGATCTGTAGGGTTTTTAATAATTTGTCTAGAGCATTTGTAGTGTGTTTCCAGATCTGTGTTTTCAGATCTAATTGTTTTCAGATCTTATTATAACA
>MNCI01000593.1:69439-81589 GCA_015680685.1 Gnetum montanum | reverse complement strand
TCCTGGGAAACAACTTTAGTTTCTGCCACTCATTCTCTATGTTTTGCAAGGCGCAGGCATCGTGGAATGCCTGTAAATGATTCTGCGGATCCGTGTTGTATCCCCCTTCAAAGCATGGGATATTGTTCATGTCTAAGCGCTTGATCTGACTATCTTTTAAATGCCTTGTTGGTATTCTCACTGCCTCCGTTATGTCTAGCATGCTTCGGGTTGCAAGTAGGGGTTTGTCATGATCATCTCTTTCATGACGTCTATGATGTCTACGTTGTTCCCTACTTTCCCTTCGTTCAGCCCTTATCCTCTCTCTCAACTCTCTCGTCGAGGTCTCTCATTTTGTCTACCTCTATCCTCACCGTTATGCTCATGATGGTTGCGCCCAGATGTGGAAGAAGAGGGTGAATGGTGTGAAGAAGGGGAAGAAGAAGGAGAACCATCGTCATGACGATGTTTCCTACCTTCTCTTCTGTGACTTCGGCCCCAATCGTGATGACAATCAGAGTGCCCGTCCTTGTCATGTGTTGTTGTTCCCTCAGTGAACAACTGGTGTTCACGGGGATCAAAACCAGGGTTGTGTATCGTGGATCGTAGGTTCTGATACCCCACCTCCTCACCATCGTTAGGAGGTGAGGAGGGGGAACATCATTCGATAGAGAACCCGTTATGACGGGTTCATCATCTCCTATTTCACTTAGGACGTGCGGGACCCCTTTGCCCCTCAACAATGTATGTTGGCTCTCCTGCCTTAAGTCCCTCATACGTTGTAAAGCTGTGGGATGGTAATCCCTCATGTCAAAATTTTCCGCAACGTATTCAGCATAGAGCTAAGTCATGTCGATATGTGCCAAAGCACGGAGGAGCATGTTGGGGACTACACGATTCGGAGGTAACACAATGTTACCTTGCAAATCTCTCCAGCGCATCAGTTCATCTTGATGGAAGATAAAAGTAAAATTAGGAATATACTCATCGGGATGATTATACTCCACCCTATATTGTTGAGGAACTGGCAGATTTAGGTTATGTGTTTTTGATTGCCGACTGTTCTTTGTATTATCCCTAGGCGGTGAATTGCTTTTGTTAGAAGAAGAAGACATTGTGTCTTATTGATGTGCTAATTGACCGTTATATAAATTTTTCTTTTAATCAACTATAAGGTTCGTTTAAGCTCCCAACGATGTAAGTGATATCCTATGTTCTACTTAGCGCGCAAACACTTAGTCCCCGGCAACGACGCCAATGATGAGTGGCGAGATACCCCTACACTCAACCATACGAATACAAGCATAGCACGCGCGATCCGGTTAAACTCCACAGACTAAGTGCCTACACGCCTCATGGAACACTTAGGGCTAATCATTCGTTGTCTTCCCAGACTTACTTATAGTTGTCACGGTGTATGGTTAAGTAAGTCCGAGGTATATGATTTTTATGTCCTTTTATGTTTTATCTCCTATGCTAACAAGGTGAAGGGTAGAGAGACTAATTACTAAGTTTAACTAATGAACTAAGTCTAAATTAACCTAGCGTCAGCATCCATTCCCACTTACCGTACACACCCTGAACCGATGCAACCGTGGTTACCAAACGCTAGTCATTGTTGGGATCACCACGTGTAACGCACATGCTCGAAGCGGTCGTACTGAGGCACTTAACTAGGAGAAAAGGGTTGAGAAAGATTTAATAACTAATAAAGCATATAAATAACAAATAATAAATAACAATAAATAAAATCCTAATTAGCCTATTCCATGCACTGCAAGGTTTATCCAAGAAGCTCGTCTTTATTGCCGTACACAAACTTGTGTTTAGGTACAATGTTTGCTCAAATAAAGATCCGTTCACTCTGGAGTTTCTACTGCGGGCACATGGAAAATATTCTATCTCTGGAGTGATCAATCTGCCAAAGTTTCGCTACGGTCTAAGCCTAGGATGGAAAACAAGGGAGAGCCGCCTCTTATTTATAGATATGACGGAGCACCGCGATATCGCGGGGGAAGACGCGATATCGTGACGGCCGTGATATCGCAGCCCATGTGATATCGCGTCCCATCAATAGGGCAGTTCAATTTTTGAATTCCTAAAAAAAATTGAGTGCTAAGCATATGAAATGGATAGAACAATTACAAGAGTTTCATTTTTTTTTTTTTAACATAAAAGTAGGAAAAGCAATGTAGTGATAGATGCTCTTTCAAGAATTCATGTTGTCAATCGCTCTTGTGCTCAAGTACAAGGACTTGAAACATTGACTTCCTTATGCTCTCATGATGCTAATTTTGGAGAGGTTTGGAGGGACCTTCATGATCCATTACTTGGTACAATGTATAGGTGGAGAGACTATCATCTACAACAAGGCATCCTCTTCAACAATGGTAAAGGATGTATACCAAAATGTGACTTCAGGTCAAAAATTTTGGAAGAAAAGCATAATTGTAGTATGGCTGGACACATGGGCAAGACAAAGACCTATGAACTTGTGGGTAAGAGCTACTATTGGCCAGGTATGAGAAATGACATAAATAAATTTGTTAGAGAGTGTCTTGTTTGCCAATAATTCAAGGGAGGTAAAGGTATTGCCAGGCATTACTTGCCTTTACCCATTCCTAATGCTCCATGGGAAAGTGTCTCTATAGATTTTATTTGTGGGATTCCCAAGACATAAGTTGGTCATGATTCCATATTTGTTGTTGTTAATAGATTCACTAAAATAGCCCATTTTATTCCTTGTAAAAGAAGCAATGATGCACACCATGTTGCTCACTTATATTTTCAAAATGTAGTAAGATTACATGGTCTCCCATTGAACATTGTAAGTGATAGGGATGTTAAATTTACAAGTCATTTTTGGAGGTCATTTTGGAAATTGTTGGGTACCAAATTGTCCTTTTTTAGTGCCTATCATCCACAAACTGATGGCCAAACTGAAGTTGTAAACAAATCATTTCTCAAAATTTTGAGATGTCTTTGTCAGAATTAGCCCAATAGGTGGGAAAATCTTTTGTCACATGCTAAGTTTAGTTACAACAATTCTTGTCACTCTAACATTAGGAAAAGTCCATTTGAGGCAAACTATGGTTATACTCCTAGGATGGCAAATGATTTGAAACAATTGGATGCTTGTGCCCATGTTAGCTCTGATTTTGTGAAAAGCATGCAAGACTTGCATAAGCAAGTGAAGACAAAACTTGAAGGCAAAACTAAAGAAGTTGCTACTACAAAGAACTTGGAAAAGAGGAACGTGGTCTTCAGTGTTAGAGATTATGTATGGCTTTATTTGGGCAAGGAGAGGCCAAGGAATGTAAACTTATCCAAGGTCAAATCCAAAAAGATTGGTCCATTTCAAATCAAGACCAAAGAGAATGACTATGCTTATGAACTTGACATTCCTAACCATGTTCCATTCTCTTGTGTATTCAATGTTTCAGATTTGAGCCATTACCATGGCACGGTATTTACCTCTAACTTGGAGGATCGTCTAGAAATCCTCAAAGATGCACTTGATGATCCAAAACCATCTAAGACACCAAGAAAACCTGTTGTGCTGCAAGCAAGGGAAGCTAGTAGCAGAAGGAACCAAAAGGTGCATGTATATCTAATGCATTGGAACAATGAGGAACCTGAAAATGCAATTTGGGTTCATGAGAAGGATTTGGCTTTGTGGGGGCTTAATGCTATCCTAAGTGTACGGCCAACCTGAAAATAAGTTTCAATTTTATAGGTGGGAGAGATAATGAGGACATCACCCAACCCATGTAAAACTCACAAATTGTATTTTTTATGTATGTTCTTTGTACCTTAGGTGTGTTTGTGTTTTTGTATTGTTCTGCACATCCAAGAGGCAAGAGAAGGCAATTGGAAGTGCATTCTACTTGTGGAACTTGTGGGAAGAGTTTCAGTCTTTAACAGTTCTCTCTATCAAGATGTCTCTAGGCCAACCAAGACATCTCCAGGCAGGCCAAGATGTCTCAAGTAGAAAGAAGACATATCCTAAGATTGGTGACAACTCGGGAGAGACGTCTCCAACTGACCCAAGACATCTCCTTTAAGACATCACTTGCAAGACATCTCCTCCAAGACACCTCCCCCAACTCCAAGACATCTCCTCTGAGATTTGGTTGTTTCAAGAAAAATGTCTCATGCTTCTCCAAGATGTCTTGTACGGCTTCTAACAAACTTCAATTTGAATTCTAATTTGGAGGGAAGATGAAGGGTCACTTGGAAGAGGCTATAAAAAGGGATCCCAGCCTTTCATTTGAAACAAAGGAGAGAGAGGAGTGAATTGTGAAAGAGTTTTGGGAGAGAGTTGAGAAGAGAGAGTTGAGCTCCAATTGAGCTTCCATTGAGTTTGCATGCTGTAAGGCTTTCAGCCATTGTGAGTTATGTGTTGTGTGAGGAGTTGTGAGTGTGATTCTCTTGAGCCCTTGTCTGTCCTTGGGCAAGTTGCTTTCAGCTTTGTAATTTTATTGTCATGATCTTGCAAGAATAAAGAACAATTTTCCTTTCTTGTTTCAATTCCTCTTGGCAGTTTGAAGCTTGTATTTGCACTTTTGGTCTATAATTACAAGGTTACATCCACCATGCTCCCAAGTGCAATTTCTCCAAAGTGATATTGCTCAAGGGTGAGAGATTTTAAAAAACGGCTAGACCTGTAAAGTACAATTATCCCCAAATACCTTATCTCATACCATAGCAGGGTACTGAAACAGGATATTATCAAGATTGCACATCAAATAGGACATTTCTAGGATAATGGTATAATAAAGTACAAAATCAAATAAAGCCTTAAATTTAATATTGAAAAAATATTAAAGATTGAATGCATAATGAAACTATCACATTAAGTTACTGAAACTGATCTGAACTGATACTCCCTCTTGAATCTATCAGACAGTGCAGTTTCAGAATTATTTTTTACAAAAAAAATTTTAATCCACACCTCACTGTAACCGAACCTATAATCAACGATTTCCTTGCCAAATGGGCTTACAGGTCATTCATTATATATAAAATAAGTGCTCAAACTATGCAAAATATCAAACACATCTTTTATTAGTCATGGTTTATTACCCCTGCACAAACTAGTTTGTTTAGTCTGTATACAGAGAGTAATTAAACTACATTCTCAGTTTCAATCTTTTTCACTCAAATGATTGACTCATTTACGTAGTTCCAATTTGTAACCTTCATTCTTCTGCTGCCCGTCTTGTAAGAAATTATCCGTTAAAAGCCTCCAAAATTTTTAGTACCTGTGTATTGCCGGAATCAGAACCAGCATCGTTCTTCTCGATTAGCGCCGCGGGAACAATCCTGGCATATCTCTGACAACGAATGTAAAAAGATAAAGAAGCCGAGACGTTCGGGTACCGAATTTCTTGCTTTAATTTTGACAGACAGCGCAAGTAGCTGTAACCTGGAGAATATGTGGAGTTGCAGGCTGTGGTGCACAATGAAGTGTTACTGATACTCTTAAACGTGAAAAGACTTGCAGCCGCCATGTACGCTGAGATGGCAGAGCAATCAGATAGAAACGACAGCAATACAGGTTTCAGTTTACAGGTTTCAGAGCCAGAAACGCAAGTCCTGCTGTATAATGCAGCTGAAGATCCATTCCGGATAGAGCCCATTATTTTTATTATTTATTCCGCGTATTCGTTTAGCAAGGTTCACGCACTCTATTATACCACAAGCATTCAGATTGCTGCATAATTTCTGCTATCCCAAGTGTCTAAACTTGCTACCGTGAATTTCCCTTCAGTTGCATTTGTTTTTGTGACCTTTTCCAGTACTTGACCGTGGTTTTCCATCGAGTATCCCTCTGCGCACAACCTAGAAATCAATTCTATAAATTTTTCGACCAAAATCCTCAAAATAACACAAGTTTATTGGCCTCAACAAAGATTATAAATTATAGAACCGGAAATTTGTATTGTATCTAACACAGAATTTGTTAGATGGTATAACATCTCCCTATGCAGGTACACATCAAGATATACAACTTAACATTGCTCACCAGAATTGAACCCATGACTTAAAGCTTCTAAATTAAGAGTCTTACCATTATGCTAACACCTCATTGTTCTTCATTCTCTATGGTTTGTTTGCCCAATCAATAAATACACTCCTCTTAATATATTGATTGAACAACCTCTCAACAAGGAAATGATGAGAGCTTATTCTAACTCTAGCAATTTGATTTCACAACTAAGAATAGATACTTTTGAGTAAGTAAAATTGCTTGTTTCCTAACATATTCGACCAAACTTTAGCCAAGACTTTTTCTTTTATAATCTTCCAAAAGAGCCTTTTATTTAAAGGAAGATTCTCCATTACAATATTTCATGACTAAAGCTATAATTTTCCTTATGCAACCATCTATTTTCTTGTATAGCATTCATTATCTCATTAACATAACTGACTTTCTCTAAGTATAAGCAATAAATTAACTGATGAGCGGTGAGGTACCCCTGCGCCCAACCATACAAATCACTAAGAAATTACGCATGATCAGGTCAAATTCTGTAGACCTATAGTTATCTCATACACTAGTTCCTCTAGAAAGTGAAACAGCATTGAGAATGTTCCTTGTCTTCCCAACTACATTTGTAAGCCTCAAGGGTATGGTTTAAGTGTAATTCAGGTATATGAATTTTTACCGTTTTTATATTTTATGGATGTAATCACCTACAACAAGAATAAGGGTAAAGTAGATTAAAAACTAGTGTCTATTGCCTAGCTAACCTAACATAAGTAACCACCCCACTTTCCTAAACACATACNGCCTAGCTAGCCTAACATAAGTAATTGCCCCACTTTCCTAAACACACACAGCACTACTAGGCTACCAAACGTTAAGTGTTGCTAGGTTACCAAGTACTATATGAATGCTCGAAGTGGTCATGCTCATGTTCATTACTTGCTAGAAATAAATTGCTTAATCAAATGCATTAAAGAACAATAAAGTAAAATGTGATAAGGAAAATATTAAGCTATTCTCAGTGCTGCAAGGATTGTCAAAAGAGTTTGTTTTATTCCCATCACATTTCTACGCTTAGGTACATCAATGCTCGAACAAAGAACCATACACACTTTAGACTCTTTCTGTGAGCACTTAGAAAGTATTCTAACTCTAGGGAGAAAAAATAGCAAGAGCTTCACTACCTTGCTTGAAAACTGAAAACTAACTAATTAATTACTTCCAAAACTAGACCCTAGGCACGATATTTATAAACTCAAGGTATATACCCCAATGTCAAATCCAGGATGCGACGTCGGGGCCCCAACGTCATGTACCTGACGTTGCAATTGACATCAAACAATGATTCATCATATCCCCACAACTGAATGAAAACTCATCCTCGAGTGAAAAAGAGAAGGAACAAGTTCTTTACAATATAACATATTGGGTAGGTATGGAATTATTGATTGACCTGACAAACTGACTCAGATAAAACAAACATATAGACTTTAAGCCAAGTGTATAGAATTACAATTTTTACAACATTGGGTGTTCATGAGAAGAGGAGTGAACACCTTGGAGAATACTGACATCCAACACCTCTTGGTAGCAAGAGACTGAAAGAGAGAGAAGAGATCCTTCGATCACGAACAATCCTCATTCTGTGGTGTTGTTGCATCATCCTTGGTGAAGATAGTCCTGCTTCCAGTCCATTCTTTCCACTACAATCACAATAGGATCATGAATTAGTATGTAATGTATAACACATAAGTGCTAAATGCCTTGTCTCGTCGATGGTTACACTTGGCTAGGTTGTGATTGTGGTTGATTGATTCCTTGAGTAGTGTTAGCAAAAAGGTTGATAAATAGGGTTAATTAAATTAAGCAGTCCATTAAATTTGAAAAAGTTCAATCTAAGGAAATATTTGAAGAGGGTATAAGAATTCACAACAATGAAAAGAAGAATTCACTAAAAATTGTTGCGAAGATGTGTACAATTGGATGTCATTGATGGGATAAATAGAAAATAATTTGATTGTGAAAATGTCCAAGGGTAAAGAACTTAACTAACCCAACCAAAAGATATGCAAGTGGGTCCTCCCCAAAGTAGGCACAAGCCTTTTATGCCCTTGCATAACTTCAAACCAAAGAGTTTGTCGGCTCCGTGGATGATTAATGGTTACAAAAGGTTAAGTACAAAAACTTGGAAGTAACTAACTAAGAATTCTGACACATCAAACCAAGACATTGAACCAAAACTTAAAACTGGCAATGAGGTGGAACATGGAAAGCATAGATGGATAAGAGAGAGAGAGTGGTACAATCACATGAAGTCGCTTGTGGATTTTGTGGTTAAATGACTTGATAGGATCCATCCTCAGTCCAGACCAAAACCAACCACTTTCAGTGACTTCACATTGATATTCTAAGACCAATCCATCCCCTGAGACACAAGAGTGTTCCCACAAAACAACCACCGATCCAAATTAGAGAAGAAGTAGAAAGTGAGAAAGGGCCTTAGTTAGAGAAGATGAGTCCCATAACCAATGCTTGTAGCCCATTTATTTTGTCTAAGGGATATGCTTTGAATTCCCATTGTTTTTTTTTTCTTTAAAATGGAAACCACACCATGCAAAGACACATGCATTTATTTGTCCAAGGGATGTACTTTGAATCCTCATCTTTTTTTTCGTTTTTTTTTCTTCTTGATGAGAACGACACCAGGTGAGGATGTATGCATTTATTTTGTTCAAGGGATGTGCTTTGAATTCCCATCATTTTTTTTTTTTTGATGAGAACCACACCATGCAAGGACTTATTCAACTTCCTTTATTAATTGGCATGAAACGATAAGAAATTCATGAAAACACACTTGCATCCAAGCAAAAAAAAAATACAAAAAATACTTTATCCCTTTGAAGCCACACCTTGTTCAAACCTTTGAATCCTTCCCAATTCTAGAAACTACCAAAGTCACAAATTTATTAAAGTTTTATTAGTGAAAAAGGGACTGAACGTTTCCAAAACAAGGAAAACCATAGAGTGTGGATGTGTGGATGTTGTGGACTCACTACCTATTACATGAAAAAGAAACCATGTCTTAATTATCTATAACAAAATTCAAAGCTAGAAACCAAATACCAATAATCAAATAATAAAAAATAGTATATACCACCATCAAGTAACATATCGCCAATGTACCTGGCACTTACTAACAAAAAGTTAGAAAATCACACCCAATAAAGAAAATATAAAAGAAAGTGTAAATTATTCAAGAAATATCAAATGTACTAACAATGGTATAAAACAAAAATTAGAAAATATTAATAACATAAAAACAAAAAGATGTAAACCAAAGAACATGTAAAATAAAAGTTTGTAAAATGAAAAATGTGTAAAACAAAAAAGTTGAAAACCTGAGGAGCCGCTTGAATGGTTAGCATGATTAGCCATCTCCCCCACAACTATGTTGAAAGGAGGAGATCCGAAATATGGAGCGTGGTTGTCTATCGAATGTGGTGCTTGTTGTGTTAGCTGGCGTATGCTCATGAAAAGGCTTAATTTGTTTGATGTTGACCAATTGTTTCTTGCTTGGGCTCTTAGGTTTATAGATCATCATGGCCCCTGAAGGAAAAGTTTCATAAATGATATAAGGTCCTTACCACAACATTTGGAACTTAGTTCATTGAGGTACGTGCGTGGGGTTCTAGTAGAGAACCTTATCTCCTAGTTGAAATTTAACTTTTCTAATTTTTAGGTCATGATGCTTTTTGTTATTAGCCTTGTGCAACTCATTAGATGATAAGGCCACTAATCAGTTTTTGTCTAGCAGGTTGAGATTCATTAATCTTTCTTTTTGGGCCAAACTTAAGTCAAGGTCAAGGTCGTAAGCCGTTGAAACTGTATAGAGTTCAAATTGAATAGGAAGTGTTGCTAGTTTGTCGTACACAAGCTCATGGGAAGAGTAGCCTATAGGAAGTTTTCAAGTTGAGCAATAGGCCCAAAGGGCATCATTGAGTTTTGTGTTCTAGTCCTTCCTATACTTGCTATTAGTTCTTATTAGTATTTTTGTGATTTCCCTATTGGTAACCTCAGCTTGACTATTAGCTTGGGAATGGTAAGATGTTGTGAGTTTGTGTTCAATCCCTAAGCGTTGCATGAGCTTCCGAAAAGTAGTGCTTGTAAAATGAACTCCATTATCAGAAATCAATGCACATGGCATACCAAACCTATTTACAACATTTTTTTGTACAAACCAAGCAGCAGTAGAGGATGTACAGTTGATGACGGTTGCTGCTTCTGCCCATTTTGTACAATAGTCAATAGCGACAATGATGTACACCTTTTCATTTAACATGGATGTGATGGGACCCATGAAATCAATGCCCTAAATGTCGAATGGTTCTAATGATTGAATCCATTGTTGAGGTCCCTCCATTTGAGTAGTCATTCCACCATCCCATTGGCATCATTCATAAGAGCAGATGAAATGGTGAGCATCCCTGAAGAGTGTTGGCCAATAGTACCCTACCATCAGGATTTTAATGGTCATGTGTCTCCCAACATAGTGTCCTCCATAAGGACCTTCATGAGCATCTTGGAGCATGTGCAGTTGATCAGCATTAGAGACACACCAATAAACTAGGCCATTGACACACACCTTGTAAAGGTGTCTATTGATCTCCATAAAGTGCTTTACCTCGTGAAGAAACTGTTGTTTCCTCCAATGGTTCAACCCTTGTGGCATCTCCTAAGTGAGAAGATAGGTAAAAATGTTATCATACCATTTTGGCTCATTGGACATTTATTTAGTTGTTACCCCAGCAAAGAGAAGTTCATTAGGAAACATGTCAAATAATGAGCCTTCTTCCTCTTTGTTGTCCCATCGCAATTGAGACAAGTAATCAGTGACCACATTCTTAATTCCCTTTCGATCTACCATTGTAAGATCGAATTCCTATAAGATCACCAGCCACTGTATGACACAGGAGCTCACCATTGGCTTATTCATTAGGAAGCGGATGGCACTGTGGTCTATGTGCACAAACACCTTGTATCCAAGCACATAGTGCCTAAACTTCTCTAGAGCAAGCACCACTACCATCAATTCTTTTTCTGTACTGGTGTAGTTCAATTGTGCACCCACAATGCTTCGGCTAGTGCAATCAATGTAGTATGGATGTTTCTTATCATCTAACTATGTTAGCACAGCTTCCAAAGCATAATTCGATGCATCTATCATGATATGAAATGGTCTGGACCAATTATATGCTTATAGAATTGAAGTTTCCACAAGCTTTTCTTTTAGTTGCTAGAACACTTTTTCACATTTTGGGGTCCAAACAAAAGGAGCATCTTTCTTGGTTAGTTCGACCAACGATTTTGTGATTCTCTATGAAACGCCAATAGTAGCCAGTGTGTCCAAAGAATGATTGAGTATCTTTAATTGTTTATGGCTGGCGAGTTATTCCTTGGATGACCCTTATTTTCTCAGGGTCCACCTCAATTTCTGCTTGTGAGATTTTATGCTCCAATACAATGCCCTCTTAAACCATGAGGTGACTTTTCTACCAATTGAGCCATAAGTTAGTTTCAACACATTGTTTCAGCACTTGCTCAAGGCAATCCAAGGCTTGCTCAAATGTGGCTCCATTGGTTGAGAAGTCATCCATGAAGACTTCTATACCACTACCGATCCACTGTTTAAAGATGCTCAAACCATGTGTTGAAATGTGGCAAGAGCATTGCATAAACCAAACAGCATCTTACGGTATGCAAAAGTCCCCTAGGGACTTGTGAACGTTGTCTTTTCTTGGTCCTCTGGTGCAATTTGAATTTGGTTATAGCCACTATAACCATCTAGGAAGCTGTAGTAGCAATGCCCTGATATTGTGTCGAGCAACTGGTCAACAAATGACAATGGAAAGTGACCCTTGAATGTTTTCATATTCAATAGCCTAAAATCTGTTGGCAACCGTTTGGGACACGACCGCCAACGAGTGTCCTCGAACAGGATTTAGGTGCCTGCTGGTCTCTGGCAACACCAAGGCCCAGATACCTCCAAATAAACTCAGTAGTTAATGTGAGTATGTGTGTGTGCTGTTGCGGCGTGCGGTTGTGAGAAATGTAACGATTGCGTTGCGTGTAAACTACAAATGACTTACTTTAAAGAGATTCAGCCAACTTTGCCAAGTACT
>MNCI01000593.1:40135-68318 GCA_015680685.1 Gnetum montanum | reverse complement strand
TTAAATTTTAAATACTAAGTGTTATTAATCTCTAAGATTTTACCATAAAAATATAATATAATATCCACCTTATTGGTGGTAGCGGTAGTTCATTTATCCTTTCTTATTCCCGATAATTGAAGTTAAAATTCAGGATGGCCGAAATACGAGCCCGAAGGTGAAGGCACCGATGCTGCAACTGCCCGCAACTGATTCAAAATATCTTCTTCGGCCAAAAATCGTTACCAGCAACTGCCGCCACAGGAGAAGACTCAGCCGCTGCATTAGGGAACGTTGTCGTGTGTTCCGTAAGGATCTACAACTGTTGTAACCTCTGCCTCTCGAAAATGCCAGGAATTTGTGTTCATCTTCAATACCAAAACCTTTAAATCCTTTGATAATTTTAAACGTTCAGAACTGGCAAGACAGGGGGCCTTGAAATCTGTTTGGAGCTAGGCATCCAGAATCTTAACTCCTTCATCAGGATTGGTGAACATTCCACCAACGGCGATGATGTTGGAGTTGTTAATGGATCTACAATTTTGGGCGTCATCCACGGAGGAGCACGTCACGGCATAGACGCCTGGAAGCTTGTTCACGAAAACCGCTACACCAACGCCAGTTCCGCAAGCAACGAGGCCACGAACGTCCTCCTACTGTGCCTACGCCTTGCTCACGGCCCTGCCCACGCCGTCACCGACGACGTAATACTTGTCGTTGCCGAGGTTCTCTGCCGCAACGCCCTTGGATTTGAGGTGCGAGATCAACATCTCTTTCTGTTTGCAACTGAATGAGTATGACGTCGTCACAATCTTCAAAGGCTTCTTCCTCCTACTCCGCGTTTCCGATTCCGCCATTGCTGCTGCTGCATCAGGGTTTCAACTTGCTGCTGTTGCGTCAGGGTTTCAACTTGCTACTGCTGCATCAGGGAACCAGCTTTTGATAATTTTAAATGTTCAGAACCTATTGGTAGTCCGTTAGGTCCTTCACTTGCTTCCAACTCTAAGCCGATTTTTAATAATCCATTACCCATAGTGTTGTCTATTTTGCCAATATTATTTCTTGTAGTAAATAATCACCTCCTTATTTTTCTATTCCAATCTTCACTCAAGAAAATAACTTGGCATTTTAGTTCTACTTTCCAAGAAGGCTTCAAAATCAAGATTATTTACCACTGGCTTGCTTCCCATCAACTCACATTACTAAACTGCAAATTTACAACCAGGAATTGTGCTAATTTTGAACAAAATATTCCAACTGTTCCATGTAATGGCCAAATGTGCCAACAAAATCGATGTAGACCAGCCACTTACCACGTTTCTTTGGTACAATTACAAGTGGGCTAGCCCACTTGCTATCCACAATGGGATAGATGAACCCCACCTTGAGGAGTTGCTCGATTTCCTCCTTGATGATTTGCCTCAATTTGGGGTTCAACTACGTTTGTGGCTATCATTTTGGCTTCATAGTCAAGTCAGTGTAAATGTGATGCTGGCATATCCTAGGATCAATTCTTGTGAGTTCATGATATGACCAAGCAAAGACTATTGACCATTTTTCAACTACTTTCAACAACATCTCTTTCTGTTCTAGAGTAAGTCTTGCATTGATTATAACCAACTTCTTATTTTTCAAAGATACATATTCCATTCCAACCGATAAGGTTTTCAATTCAAGGGGCTATTGCTTGAAGTTCTTAGGAATTTCCAACTCTCCCTAATAGGTATCATTATTTGTATCATCAAAGAGTTGGTGATGAACTTGCTTAAGTGCATTCATGCTCATGACATATTCACATGTTAGACTCTCAATTGGTTCCATGCAAAGTGTGTCGCTTTATAAATCAATGGTCAACCACTGGGTGCCCTCTTGTTTAGTGGCTATTGTGTATAGACACCTTTGAATTTCTATTTCTAGTGCACATTGCTTGCATTTAGAGATAGATGCTTACTTTATGGCCTAAAGTTTCTACACACAATTGCACCCACTATCACTATAAGAAATGCATGGAACTCTCTTCTTCTCAATCTTTTCGAATGCATTTTCTTTAGAGATTTTCAGGGAAAAATCTCTAATGCCCATTCATGCATCTACAGTTCTCAACCATGCTTTTTCCATGATGATTGGGAAGTCCCCTTTGCAGTTCTCCACTTTGATTACTAGGAAGTCAAAAGGATAAGACCACCCACAGATAGTGATCACAATGTCTTCTACCAATCCCAATGGAATCGTGATGGACTGGTCTACCAATTCCAATATGATGTTGCTCTTCTGAAGAGGAGGTAGGTTCTAGGTAGTGTACATCTCATGAGAAATCAAATTAGCACCAAAACCTAAATCAAGAAGAGCCTTGCATGGTTCGTTCCTAATAATCTACAAATAAATCAAAGGACTTCCATGATTAGCTAATTTCCTAAGAATTTTTTCTACAGAAATCCAATTAGACATGGTATGAATAAGCATTATGGTATGGATCCTTAACAGAGTTTGGTTTGAAGGAGGCCTGAAGGAATCTGATATGGAGGAAGAGGTAGGAGCAAGGTTGTCAACTGCGAGTGTAGATGAAGGCTTAGGTGGACTACAGGATTGAAAGAAAGGTCATTTCTTTGATTGGGCATTCAACCCCTTTGATTGATGATTAGGTTGCAAATTGACAGCCCTCATAGCATTGCATTGTTGTGGTTGAGTGGACAATTCACCCTGCATTGGTGGAGCAGGTGGTAGCTATGCAACTGGAGGAGGAGTGTGTGTAGGGACATGAAGAGGATAATGATAGGAGGTGGTATCCCTTCTTTCATGTAGAGAAGGAGTTCAATAGTAATCAGAAGGATGGTAGTAAGGCTGAATATTAGAAACATGACTAGAAGAGTCACATGTAGACATGGGTTGCTGAATGTGGTAATCATATGGATCAGGCTGCTAGTGACGGTATTGTTGCCTTGGCAGTGCAAGCATCCATGATTGTGGTTGCTACCATTGTTGGTACTGTTCATACGATTGCAATGGAGCTCCAATTGGATAATATGGTTGTTTCTAGCAAAACTGCTTGAGATTACCTTGAGGATAAGGAGACCTTCTAGATGTTTGGCTTTGTGTAAATCATGGATGTAAGGCATACACCCCAGACTCCTAAAGATGTGACACTATGGGGCAACATCCCTTAGGATGTTCATACTAGCAGACATCACATCCACGATCATCATCTAATTCACTATCCACAACCTCTTCTATTACAGCAATTTTGCCCTTACCTTTGTAATATGAACGTTCAACTTCTGTGCGCCTCCTACATTCATGATCACTACCTTGTTCTCGAGACTCTTCAGCAATTTTGAGGATAGCTTGAAATCAACTCTTCATGGAGTCCCTTAATTGATCAACCTTGGCCATAAGTTCATATTGGAATTGTTGAAGTGGTAAGGCTTTCTTATGCATCCCCTCATCAAATATGGATTCGTCCTCACTATGGTAGAATTGAACCTCCCTCTTGTGAATGGAAGGATCATGGTTGTACTCCTCTACACTTTCTTTTTTTTCTTGGTTCACCTTTCTCTTTGGCGACCTGCTCTATTAACCTTTGTACCTGACAGGTAATTAGTTCTGACAATCGCCCTTGGGCATAGACACCAAGGGTTTTCCTCATTTCATTACAAAGCTCATCTACAATGTGATGGAGTTGAGCCAATTGAGAATAACCATGGCCAGGGCATTTGTGCATCAAGGCACAATATTGACCAATGGCGACATCCAAAGGTTCGTGTGCTCCTTGGTTCCACCCTTGAATTTGCTTCCTTAAGTTGGACACCTAGGAGTACGTTTGATACTTATCATTAAATCTTTCAAGTATGGTACTCCATCGTCTAATAGATTTTGATTCTAAGGACTGGTACCAATTCTCTGCTTCTTTGATGAGTGTCCTAGGAAATAGCTTCAGTTTTTACCAATTGTTCTCTACGTTTTACAAGGCACATGCATCTTGGAAAGCTTGAAGATGATTCTATGGATCAAAGTTACATCCTCCTTCAAATCGAAAAATATTATTCATGTCTAACCATTTGATCTAACTGTCTTTCACATGCCTTGCTAGAATTCTAACTACCTCTACAATGTTGAGCATACTTCAAGTAACAAATAGAGGCTCATCGAGGCCTTGATCATGGTGCCTACAATGCCCTCTACTACCCCTTCGTTCATGGCGATGTGCCTCTCTTGAACATCTGTGCCCATGTTCATGCTTGTCCCGGTTGTCTCTTTGGTTATTTTAGTCTTGTCGGTCATTGCGCTCATTTCGATCACCTCCATCATGATCTCACCTTCTACAGTTACAATCGAAGCCAGAAGAAAAAGAAGATGATGAAGGGAAAGAGAAAGGAGAATCAACACCATCATGGTGCCTGCTACTGCCTCTTCAGTGATCGTGATCACTATCATGATTATGCTTCTTACCGACATCCTTATCTTGACTTGCCCCTCTAGATCTATCTTTCTCATTGGATCCCTTGTTACCAGAATCAGGATTGTGAACTGTGGAGTACAGATTCTAGTTTTGACCTTCATCACTGAAGTCAGAGAGAGAAGTGTCATTAAGTGGAAAATCCCCAAAGCAGGTTTCCCCACTAGCTTGTTGGTGCAACAAGAATGGAGAATCATTAAGTCCTTTTCCCTTCAAAAGTTGATAGTGCTATTCCAACTACTAATCTCGCAAGTGTTATGCTTCGATGGGATGATAATCCTTAGCATTGACATCTTCCACGATATATTCCCCATAGCAATCTTGAAGACCACATCGTGCAAGCATTTGATAAAGCATTGCAGGAGCAGTACAATTGGACAGCAACACAATGTTGCCCTCCATGTCACGCCACCGCAGCTATTCATCCTGGTGTAGGACAAAGGTGAAGTTTGGCATATACTCATTAGGGTGAGTATATATGATTCGGTACTGTTGAGGCTTTTTTGAGTGAATGTTATCAACCTTGGGCAAAGAAGTGCTCCTATGAGAAGAAGACATTTTCAGTTAGCGAAATAAAAATCATAGTGTGCTCTAAGAATTTGTTGTGATAATTGTAAAATAAGATATGACTCTCAGGCTCATTCCAACAATTTAAATACTTTCACTAGGTCCTAGATAGTGCACAAAACAACAAAAAAGTCCCTACCAACAGTGCCAATGATGAGCGGCGAGGTACCCCTACACTCAACCATATGAATCATTAAAGCGTTACGCGCGATCTTGCCGAATTTTGTGGACCTATAGTTATCTCATACACTAGTTCCTCTAGGAAGTGAAACAACATTGAGAATGTTCGTTGTCTTCCCAACTATACTTGTGAGGCTCAAGGGTATTGTTTAAGTGTAATTAAGGTATATGAATTTTTATCGTTTTTCTATTTTATGGATGTAATCACCTACAACAAGAATAAGGATAAAGTAGATTGAAAACTAGTGTCTATTGCCTAGGTAGCCTAACACAAGTAACTGCCCCACTTTTCTGAACACATATAGCACTAATAGGCTACCAAACGTTAAGCGTTGTTGGGTTACCAAGTACTATATGAATGCTCGAAGTGGTCATGCTTGTGTTTATTACTTGCTAGAAATAAATTGCTTAATCAAATGCATTAAAGAACAAGAAAGTAAAATGCAATAAGGAAAATATTAAGCTATTCTCCATGCTGCAAGGATTGTCAAAAGAGTTTGTTTTATTCCTGTCACACTGCTGCATTCAAGTACATCAATGCTGGAACAAAGAACTGTACACACTTTTAGACTCCTTCTGCGGGCACTCAAAAAATATTCTAACTCTAACAAGAAGAAATAGCTAGAGCTTCGCTACCTTACTTGAAAACTGAAAACTAACTAATGAATTACTTCCAAAACTAGAGCCTAGGTGCAATATTTATAAACTAAGGGTATATACCCTGACGTCGAACATTCGACGTCGCGTACCTAACGTCGCAACCGACATTAGACAATAATTCATCATTGATGAAGGGGCTTCAACTTCAAGAGGAAGTACATTTGTTTCTAGAAGTAAGATATGAAAAGAAGTTTGCATTATTAATCATTATAAACAAAACTACATAGCCTTGATTCCTTATAAACTACATCATAAGGATATATAGGCTTATTGGGAAGGCTTTACCTCTAGTTTGGATCACCATCTCTTTTTACCAAGTGGGGTTTAGGTCTAGTTATGCATAGCTTATGATTAGTCCTTGTTGTAATATTATGTTGCCTTAGGTTAGGTTGTGTTGTGTGTGTATCTGTGTGTATATGTACTATCTCTTTTATGTATGTGTGTTCCCTAAGGCGTTCTCACTACACTTCTAATCATGCTCTACCAAGTGCCATGACTTTCATTGTACTTACAAGTAGTATGACCATTGATGCGTAGTCTACCTCTAGTATGACCTTCTTTCCTAACTAATACAGAAATTTTGGATGGTGTTGTATGATGCTCTTTAAGGATGATACTATAACGATTAATGTCAAACCTATGATTCGTGATTATGGTTCATTGCTTGTGATTAGTGTAGATAACTCCTACTATGATTTACAAAAACCTAGCAATGCTCTTTCTAATTCCAATCCTCATAATGGGCCAATTGGGGGTGATAATTTGAAAGGTTAGATGCATGAGGATGTGCACAAAAGAGAATACTCAGATGATAATGAAGAGTGATAGATCCAAATCTTGATACAATGATATTGTATCAACGATGCCATGGCACATGCTATGTCATTGTTGATGTGATGTCTCAGGATGTGTGCAACCCTATAAATACAACACTTGGGTGCACAATCCAACAACTTTTTCATTCCATCCTTAGGTAGACTCTTGCACTTTCATTTCATAATTATAACGATAGTGTGGTATTGAGCAATTGTACAAAATCTTTATTTGAGTGAGGTGTACTTGGGCATAGTTCATGATCAAGATTGTTTTTCATCATTGCAGCATCCACTAAATTTTATTGTTTTACTTAGCATAGTTTTTACTATTTTCTTAATTTAATCATTTACATTTCTAAGTACTTTACTTTATTTGTTCATTTGGTAACCCAATAGTGTTTTCCCTTGATTCACTCAGTAGTGAACTCACTTGGTTATCCCAATAACGGTTACATGAACCCAAGACATAAAAAGGCAAGCTAGAATTAGATGCTCATCACTATAGACTAGAGTAGATTTACCTTACAGTCACTACTTATCATATGCCTCACTTTGGACTAAACCATACATGACAAAGCTACCGCTAGTCCAAGTGGGAAGACATCTTGTGATCAATGCTTAACAATCTAGATACCACAACAAATCTTATCCACGGAATTTGACCAAATCATGTGTGAATGCTTGTAATTCATATAATGAGGCATAGGAGTACCCACCACTCATCATGGGCCCCGTTGCTTCGTAAAATCCACAACAAATAAATGTTTTACCTTGATTATTGTTTGCTTGTTCAATGCAATATCTACGAATAACCAAATCATCTAATGTAGAATGTTGTGTTTTGAATCTCTCTTCTGAAATAGCACACATTATTTCCTTCTACTCATGATCCCCATTTTTTCTCCAAAATGATACCTAATAATTTTGCAAACAAGTCATTGATCATGCTCAATCTTTGATTCTCTAAATCTGATTTCTCTTCTTTTTAAAAAAGCATAGCATCTCTACTAGTCATCTACTATCTAGTCAAACCATTTTAAGTCCTTCATTGAGCATTTTCCAAGTCTCTCTCCTCTCAACCACATTTTACTAATTCAACATACAATCCTTCTACATCTATAACTTTTCCGACAACTAATTTCTCAATTCCCTCTACTACTTTATCATACCTATTTGAGAGCATACAACTTGCTATACCATTCAACTTGCTATACCATTTGTCTCCTAATGAAACAAATTTTTGTGCAACCTTTTCATCTCTCAAAATGAAATATCAATGCTGGTAGAAACTTTATTTCTAAAAAGTTAAATGTCCATAATGTATTTTTCCCACAATCATAATTACCCAGTGAATCAAATGAAATATCCAATTGGTATTATCAACATCGAATTGCTCTTAGCTGCTTAGCTATCGCTATCACGCTAACCTCAACTGAATCACAACTTTTATATCATACTTAAACATGTATTGCGTTTTTCATTATTTTAGAGCACATTCAACTTGGCTACCTACATCAAGTAGGTCAAACTGCAACAATATGTTACCTTGCAAAATGATTAAGGAGCATTAAAAATGCAGAATAAAAATAACTCAAAATTCTTTAATGAAGTCGGACATGAGCAAATCTCATGACCAAGATTAATAAATACAAAAGGAAAATATGGCTGAGCAACGACTCGATTCTACAATGATTGAAATGTTACGGCAAAAATTACATGAAATTCACTATAAAAAGGCAACTTGCCAAACTCTTCTACTAATACTCAGGATTAAAATTGCTTTCTCAAATGGTAACGGAACTTAATATTATCAGCGTAACTGTCACTTTTTGACCACTGATATTACATTCAACAACTCAGAGAAGACATTCTCTGGATGATTTCACCATAGACAAGACAAGCTCATAATACAAATCACCTTCCACCAGCTTTAAGTGCGTTGCTCAACCTGCACACAGAGTTTTAATAAATTTATAAAAAACAGAAAAGTTTAGAAGTGCAATTTTATCCTTATTCAATAGATCTCCAAAGAAACAAGATTCAGATCTGAAATTGATCAATTTACACCAAATATAACCAGTATTCGTCAAACGAATTTAGCCTCACCAATCCAATCCTTCAAACAGCCCTTCTCCCTTTATAGCCGAAGACTTAAATATCGCCCACTGACGATTTTTTATTTTGTGAAGTTCTAAAGCTTCTGTTATTGCAGCATCATCAAGTGCACCAGGAAGATCCTGTGAATTTGAAAATCAATTACGTGAAAAGAAATAGAAATAAAAGGCTCCAATTAAATTAATTTCTTCAATTTTAAGCACAAATATAAATGATGATATCACACGAGGTAAATGATAATAAATCATTCATAACTTCACAAGAAGATGATGCTTCTTGGCTTCGTCCACTTTCCTGAATATACGACGTAGATGCTCCAATACATTGGCTGTATTATCAACTCTGTAAAGTAGGCTGTGTACTTCTTTAGAAACACTCGTGAGCATCAGTCCTAGAGCCATGTTGTTTCGTTCTCTCTTCCAGTCATAATCTAGTCTGACACTGGGATTTGATACTGTCCAACAGTCAACTTACTCGGAAATTAATTTTCATTCTCTTCGCTCATCCTTCGTAATTTGTCATTGTCACTTTCTGGATGCCTGTGACCACTACCTTACTCACAAGCAATTAGGATATTCATATCATCATCCCCTAAGGACAAATTCTTCAACAAAGTCATAAGATACTCCACATCTTTGGAGTTTCCACCCTTCTTCCCACCACCTGTCTTTCTACTTCCATTATGCTCTGATACCATGTTAAAGATTGTATGGTATTTGGATTTTACTACTAACTTCACGATCTTTTATGGAAATAGAGACTGACTTCAAAACTTTGCATCTTAAATAATTCATAAGAATCAATAACTTTAATACAATGTGAGTCGCAGGTTTTCCTGTGCACACTTTTTTTAGTGATAAACACTTCGTTTTGACCTGTTGGCATTCTTGTCTTTTTCCCTTTTAAGAACAGGACTTTTCATCTCATTCTTCACCCCTGTAACTCTCCACAACTCAATCACACATTTTCGTAAATGAACTGTTACTTGTGAGATAATTTTACGAGTTAACACCCACCCAAACCTAACAAGCTTGATAAATAAAGAACGACAAAACAATGAAGTATTAATCACTGTCTTAACAACAATTTTACATATAGATCAGTTTAAAAGCGTCTTTGATGTAATTTTCTATGCTTAAATCAAAAGGTTGGAAAATGCATATAGATTATCAACAACTATTCCCCACCAATTTAGAAGAGACCTTCTGGCTGAATATTTGAGGCAAATGTATTCATCCACAGTTTTATTATCACGACAATCTAAACATAGAATCTCTATCCATCAACCTCTTTCAATTTTTTAATGATGTAAACTTATCTATGCTCTACTAATTTATATCCCTAGAACAGTGGTATTGTAGCATCTATGTTAGTTTGTGCTTGCTTTAAGATCTTTCCTTTGGATATTTCCAAGTGAATGGAAGTTCTTTGATTTATTTGGTTCCATTCTTGAATTCAATGTCTGAAGCCATGCTTTTTCTTGATAAGACCAACCAAGTTCATAAGTTGTTATATGTACTTTCGAAAATTTCAGCTCTTGTAAACGTTTATGTTTTTGGATCTTTGAAACAAATCTTCGGTTTTTAAAGCTAGCATTAAGTTTGAAATTTCACCTTGAACTCATCGGTTAAAATTTGCTTCTATAGATGCTCATTCTCCAACATTTTTTAGTTCAGCCTGGACCCTATGTAACTCTCCAATATAGAATTCTTGCTTTTACAATAGTATTGAACATTTTTCTCCTAAATTTCTACTACAGAAATTCGTTCTTTTTTAAGATGCTTCTCATAACATAAAAAGCCTTCCTGCACTTTTTTTAAGATGCTTCTCAGAACATAGAAAGCCTTCCTACTCTTGAAGCTCTTGTAGCTCCACAATGATCCTAATTGTAGGCTTTAGTGCATTGTAAACTTAGATTCTTCCAATTGTGCACTATGGGGATGTCAAAACCCATAACTCTATTTGATTATATGTACCCCTATGACACATAGCTAACATGGTACTTTGGTAAAACTAAGGTAAAATATAACAGTGCTTTGAACCAGCAACCTCTTACTTGTATAATACTTATTAGGCAACAAGATAAACATTAAGATAAAAGTGCACTATGTAAATTAGTCTCCTTCATAATCTATAACCTTTTGTTTTGTTCCCAGCAAAACTTATAACTAACCTAGAGATTATCACATTATCTGCAAATAGTATAATATTCACATGTGACCAACCTAAATGCAAAGTAGGGTCTAAAAGTCATGTTTCCATCCATTTATCCAAGTCAACTATAAAACATCCTATTAAACCAGTATTGCTCCATCTGCACCAATATCCTAACGTTCAATCATGACTTTTATATAACCATTTTATAGCAGCCAGTACATCTCTTGGCATTAAATATGTCTTTTAAAAATCAAAAAAAAAGCATATAAAACTTTTACTCTTTTGACATTTTGCTTCTTTTACACAATATGCAAGAGTCACTCAATTGTCGATTGATTAGGATAAAATTCTGCTTGTGACACAGCTTGAACTTCATTTTCTTTCATTCATTTTCCAAGATTATCTTCAAAGATAGTACCGAGAAGTGTGGCAAAGATGTTACTGATCGTAATAAGCGTCTAAATGTTTAAATCTTCTTTATTGCCCTTTATAAAAGTCATCAATACTTTGCTAATTTTTCATTTTTAGTTTTCTAACTTTTGTTCTCTACAACCATTAATAGCTGCATTGCATAGCATGCTTACAACATCAGCTTGCTTTCCACTGCAAGCATTTTATAGGGTAGTGGGGGTGCTGGAACAAAAAACATTTTTTTAACAAGAAATATAGTCAAATAAAAAGCTCTAATTATTTATGGCATCAACATCCTACAATCTATTGATTGCATTTTTTGAAGAAGCTCTACTTTCTAAAAAGTAATTGCATTTCAGCTATCAGTGAGGTGTAGCACACTTGATTAGATCATGTGGCTTTTGATTTGCAAGTCACAACTTTAACCTCAAGTGGTATGCTGAGGCATGTGCCAACCTGAGATCACAGTAAAAATATACATTCAAGCTACGACATCAGGTAGACAGCTGACCATAGAAAATCATCATCAAAGCCTTTGCCTACTAAACGGACAGTCAATATTTATGTGATAAAGGCAACATGACAATGAATTGCATTTAAGATATGACTTTCTGATAGATTTCTTAATGATCTTTCACCATTTCCTATTCTTTATAGTTCATATAGCTTTTTATATAGTGAATTATCATTGCAAATGAAATATTTGACTTGCAACAAATGCTTTTTCCTTTGCAACTACTGGCCCTACTTCAAATCTAATGATTGTCTACGATTCAGATTGAAAGACATAAAATCTTCATGCAAACTTTTCTTGAAGCCATCACAAAATCATTGAAATTATATAGTACCTATCTTATATGCATCTCAAAGTAAAATCCAAAGAATTATCACCACTTAGATTTGACACTACAGCAGTTGCTTTAGATCTGAAACCCTAGTTGTTACTATAGCTGCTCAAATCTGTCATCATATACTTTATCATTCCTTATAACAATCCATCTTATGAATCACTACACTTTGTCCCATCCTTTAATTTGCAAGCTGTGGGTCACATTTCAAATCAGGGGACCAGCTGTAAGATTAACAAATAAAAGTCCAATACCGGTTTCTACAACCAAGAGCCCACTATAATTATCAGGATCATGGACACAATCTTTCAGAGGTACCCTAATTGTGGCCAAGATGCCAACTACGAGATTGCTGGACTTTGTCACAGAAAATAAATAATTATCATCATAAGGCTAGGCTAAGAAATAAACTTTTTCATGGGAATTATTATGGGTATGTAAACAAAATTTAAAGCTAAACAACTACCATTGCAAGAGTTATTTAACACTAATTTTATTTTATTTTCCAACATGAAAATCAATTCTGGGATTTCATTAATTTAAAAAAGAAAAAATTTCTCTCAGCCAAATACTATATATATATCATAAATATATTGCTAAACTAGTCCTAAAGCAGTTTCCCCCAACCATATATTCTAACTAATAAAGATACCATGTCAATTCATACATATTGCATGTACTAGTTATGTTTTTCCCTTTTTGAATCCATGTCACGTAAAGACAGCAAAATATTTCCAAAAATAGTTAATAATAGATCTTTCACAAGACTAACATATGAATAATCAAAATTTGGCCACAATTACATGGGAAAAAAAAGTCTTCTTCCTTACCTGTTTATTAGCATAAACTAGTACCACTGCTCCTTTAAGTTCTTCCTCCTACAGAGAGATTGTACAAAATACATTAAGGGTTTTGCTAAGAAAAAAGCAGGCAACAAACTTAGAGACGTCATTATATGTGATATTCACCCATCACATTTAAATAAAACCCACTATGATAATCCGCATTATTTCCAAAAGAAAACCAAATATTTTATTATCTACAAAGGATTAGAAAGTCGGTGGTTGAATGTCTTCTGCTGCCATTCGCAGAAAACTATTCTTTTTAGATATGCAACAATGAAACATAACAAGAACCTACACTATAAGGTAATAATTTTTTCCTTCCAGAATTTGCTGCCAACGTCAAGTTGGGCACAGAGATTTCATGTTGTGCCAAACTGTTGACAAGGAAGAGGCCAAAGAAGAGGAAGAACCATTATAGTACACATCCCAAGGGGCAATTAAAAAGCATGTGTCTGTTGACCAAATGCACTATTGATATTGGAATCGACTGATAATTTTTCGACTTTTAATGAAACAAAGATCACCATTCCATTTTTACTTGGCATCTGTAATTTTCCTAAAGCTGACGATGTTTAACTGCATCATGGTAGACTTGTTCAGTTTGCTTCTGGATGCAAATTTTAAAACCAAGGGAACACAAATCTAATGGCAAACTTTAGATTTTCTGTACATCATTGACAAAGTCATTTTGGTTGAAGCATGGAAGGAAGTTTAAGTAATAAAAGCAGCTATAGCCAATTTGTATTTCAAACTTAAATACGGATAGTTGACGATAAATCTCAACATAGATATTGAGAAAATCTATTCTACATTCTAATTCATCTAAAATTATTTTCTACGCTGGTTTGTTTCATAAAGGGCATAAATTATACATCTCAAATTTGATATTTAAAAAGTCCACCAAAGTGAACTGTAAACAGCTTCTTCCTCCAATTTCTAATGCACTTGGAACTAAGGCAAACCCTGGTCCATATCTTCTGTAATATGATAATATATAGACTATGTCCCGTTGAATTGTTCAATGGGCCAATTGAAAAGAATATTACCACACCTTCCTTATGTATTTGGGAGCCTCACTGTGTTGTAGGAGTCCTTCGGAGACTGTTGTGTCAATTTCTCATCCTTTGGAAGTGATTTGATCTGTTTTCCAGGTTTGTGCAGGCAAGTGCAGACTACTGCAATTCGTAGCCAGCCGCAACCATGTTTGCACTAGACAACAAGCCCATTACGAGTTGTAGTCAGTCGCAACAGGGTCAAAACAATAAGGAAAATAATGTTTTCAAATTTTGATCATAGTGGGAGGTCATGCAGATTGCAGAAGGCTGCAACCAGCTCACTACGGACTCATGCAAGTCACAAGCAACTCGCAGCCACATCAACCATGCTTTGAGATCAGTGTCATCAATGCACGTTGCAACCAACTGCAACCTCATGAGACTACAGACCAGTGCAAGGTGCAGCCGATCACAATGAGATTAGACTATAAGTAAGATGTGAGTTGCAACCTTTCACAATTTCGCTAAAATTAAGTTTTAATAATTATAGCGAAATTATTTTTAATAAAAGGGTAGTCCAATAGTCAGAAGACTGATATAAAAGGGGATTGAGCCCCAAAAAGTTGGTGCCATGTATGCCTCTATCTAAGCCTTGTAAAGGTGTTATTGTGAATAAATCTTAAGCTCTTCTTGACCCATAGACTGAGTGTTTGTGCAAGTCATCCATCATGGTGCTTGTGTACTCCTTGTGAGGGAAGTGTGGTGTGGGAGTTTGAATTGCTTGTCTGTCCGTGGGATACTTTTCTTCCATTATTATATTGTATTTCAATTCAAGCAAGAATAAAAATCTCTTTTCTTTTCTTGTCCAATTGTGACAACTTGCTTGGGGTTTTGGTCTCTTGAGTGAGCTTGGATATTGGAATCCAAGGGAGCTCCTTACCATCTTAGTATTAGAGCATAAGGCTTGAAGACAATTCAACTCAAGTGGAAAAACTCTCTACAACACAACACAAGTATTTACTCTTCTCCATTATATTTTGGTTTGAAATTTAAATTGTGTCATATTTCCTTAGTCAATTAATGTTTGATTAAACTCCTTTTGATCCTTCCAGATTATCAACTATATTGGATAGCAACTCAACCCACTTGGGTCCAATGGCTCAAGATATTAAACTAAAGTAAGCATATGTACTGGTAGGGTTGGATAGTAGTGCTCATCTCCACATCCAAGGGAGGGTGTATGCAAAATAAATAAATAATGCAACCCATCCATTCATGGTATGGGGATGAATATATAGAAATTATTGTTGTTTGAGATACCCATTTCCTTGGGATAGCTAGGGTTTCATTGAATCATGTGAATGTTAACTTGGGTTTTGTTATTTCTTGTTGGACATTGTTGAGTACTCCAAATTGTTTGTGGGTACTGTTGATCTTTTGAGCTTTGCTTCTGGGTATATGTGCATTTTGTGTTTTAGGTCATTCAGCCTTTGGCCAAAGACATGGAACAGATGAAGAATGCTTTCAAGTACATTGTAGACAAACATGAATAGTTGGAAGAGAAAGAAGATTAGCCTCCATCACCAAGGGCATCTAGACAAGATGTTAACTCAAGAGTTTCTTCACCAAAAGCTTCTGCAGTAAGGCATTCGTCTATGCCAGACCTTGTAGATGATATTCCTTTAGAGGATGAAGACTTTGAAAAGAAGGGGAAAAGAAAGGAGATCCTGCTTCATATCAAGTCAAGATCTCAAGGGTTTAGAATTCCAAGGATAAGAAATCATGTACCTTCTTCAAGACCTCAAAGGCACTCAAGCGAAGAAATGGAGATCACTCTTGCAAAAGCATTTAGGCATGCTTCTAGATTGCCTCAAGTGGAAGTTAAAACTTTTAATGGAATGGAAAAAAATGACTTTTTTCTCTCATGGTTGAAAGTGTTGAATAAATATCTTAAGTTGGAAGAAGTTGAAGGCCATCAAAAGGTGTCATATGTTGAAACAAAATTGGAGGGTATGGCACTTATATGGTGGGAAAAAGAAACTTATCCTTATCTTGTAAGCAATGGCACTCCTATCAAGGACTGGCATATGATGCAATTCATACTTAAGCAAAGGTTTAAGAAGACCTAGCATAGGCTAGAAGCCATCCAAATGTTAAAATATTTGAAACAAGGTTACAAAAGAACCAAGGAATTGTACATGGATTTTTACATAGCCTTTCAACAAGCTAGACATCCATGGAGTGAGTATGAGCAAGCTTCTAATTTACTACGTGGATTAAAGATGGAATATGAACAAGAGCTTACATTCTAGAGCCCCAAACATTGGATAAGACTTTTGAATTGGCTCTCAAAGCTGAGAAGAAGATTCATGGCTACAATAAAAATCAAAGACTCCAACACTTCTAAAGGTGCAAAATGAGCAAAGGAGAAGGGCAATGTCAATGAAGACACACATGAAAAGCAAGACAAGAACAAGGAAGCCCAAGATTCCAAGAAGGACTACTCCAAGAAGGGAATAAGTCAATTGAATGGCAACTCTTCCAAGATTCAATGCTTCAAATGTGGCAAGATGGGACATAAGCAATGGAAATGCAAAACGCCTAAGGAATCAAAGGGCAAGGAACTTCAAAAAATGAAGAAAGGGGAATCTTCAAATGAAGGTAATCCTCATGCCCCTAAGATTGAACATGTAACTAAAATTAATTCTTGCACTTTCATAAAAAATGTTAATGTCAATGAAGATCCTTCAGAATTTGGGCTAGGTGTCTTAACACTAGGAAATGGATGCACATCTTAATAGATGATGATGCTCATTAGAATATTATTTCTTCTAAGGTTTGTTGCTACGCTTGGTTTGAAGACATTTTGATATCCTAAGCCTTATAGGGTCCACTGGCTCTCTAGAGATTACTCTCAAGAAGTGGAAAGGTGTGTTTTATCATTTAAGATTGGAACCTTTAGAGACCAAATGCATTTTGACACTTCCTATTGATTGTCCTGATGTTGTTTTAAAAAACCCTTGGAATTATGATTACAAGGCTTCATTTGATGGTGTTAAAAATGTTTGGTCAGTCCCTAAAAAAGATGGCCTTCATGATTTGATTCCTAGGACTACTACAATACAAGGAAAATGTTCCTATTAATGCTTCTTTGATTTTATTGAGTGAGCATGAATATGTTTTAGCACATGAGAAGGCTGGGCATGGTTTTGTCATTATTTCTATAACTGCAACATGTTAAGGGGAGCAAGCAAATAAACTTCTAATAATAGTGTAACCTTTGACACAATAGTTTGTTGATGTGTTTAAGGGTAAATTGGAAGGGCTTTCTCTTATAAGATCCATTCAACATTAGATCAATTTCATCTTGGGAGCAACAATACCAAATGAGACAGCCTACCGAATGACTCCACATCAAAGGAAAGAGCTTCATAGGCATGTAAGTGAACTACTCTTAAATGGTTTTATCAAGCATAGATTCTAGGGTAATTAATTGGATTACTATTACGTACACATTTCCTATACCTAGAATGGATGACATCTTGATGAGTTAACTAATGCTAAAGTTTTTTCTAGTATTGATTTAAAAAGTGGTCATCATTAAATAAGGATTAGGCCTAGGGATGAGTGGAAACTTCTTTTAAAACTCCTACTGGTTTGTATGAGTGGTTAGTCATGCCTTTTGGGCTAATGCTCCAGATACATTAATGAGATTGATGCATTATGTGTTAAGGCATCTAACTGGAAAATGTTGAATTGTTTTCTTTGATGATATTCTGGTTTGCAGTTCCAATGAAGATGAGCATGTGCAACATTTAAGGATGGGATTCTCCAAGTTGCATAAAGATCAATTGGTGGTGAATGTAAAGAAATGCCACTTTATGAAGAAGGAGATTGTGTATGTGGGTCATGTCATCTCCAAAAACCAAGTGACAATAGAGCCAAGTAAGATCAAGGCCATTAGAGAATGACCTTAACCTAAGAATGTTAGATAGATAAGATCTTTCTTTGGACTAGTTGGTTTTAATAGGAGATTCATTAGACATTTCAATTCTATTGCATGGCATATGCTTTCTTGTTTGAAGAAGAATACTGATTTTGTGTGGGCTGAAGACAGAGAAGTCATTTCAAGCCTTGAAGGCTAAAATTGATAGTGCTCCAATGTTGGCTTTCCAAACTTCTCCAAGCTTTTTGAAGTGGAGGTGGATGCAAGTGGACTTGTCGTTAGAGGTGTGCTATCATAAGAGGGTAAGCCCATTGCATTCTTTTCTGAAACGTTAAATGAGTCTAAACAAAAGTAGAGTGTATATGAGAAAGAGTTATATGTTATAATTCAGACTATTAAACATTGGCGGCATTACTTATTAGGAGGTGAAATTCTGCTTTTGACTAATGATAAAGCACTACAGCTTTTGAATTCTCAAAAGAAACTTAGTGCTAAGCATATGAAATAGGTGGTGCAAGTTCAAGGATTCCATTTTGTTTTGAAGCATAGAAGTAGTAAATCTAATCTTGTGGCCAATGCTTTCTTATGAATTCATGTTGCTCATTCTTGTATTGAAGTGAGTGGCTTTGATTTTTTTGCCAACTTGTATCCTAATGATACTGATTTTTGTGATGTTTGGAAAGATTTGAATTCTCCTTTGTTCAGTAGGGATGATAAATGGCAAGCCTATCATATCCAGCAAAACATTTTATTCAAGGATGAAAAAATTTGTGTCCCAAAATGTGACCTCGGGCTGAACATATTGGAGGAAAAACATAATGGTGACATGGTAGGTCATACAGGCAAACCTAAGACTTTTAAACTTGTGAGCAAAAACACCCTTTTGGCCAGGTATGTATAGAGATGTGGTTAAACTTGTTAGGGAATGCTATGTTTGTCAAAAGCTTAAAGAGGGGAAAGGTATTTCTTTAGACCTTGTTTATGGCATTCCTAGAACAAAATTTGGTCATGATTCTATTCTGGTTTGTGGTAGATGGATTTACAAAGATGGCTCACTTAATTTCTTGCAGGAGGAGCAATGATGCTTCTCATGTTGCCCATTTGTTCTTTCAGCATGTAGATAGATTACATGGGATTCCCTTGAATATTGTGAATGACCAATATGTTAGATTCACGGGCCATTTTTGGAGATCTCTATGGAAATCATTGGAGACTAAGTTGTCATTTACCAGGGCCTATTACCCATAAACTGATGGGCAGAGTGAGGTTGTAAATAGATCATTGCTGAAGATTCTTAGATGTTTATGTTAAAATCAGCATCAAAGATGGGAAAGCATGCTAGCTTATGTGGAATTCTCTTATAACAAGGCATTCCACACTAGCATTGGCAAGAGTCCTTTTGTTGCAAATTCTGGTTTTTATCCCAAGATGGTTGATGAATTGAAGAAATTTGATGATTGTCCTTCCCTTAGCATTGATTTTGTTGAGCAAATGATGCAATTACATCAAGTGAAGATTTAATTGGAGAATAAAGTCAAGGAAGTAACTACCAAGTACAATGAAGGCAAACAGAAGGTTGAACTCAATATTGGAGACTATGTTATAATCAGATCTGAAAACACATTACAAATGCTCTAGAGAAATTATTAGAACCCTACAGATCTGAATAAATCATTAGAGGCAAAATATTGCACTGTAGCAGGTCAAGAAACACTATAAATCAGTCTCAAAACGTTCTAAACTCTAGCAAACATTTGCTGTGATAACAAAATGAAAGCAAAATGAAAACAGTAAAAATAGCACAAGAACACATAGAGTTATGTGGTCCGGGCCCTTTTTACCCTACTTCCACAACAATGCTGATCTGTCTTCTATTCTTCTCAAATCTTCAGGACACAAGCCGTCCTTGTAACTTTTCCAAACACCCAATCTGTTATTCCAACAGATCTCAGATCAACACCAACAAGACTCACGTCTCCAAGGTAAAACCTTGATACAATGCTTTCACTTCAAAGCACACACTAAAGGCTACCCCGAGCCTTCTATTTATGAAGAAACATGAAGACCAAACCCCAATCCTAATACATGTCGAATAAAACACCAAGCCTCCTATTTATGAGCAAACATGAGGACCAAACCCAAATCCTAATACATGTCGGATAAAATACATCCCCACATCAAATGCAACATAAAAGGAAATACAACAATTAATGTATTTGTCTTCATTTTTCCAACATATGTTTGGATTTGTTTAAGCAAAGAAAGGCAAAAGAATGAACACTTCCAGAAGCTCAAATCAAAAAGAATTAGTCCATTCACAATTACAGCCAATATTAATGACAATGCCTATGAAATTGATTTACTTCTTTCTTGTGTGTTTAAAGTTTCAGATTTGACCCCTTGCCATGACAGAGTTTGGCATCAAATTTAGAGAATACTCTTGAGGTCCTCAAGGATGCTACTGCTACTCAAGGTCCATCACAAGCATCAAGGGAGCCAATTGTGTTGCAAGCAAGAAGAAGAATGACTACTTGGTGCATTGGAGTAATGAAAGACCTGAAAACTCCATTTAGGTACATGAATCTAATTTGGGCATGTGAGGGCTTGATACTATCCCCAAGTGTACCACCCACTTAAAGTCAAGTGTCTTTTGAATGAGGAAGATGATGATGATGACATCACCCTAACTTCTTGATGTATTTGGTATCATCAATGTGTAGTATGAGTCCATAGGAGTCTCTTGTGTAAATTTGGCATTTTTTGGGAGTGATTTGATATGTTTTCCAAGTTTCAGCAAGCAGATACGAAATACTGTGATTCATAGTGAGCTGTAGCCATGTCTGGACCAAACTGCAAGCCCACGATGAGTCACAATTGATGGAAGCAAGGTCAAAACAATAAGGAAAATAATGTTTTCAATTTTCAATCACAATGTAAGGTCATGTAGACTGCAGGAGGTCACAACTAGCTCACTATGGACTTATGTGAGTCATAGGCAACTTATAGTTGCTTCAACCATGCACATTGATGTGGGTCATAGCTGAGTGCAACCTGAAGAGACTACAAACAAAAATCACAACAAGCTCATACTACGAGTAGGTTGCAAGTTGCAACCCCTCATAGTTTGGCAATTGATGAATCATGTTTTGCATGAGCCCCGATATCGGGTACACGATATTGCGGCCCAAGATGTGATATTGGGCATGCGATATCACAGGGTACTCTTGTGCCTATAAAGACAGCCCTTGGGCACACGATTCAAGGAGGAGTTTTTGAAGTCAAGTAACGAAATTCTTGTAGTTTATTCATTCGAGAGTTAGAATATTTTCCAAGTGCCCACAACAGGGGGTCTAAGTGTAATTGGATCTTTATTCAAGCATTGATGTACCTGAACACACCATTGTGTTGGCAATAAAGACGAGCTCTTTGATTCATCCTTGCAGCACTTGAGACTTTCTTTCTTTATGCAATTATACATTGTGATTTTATGCAATTCACATTTAACGTTATTCGTTCACCAACTAATTTTGATTAATTAAGCAACTAATTAAAATACACAGGTACGACCCCTTCAAACATACGTGTGACACTTGGTAGCTCAAAAACGGTTAACGTTTGACAACCCAACAATGTTTACATGAAGTTCAAGATGTGTCTGGGAAGTGGGGATGGTTACTTGTGTTAGGCTAGATTAGACAATAGTTCACTTAGCATTTAATTACTCTCACTGTCATTATTGTTTTAAGCGATCAAATTGATAAAACATAAAATGATAAAAATATTATGCCTCAGTCACACTTAACCATACACTTGCATTTCACAAGTGAGACTGGGAAGACAACAAACGAACAACACAAACTCACCATTTAGCTCTAGCGTACTTGGTAATTAAAGTCTGCGGAATTCGACCGGATCGCACGTGAACACCTGTGATTCGTATGGTTGGGCGTAAGGGTACCTCGTCGCTCATCAGCAATCAATTTTTAATAATTCCCACAACTGAAAGAGCATAGTCCAATGGTCGAAAGAATGGTATGAAAGAGGATTGAGCCCCAAAAGGTCAACACCATGTATGCCTCTGTCTAAGCCTTGTAAAGGTGTTATTGTTAGTCAGTCTTGAGATCTTCTTGAGCCATAGAAAGAGAGTGTGCGTGAGTCATCCTTCATGGTGGCTATGTATTCCTTGTGAGGGATGTTTGGTGTGCGGTTTGAGTTGCTTATTTGTCCTTGGGATAGTTTGCTTCCATAATTCTTTTTATTTCAATTTGAGCAAGAATAGAGATCTCTTTTTTTTCTTGTCCAATTGTGACAACTTGCTTAGTGTTTTTGATCTCTTGAGTAAGCTTGGATTGTGGAACCCAAGGAGCTCCTCATCATCAATAGACCCACATTTTTCAATTTCCCAAATAATTATTATATTCTACATGCCAAAATCATGATGAACAATACTAGTTCGGTATCTATCATGACAAACATCACTAGTTCAATATCCATTGCACTAAACAATAGTGTAGGTCTAGAAGATCAATTTATCAATAATCATGGAAGTCACTGCAAATCACAATGAAAAAGACACATCACCAATCCTATTGTCATTTAGAGATCCAGATCATTATTGGCATGTCATAAAGATGAAAACTTTCTCACAATAACAATTACAAGTTGCCCACTCATCAACATGCAAAATACATATATAATTCAAAGCCAATATAAAAACTTTTGTTTGAAAAAATTAGGAATTTAGGATGCAGAGATACACTAGTTATACTATGAGCTTGCAATGTTCAAAGCAATAAGCAGTATTTGTTCGTGGGGTTACAATGATAGCTTTCTTTAGAACTTGTATATATGATTAATAATCTTATGGGGCCATCCCAAAGGAAATCATGCTCCTATGCTCCTGTTAGAAGAGGTCACTTTACTAAAGTCAACAGAGCCAACAAAGAGGTAGACGAAAAGATACTTGGTTTGCTTGCAAAGAAAAAGACATCTAAGATTTGGGTACCAATGCATATTTGACTTTTAATTGAAGCAAATTGCATAAAAGAACTCATATAGCCAACCCCATGTAACTGTGATAAGGCTAGGATCATCATGATAATCCCCATATCAAACTATATAAGGCAACAAATAGAATGTCTGCATCCCCAGCCAGCAACCCCTGACCAAAAAAACTAGGTCATAAAACAAGTGATTGCATGCTACAAAAACACAAATCATGCCTTACATAGACTGCACCTTTCTCTCATGAAGGCTTCTAGGGATGTGCCAACTGATGCAGCATGCAAACTATCTTCCTTCATTTATAAATGTTTCATGATTTATGCTGCACTTTAGAATGGGGGGATTTAACTAAAATTTTGAAAAAGGCTTAGAATGTATGTCATGGGGATTCTGCACCTTGATGCATATAATTTGGTGTTACAAGCCAACAGGGGATTGTCCCTTCACACAAATTCTCATTATTGAGGAACTACATGCCAATAAACAACTAAGAAATTACCATCATATGAAATTTGATTGTGAAATTACAGCACAGTTCAAAACTAAATCAAACTGAAATCATGGTTGCACTAATATGAAATTATAGTATTTTATATCGTACACAGGCATCATGTTTATTACACTATTTGAAATCTAAAACATAAACTTGATATCAAGATTAAAAATTCAATAGATCTAAAGTAATAAAGAGATCCAAGTAAATACAACATTACACCTCCAAAATGGAATGAAATTCATCTTTTGCAGTGACCAATCTGTCAGTATCACTTGAATCGATGACATAAATGACAGCCTGAGTGTTTGGAAAATAACACCGCCAGTAAGGCCTAAAAATAAATTCAATACTTCAGTTAACATGTCATACAAGACATGTTAATAGATTATAATAATCTATAATTGGAAAACAACTGAAATGATCTATAAATAACAAGAACCAGATACAATTTTAAGACTAAACCATCCATAAATATTATCAATTGAAGCATAAACAGTAAGTTAAACTACAAGGTCAAAATTTAATCAACCAACTTTACATATTCAATAGAAAGCTAAATTTACAAGACTTAATAATTGATTGAATTCTTGTATAACTAAAATTAGGTTTGCATATTTCTTGCTTTAGCAAAAACGACATTTTCTAGCAGTAAGATTGATTTAAAAGCAATTAACAGCCTTAAAACATCCAAATGGAGAAAGCATCCGTATTTTAAGATTTGATTTTGCTCAATTTTCTCCTGATGCATGTATAAGTGATTAAATTAATGGTTTGAACACTTTGTGTCAAAAGTCCAAACACAATGACTAAAAAGTTCATGAATATATGTGTGCCTGTGTGGTGAGATTTTTATGAATATGATAATGATAAAGTAAATCCATTTGGCTCTCACATATGTCTTAATCCATGAACCAAAGTGTTAGAACCTTTAAAGAATTCGGTTTGTAATCAGATAGAGCATTAAGTGTATATAAAAATATGGAATTTGTAAAACATTTAAAATGTAACTTTACAAAATTAAACATTGTGACAAAGCTAGGATGATGATAATTGTGAAACTGTAGTTCTGATAATTAGTCATTTAATATAAAAGCCAATATTATCCGTTATATCAGCATGAAAGTTTGATAGAAATGATACCTGATACTTGTTTGTCCACCTGTTACAATAAAATACAACGCTAGTCAGATACAAGGCACTCAATTCAATCACTTAAAACATATAGTTTGTACAGAAACGACAATTAGATACTTTCTATAGGCATCAATGTTTTCTTTACACTTCAGATGAAAATATACCATGTTGTGTTTGAAAAATGAGATGACTACAGGGAGAAAGAATCTGCCGTGAAAACTAATTAGGTGAACAAACAATGCAAATCTCTTAAAAATATCTAGTCAATGCATCAACTTGTTGCATCTATTTCCACTTTAAAATACAATATGCTTTTTATTGACAACAATTAATAAGAAAAAAGAAAGTTAAATATTTCAAAGCACTGCTCACCTAAATCCCATACTTGAAACTTTATGTTATTATATTGGACAGTTTCAACATTGAATCCAATGGCTGCAAGAAGATTTTTTTAAAAAAATCAGAAACAAAACATATCCGAGAAGACAAAATCGAGAAAAGTAAATAAGCAAAAACATATTTGAATAATGGTGCTCAGTTCTATATGAAAATTCAAACATTGGCAACCGGCAACCGGCAACCTGATCAGATAAAAGACAACAAATAACATATCTAATTCACTGAAACACATCATTACATCAACTCCGAAAACAAAAACAAAAACAAAAACAAAAAAATCAAAGAATAACATTAGATAAGTGTCTGCAAGAAACAATATCAGAAGAAAGCTGGCGGTTTGGTGGGCATTTGGTTCTATATTGTTCAGAACAATCCTACCAATCTTCGTCTATATATAGATGTTTCGTATAGTTATTATTGGCAATCATAGTTACACAAACCTTAACTTGCTGTGTCGTTTCAGAATTTCTAGTTTCAAAACGAAAAGGTGAACTGGAAACGTGATTTTTTTGCCGTTTCTTCCTTTGTTTTGCCTCGTTTCCGGTAACTATGTTGTCAATCATTAGCCTTGAAAGAAATCGCAACGATAAGAAAAAAAAATTAAGGTATTCGTTCTCGATTATATAAATACAAATAGAATACTTAAATGTGCAACATTTCCCGTGACCGATTTTGAATCTGCTTGTGGAAAAGGAAATTTTTCATTTTGACACATCTAAATAAGATACATGAAAATATGAATAAATTGTCAGTCTCGTGGACTTTACATCCATAAAAGTTGAATATCCCCCGCTCGAATTCAACCTATTTTCTACAACTCAAAATGAAAAACTTAGAGATCCGCAATGTCACCACTTACTTGGAACAGTAGAAACGACTTCGCCCATCTGCAACCGATCTGAACAAGACTAAGGAAACTACATGTCAATCCGGACAACAAAATTAAAGCTAGATCTGACCTATTTCACCGTCAACCGAAACAGCGAAACACATTCAACGATACAGAATTCTAATATATATGATGCCTAGCAGAACAACTCCAAAACCGGGAATTGGAAATGAACATGTTGAGATCAGAATCCAAATTGCAAAAGAAAAAGCAAACAAATTTGAAGGATACAAAGAATGGTAGTTTTTCCAGCATTGTCAAGGCCGAGCACTAGAATGCGAGCCTCCTTGTCGCCAAATAGCGAAGAAAACAATTTAGAAAAAAGCATTCCCATCGAAGCTGCCTCTGCTGCTGCTGCTTTGTAACCCTAGAAAAAGTAGACGAAGAAAAACCTGAAACTCCCAAAAAAACGCAGGGCAGGGCAAATTTAGCAATAAGCAACTATGCTGCTAGGCTTGTGCTGGTGTTGTAGCTTAGTGCGGCCAGGCACAGACACAGTGCTTCACAGAATGCGTTTTGCATGGCGTAAAGTTTGCGTTGAGATAAAAAAACGGCTGATTCGGATCTGTTATATGGCGTGCCTTCTATCTTTCTTGTTTTTTGTTACTGCGTTCGTGTTTGTGCTACTCTTGTCTTCTTTTCCTGTGGCTGATCGCAGCCAGAAGCTACATGTTGTCTGCACTTATTTGGTCCGTTACCTTCCACCCTTCTCCTGGTATACTATTTGACTTTCCTGTTATGCTATGTTCTTAATTTTATTTTTCGGTACTTGGATTTTAGTAAATTCTATACCATTAACTTCACCGGTTAGTCCTCAAGGATGCTCTCCGCTTGTGACGGCAGGGAAGGGAAGCACATGGGCTACTTGGGGTTTGGTATGGTTAATATTATTTTAAAGAAATTAACAATGAGGTACTAGCTTAGTGGTTTCAAACTCTTGATTTGAAAGCTTTAAGTTATGGATTCAATTCTAGTGGTCAACCATGAGTAATAGGTGTTGAGTGAAGCAAGATAGGAATGTGACATGTCATCCCTTCTTAATTTTAGCATTTTCCCTATTACATTTATTACACGTAATATCAAATATTACATATATTTAATATTTATCATAACATTTTGGAACAAAATGTCACAATTGGTATTAGAGCAAACCATTACCTAAGAGTCAATCAGAATTAATGACCAACTACAACCTTATGACAAACCACAAGCCACAATCCAAAGTGAGTCATGAATGATCACAAAATGCTCATGATGTCCAAGATGAACCATGCAACTAAAAAGATTCCTTCCCAATGACTTCCATGGATATATACAATTAGAGTTTGAAGAATCTTGATCACATGCCAGTAAAATACACCAAGTGCAATAAACTCTAGTATGATAAGAGTAACATTGATCCAAGTACCTCTTACGCATCTTGTAGTAATGATAGAATTTTCCTTAATTTAGGGTTATCCTTATGTCTCTACTACGAGGCTAGTAAATCATAGTTAAGGTCTTTTAGGACATTGTTTCGCTATAAATCTCACCTTTCCTTAACACCCAAACCTTAACAACACGACATTACACATTCTTATCTAGGTCTCAAACATTAATGAACTTAAGAAAGTTAAGCTAGCTATAAAATTCCTTCACCTCTATTTAATTGATAAGGATCATAACCAATGATGTCCTACCTTGCTAACCTTTTCCTTAATACTTTACGAGGGTATAGCCATGATGCAAGAGGATAGGCCTATCATAGTTTGCGCTCAAGCTATGAAAGGTATATGTGTTAAATTTTTTTCTTACAATCAGTTTATCATTTAAAATCAAACTCAAGTCACTTAAAAGCCCCTATATCATCCATACATCAAATTCATAAGCCTAAGCTAGGAAAAAAGGTTATTTTAGTAATTTAAAATTATGAGAATCCAACTTAATTTTTAGACCTTAAAACCATAGCCAATGCGTAGTGCTCAAGGAGACAATTCCAACAATACTAATTTCATCTCAATTATACTTGCAAGTTAGGAGATATTGTTATTTCAAGTTTCTCGTCATATGTGCTTAATAAATATTAAAAAAAATTTATCATTGTATAAAGCCAATTAAATTTAAAAATTAAGATTTAGGGCATGGATTCACACTCATGATCCCAGGGTTTTCAAACCCAACTCTTCATCATTGATGGGCTAACCACTAAGTCATTACTACTAGTTGATGAGACCTGAATTGCTCATAGTGCTGGCGGTCGCCTTAAGGCACCCACGTTAAGGCACCCACGTTGTATCATGGGTTGCGTTGT
>MNCI01000593.1:0-34889 GCA_015680685.1 Gnetum montanum | reverse complement strand
TATAAATTGCCTCACTGTGCTTACTATAATCAAGTGTGTGAACCCCAATGGGGTAAGTATGACCAAGTTTCAATATTCCCAACATGTAAGGATCCCCATCTTTCATTTATTAATCCTCGCCATGCTCAACCATTTAGTTATGGGGGATATCCCCCATTCTAATAACAAGCAGGATTAATAACTACTTTTCATTTTCTTTAATTTTACAACTTTTTGTTTTCCAATTTTTCATTTTTCAATTTCTTGTTTTATCTTTTTGTTTTTTTGTCTTTTTATCTTTTCATACAAGTAATCTCATCTACAAATAAAACACTCATGTGGCTCGTTGGTTGAGGTGTGTTCTATGTTATCGAGTCTCGAACGATCAATTATTTGGATAGTGAGCCCATTACACCCACTCATCCATTCTACAAATAAGAGGTTTTGTTCGAGGGTATAATGATATTCTTAACATTCTTAAAACTTAAAATTAATTTGGTGTTCATTATACCTGGAATGAAGAAGGATGGATCAAGAGGGAATGATTTGGGTGTGACATCAAGGGGACTTGCGGATTCTCTTTGGTGACATCTGTGAGAGTTATCACGCAACATGGTTGTACTAAGATCCTTGTAGATCTAATGCAAAATGGGATTAAGAGTAATTAAAAGGCACTCAAAAATCCAATGCTATTCTAGGGGGTCCCACTGAAAAGACATGCACCCATGCCTGAAGGTTGGCAACTTCTCTAGATTCAACAATTAAAAAAAAAAAGAGAAGAAAGGAAAAAAAAACAAAGGAAGCGCCACAAAGCAAAAATCACTCCTCCCTCAAACAAAATGCCAAGTGATCGTACGCCTTGTTGTTATGGTACTCTCATAGTCGCTCATCATGGGATGAAACAATGTGGTGTCACTGATCAGAGGAATGGACTTTGTCCTGATCTTGGAATGACGGGTTAATGACACATTAATCATGCTTTACACGCAGGATTCATTATGCCCTAGGTCAGTTACCTCATGTCCCAATCTCTACAATCCCTTCTATAGTCTATCTCATCTCGTTGTTCATGTAATTGTAGCTCGTGTCTCGTATAGTGTAGAATTCGAACCTCATTCTGGTGATAGTTACATGCATGCGTGCTTTGTGAAACCAGTGTGGATTACATTTAACCCTTCTAGTGCCTACAGACATTTTAAGATGTGATTATGCGAGGGCATTATAGGTTGGAACCTGCTTTGGGAAGGACCCACTTGCGTAATTTTTTGTAATTTTCACTCATAACACATCTTCCACACACCATCTATTACCCTCAACGTATTTTCAATGATATTCTTTTCCTTATTACTATCCCTTTGATTCGAATGTTCCTATGAACCATCACATAGCCTTTTTCTCTCCCTTAACACCTAAGGCCCTTATTGATCAATTCCACACCATCATAATTATTTGTGCCTTCAGAACTAGTTCAATTACCCTGGAACCCATTAACACTTGTCCACATGTCCTTAGTTTACATTATTAACTTCAGAAAAATCTTAAAAATTTAGTATATTCCATGGTTCCTTAACATCGATAGGCCGCAATATCGCGTCTACGATATTGCGTCTCACAAATCTATATATACGTAACCCCCTATGCTACTTAACATCATTTTCAACTATTCACGTGGGGGAAGTCTTTCAAATTTCTCTCTATGACTTGCAATTGCATGTCCTTTGCTTTCATATCCATAACTCGCTCGCTGGTACTCTGATTTTCATTTTGTTTGAACCTACTTGAACCTGGAGTGTTCAGCTTAGTCGTGGGGGAGGGGCACACGCCGAATAGCGCATAACGTTTTTGGAATTTTTCATCGCCCAAAGGACATTATCAAGGGTAATTAGTTACAAAATTAAGGATAAATGTGCCAAAAACAATTTCATCCCCTTAGTTATACCGGGAAACTAGATTTGGAAACCACCTAAGCAAAGAGGATTCAATATTATAATCTTTCGGGGACATTTTAATTAACATCACACGGAGATAAAGTGATTCCATTAAGGCAAGCAGTAAGGTATAACCTAACTTTGGAAATGACCTTACTAACGATTGGCCCCGTGTAATTGCAGATGGCCGCGAAACGCAGATAATAGGAAGGTCCTGCTCAAGGTGGGAGCAAACGACCTAGGAGAGGTGAAGGACAAGTTCCTGTTGGACATCATGCAGAGCAAGAGGAACAATCATTTAGCATCCACCAAGAGGACCCTGCTACTATACAATTAAGGTAGGTAGAAGGAGGACCTGCTGCACCACCTGAACAGGGACGACATCTCATGTTGCCCCAGGATTGTGTTTAGGCCATCCATGAAAGGTCCATATTCACTGCAGTGATTTTCGAATTAAACTTTGGATCTTTCAAAGAATTTGCTTTGGAAGCCATTAGGGATCACCTCAAAGGATCCCCATTATGGCCTATCCTCTCTGAAAGCGGTGCTTGGTACTTAGGGGAAACGTACCAATTTTGGCACAACAAAGAACAAGGCACCATGGTTAACATTTGTGGTGTGATTGTTGATTTCTCTATTCAAGCCATTTTAGAAGTATTAAACCTTCTAAATACAGGGCCAAAGGTTGCTCAGTTCTCTACCCGTTCAGATCCTGATGCGCGACGAGTTTTGTTGGAAAAGACATATGGCAAGGAAGATAAGACGTTTGGGGAGTTGATGATGGAAGAAAGGATTTACTTCAAAATAGGAACTTATCACCTCTTCCCCACAAAGGGTTTAAAAAAAATTTCAACATATGCTGCTAGAGAATGTGCAGTGTTGATGGGAAAGGTTAATGCTAACCTACCTCATCTATATTTTATGGAGATCCTAAGGCAGTTTGAAGAATGGAAGACAGGGAAGTTTGCGTTGCCCTTCCCTTGTCTTATCAGGAAGTTGTGCAAACGTGTTGGTATCAGAGGATACACCAATGATGTCCTTCAAAAAGTCCAAAATGCTTTGTATGTCAAACTACTAAAGCCACCAGTTGCAAGAAAAATCACTGGTGAGACGTTGGGGCCGGAACAAGAAAAGGAACAAACGGCAGGGCCAACTGCAACTAAACTTGCAAGACCCAGCCAACTTCTAAGCATGGGACCCAGCCAACAACAAGAAGCAGGGCCTAGCATGGGCCATCAGGATCAACCATCGCCACCGTTGCAAGATTACAGACCGTTAATGAGCCATCTCAAGGCCATTGCTGAGATAGTTAGTTGGGGAAGTCGTGATGATGTAAATCTCTTTTGCATCATCGATGATGCCATATAGTCCATGGTTTCTTTGGATCATGCAAGGGGTGAAGTATCCATCCATACAGGAGGAGGGGAGAGCACTTGGTCACAACAGATCTCAGGGAACATTGCATCCTTTCAAGTGCAATTAGAAACTAGTGAAGGGGCCATGGTGGTGGTCATGCAGCACCAGGATGCAATAGGAGCCTTAGAAGTGGTCACAGACCACATTAAAGAATCATTTAATGTACCTATTGAGCCACCAGCAGATCTTACAGGAGCACGGGATGCTCAAACTTTGGCCAAAACCTCAATGACTCCTGCGGAACATGAGGATGTACTTGACCGATTGCTACAAATAGGACAAGTAATGACATCCTTGTTTGACATCCTACAGGATGTTACAACAATCCAATTATACCTCATTTCCACCAAAGGAAAGCTAGTCTTAATAGAGATGAGGGTCGAGCATGCAGAATCAGAAGTGCAAATATTGCAAGAAAGGCTCGTAACCTTACAAGCAACATAGCGAGATCGTTCTTAATTTGTTCCCGCAGACCAGCTGGACACTTTCAAAATTGAGCAACTAACCAAACTATTGACAGGGAATAAGAAGGTGGTGGAAGAAAAAGAGAAGGCTATTTGGGATGCCTCTGCAGCACAAGCATAAACTTACGCACATACCAAGGCACTCAAGGCCTTACAAGAGGAAAATAAGCAACTTGTTGCTGACAACCTTCAGTTGACCTTTGTGGAGAAACAAAAGAATGTTCTCGAAGAACATTTTCAATAGTTGTGAGAACAACTTATCAGGGTCAACCAGGACATGAACTGTTTAGCCAGGGAAAATCGAACCCTCTCGATGGAGGAGGTACGTGCCATCCATCAGAAGCCAACTATTGAAATAAGTGTGTGACAGAATGAGGCTAAATGGCATGAAAAGTTAAAGGAGCACTTTTGGGACTAGGTGGGGATGTATAAATAGATCATTGATAAGGAGATCCATATGGCCAAGCCCCACATCAATGCTCTCAGTGCTTAACACACTGACTGGCGGGCCATATTGGACATATACGCATTTGCCCACGAGGTGGAAGTTAAGAACTGGGACCTACAGATCCAAAACCTTACAGAATACATGGAGTTGGCGAACCTACAGTATGCCAACCTTGTCATGTTAACAGCAGGGTGCCCAAGAATAGAGCTCGAGCAACAGGTAGCCACCACGTATGTCAAATATGAAGTAGAATTTGCAGAATGCAAGAAATTATTGCAAAAATTGGAGGTTGCAAATTCTAAACTCGAGGTGGTTAAAGCAAGCTACCAGGGGAAAAAAGGTGTCACAATAGACTTGGCTTGACGGCTTGCAAATTTTCAAGAATACAGAGACAAAGTCAGAGCTTACGAGGAGCAATGGTGGGTGTTTGCAGCTGGGTATGTCAAAGCAAATAAAATGTTTCTGCAACTACCCTAGCCATGGGAGGTTCCAACTCCATCAAACATCGAAACATTGGCATGGACAGCATAGGATCCCTGAATCAAAGAGGAGAAACTCCAAGCCATACTTCAACGCCATCAAGTCCCAAGACCTGGAGCACAAGACAAGGGAAAGGCACCCATGGAGGAGCCACCGCCACTAGGAACTACATGAGTTCCATCAATTTTGTAGCTGTAGGATTTTCTTTTGCATTCTCTGTGTTGTGTCTCAATTTTGTTTTGATTCCACACTGCAACATGAATCCATTCTCATCAGTCAATAATTCCATACCTATCCACTATGTAATCAATAGAACTTATTCTCACTTTAACTCAAGGATGAGTTTTCATTCAGTCATAGGGGTATGATGAGTCATGAATTTGTTGGACACGATATCGTAGCCTAGACGCGATATCGTGTATGAGATATCGCAGCCTGTCTCCTCATCTATAAATAAGAGGTAGGCAGATCTGGTAGGCAGTTTTTGGAAGTTTTTAAGTTTAAGTTCAGTAGTTTTGTAGAGACTCTTTGTCAGTTTTCCTCTCAACCCTTTTCTCCTAGTGCATGCCCACAGTGTGGTGATTGTAATTGTACAACATCCTTATTCGAGTGTGACGTATTTGGACATGCACATGACCTGCAATAAAGATTGAGATTACTTCATCATTACAGCATCCACTTAGCTTAATTATCTATTTAATTTTTATTTACTGCTTTCTTAGTTAATATCTCTTCACCCTTATCTCCTAGTAACATAGAATGAGTACGACTTAATCACGAGCATTCAAGTGTGACTACTTGGTAACCCAGTAGCGTACTTAGGCCATGCACTTGGTAATCCCAGTGGTAGTTATGCACGAGGTCCAAGATGTGTACAGATGATTAAGGACCAGATGCTCATCACACTTAGGCTAGTTAGATTCTCTCTCACTTTCTCTCTCTCCTACTTTAGTCAATATTTTTTACCATCATACCCAAGAGTAGCATTAGTGTAGGAACACATCATACACCTCACTCTGGACTAAACCATACGTGACAAAACTAATACTAGTCCAGGTGGGAAGATAGCGAACTGCGATCTGCGAGTAATTGTTTGGATACCACAACTAGTCTGTCTGTGAAGTTCGACTGGATTGTGTGTGAAACACTTGTATTCGTATGGTTGAGTGTAGGGGTAACTCGCCACTCATCACACACATTCTTGCAAAATTACAAGATTTGAATGTTGATGTCCTATGTTTATAAGAAGTCCTACCATGAGAGTTTCTATACTAATTTCAACTTGATTTGAGAAACACAAAGATGTCTAAAACCAAAAAGGTTCTCATTATGGTTCTTCCTTTGATCCATGTAAATTCGTGTATTGTTGAAACCACAACATAGATGACCATGTGATCTTCTATGAAGAAGCTAATTTTTAGTTGATAAATAGACTCAAATAGAGATTGAAAGATATGATTTTTAAAATTCTAGAACCTCAAGTCATGGGAAAGAAAGAACGATCATGATTTTAGAGAAGCCACATAGCATTGGCATTAGTACTTAAAATCCAACCATCAAGAAAAGGTATATGTGTGGTCAACACACATTTGATTATTAACCTAATATGCCTGCTAGACATTGCAAAGTATCCTATTTGATTAACTTGATTGAGGAAAGTTTGAAATACAGGCTATTTCAAATGATGAGTGGTGGAGAAACCCTATGCTCAACCATACGTATCACAAGTGTTCACATATGATCTAGTCAAATTCCGTAAATGGGACTAGTTGGATACCTTAGATAATCAAGGGTTATCTGTTGATCATTATCTTCTCAATCATACTTATGTGGGCTCAAGTAGTATGGTTAAGTATGATTAAGGTATACAATAATACCTTTATTATTAAAGTATTAAAAATATTAAAATATAAATCTAATTATCCTAAATGTGAGATATAAATCTAAAGGAATTTCACATAGTGAAAGAATTGCTTAGTTATCTTAACTTCATAAAGAATCAACCAATGAAATTTATATTTTTGGAAAGAAGAAATTCTATAAAAGATATCAAGAAGCTGAGGCTATGTTATGTTCTTTTCAATCTATCAAAAATCATAGCAATTCTAGTAGTTCAACTTTATAAGATGATAACTCAAAAGTTGTTAAATTTCTGATGATAAAATGTTAGCTGACACTTTCCACAGATATTAACTTTCAAATAAATCTTATATGATATCAAATCATTGCNTAATTTTTTTTGTTTTTATTATACAATAGGAATTTATTTTAATAAAATATAGGGAATTTCTAGATTGATGAGTAGTTGTAATGTTATTTTAGCTATACATACATACATACATATAATTTTTCAGGTTTTCTTTTCATTTGGGCTATATTGTATTATTTTTAGTAAACTTTGTCCTACTTGTCACATATATATATCCAAGACATCTCTTGGGAATTTGTATTATGTAGTCATCAATATAATTTTAGTAAGAGTTTGACTATTTTATATTTTGTTTATCAATCTTTCATCAATTCATCAACATACATCAACATCATCCATCATTATTTACTTAATATTGGAAGTTGAATAATTAGAATCAGGGACATTCACTATTTTGATTATATCTTAATCATTTCTTAACATTTTTTGGTGATTCTAGATTTATCAGAANGTATGGAAGGCAATCTTCATTCTTCATCTTTGCCTTCTTCTTTATTTTTCATGCTCTCAATTCCTATAGATTCATTAACGTACTTGATCCTATGAAACAAAAGATTTTTTGTTCATAAGTGATGAAGTGTTTAGTTGATACGTTGATCGAGCACGTTAACGGAGCCTTGTTGATGCGGACGCGTTGACGTGACCTCGTTGACATATCCGTCCATGCATTAACGTGACCTCGTTAAAGCAGAGTCTATCTCTTGCTATAAATATGCGCGCCCCCACAACATTTATGGCATCTTTTGGAGTAGTTGTAGCTAAACTCTTACAGTTTGTTCCTGTAAGAGTTAGAATATTTTCCAAGTGCCTGCAGCAGGTGTGAGAAAGGTGTACGACTCTTTATTCGAGTGCTAATGTACTTCAGCCCATTGGAGTGACCGGCAATAAAGACAAGCTTTATGAGCATTCCTTGTAGCAATTGGATTTAATCACTTAAGAATTTTAATAGTTTAATATTTCAATGCTTTAATAATTTCAGAAGCTTTTATTATTATCTCTTTACTGTTATTGCCCTTTCATATTTTATGAGAACCATAGGCATGACCATCTTGAACATATATCAAACACTTGGTAACCTAGTGACGCTTAATGTCTGGTAACCCAGCAGTGATTAAGGTATGCTCAGGATGTGTATGGAAGATGGGATCAGTTGCTTATGCTAGGGAGAGTTAAGCGGTAGAGTAGAACAGTTATAAATTACACAACTTTCCATTTCCTACAATTAAAGAATTAGATTTTAAAAGATAAAAAGAAAAACCAATAAAAATCATTTGCCTCAATCTCACTTAACCATCACTTTAGAATATCACAAGTGAGGTTGGGAAGATAATGACCATTCTAACTAAGGTTTTGCTGCCTAGAGTTCAATGTATGCAAGAGCTTGTAGTCTGTGGAATTCGACCGAGTCACGTGTGAACGCCCGTGATTCGTATGGTTGGGCGTAGGGGTACCTCACCACTCATCAATAAGTAAGCAAGTTTCTCTTTTAAACTAATGTAAATAGATTTGATGCTTTCTTCTTTTACTTCTTGCTCGAGGAAATAGTACTTAATGCCAATGTGTTTGGATTTTTTATGATGTACATAGTCTTGGGATAGTTAAATTGTTGATGTATTTTCATAATACAAATTTGTAGAATGATTAACTTTGAATCCTAAGTGTGAAATAAGTTAATTTAATTAGAGTATATGTTGGAGGCATTTGGCCATGGTAATAAATTTTGCTTCACAAGTGGATAAGTTGATGAATGATTGTTTCTTTGATTTCTAGTACATTGGATTCTTTTCATTCATAGTGAGTAAAGTTGCAAGTTTCTTTTACATACTTGAGGAGATGTGCAAGTGCTTGCATGTGAGATTGTATTGGCTCTTGCATGAATATGGATAAGTATGATGTTACATATTCTAAATCTAGTCTAGTATGGTACAGAAATTGAAGTGATGCAATCATGATTCTACACATGGTTGCATCTATGAAAGGAGTTTTATCTTTGTTGGTTAACTTTAAATTGTATGGCAAAAGACTGTTGACTAATTTCTTATTTTTTATATTGAAATTTTCAATAATGGAATTTGCATATTTGGTTTGATGAATCTTTATTCCCTCCTTCTCTTGGGTCACTTCAATTTCTAGGAAATATTTGAGTTCTCCAAGGTTCTTCATTTCAAATTTAGTTTTCATGTCATTCTTAAAATCATTTGCTAGCCTTTTATTAGTGGCAATAAAGATAATGTCATCTACATATAATGATATGATTATGAATTGATCTTCTTCCCTCTTGAAATATAACATTGGTTTAAACATGCAATGTTGATAATCCTTTCTAGTGAGATATCCATTAATTCTCTGGAACCAAGCCCTAAGTGCTTGCTTTGGGTCATATAGAGCTTTATTGAGTTTACACACTTTGTTCTCTTTTCCTTTAATAACATAACCTTTAGGCTAGTAGAAGTATACTTCTTCTTTGATGTATTCATTTAGAAATGTTAATTTAACATCCATTTGTTGAATCTTTAGTTCTATGTGTGTTGCTATGGAGAGAATGAGCTGGATGTTTTGAAATCTAGCCACTAGTGCAAAGATTTCTTCATAGTCAATGTATTTCTTTTATTTGAATCCTCTCACCATAAGTCTTACTTTGTGTATTGTGACTTCTCCTTTCTTATTATACTCTATTTTATATTTCCACTTGCAATTAATAACCTTTTATCTTTTGATTTATCCACTAATTCCCATGTGTTATTTTGTAGGATGGCATTGTATTATTTATCCATGGCTTCTTTCTAAACTTTTAATCTCATGGCTTCATTGACATTGGTTGGTTCACTTGAGACTACTAAATATGCCATCTCTTTCTTAGTGAGCTTTAGTGATGTCAAAATGTTACTTCCACCCAATTCCCAAATCCATTTGTTCCCAGGGGTCATGATCATAGCCCTTAACCTAAACCATGACCATATCTAGACCATGAAAATCCAATTGCTTGGTCATGGCAATGTAATCACTGTCGTGGTTGAGATTGGTTAGCATAGCTAGAAGAATCAATGAGAGGTTTTTGATAAAGCAAAATTTAGGGAACCTGTTGTGCATATGTGCATGGATGAAGGAAAACCAAACTTGAATCTGGAATTTTAGATGATCTGTGACATGTTTCCTTGGTTCAGTTTCACCAATGGTTAGATTGAGGAATAATCAAGGCTAAATGACATTGGTAGCAACATCTATGACCTTGCATTTAGAAGGGGTACTTGGAGGTTTATTCCTACTACGTGGATGAGTAGTGGTGAATGGATGTAGTAGTGGATCTCTCACGATATGTAGAATAAGTTCACATGCTCATATGAGCTAATTGAAGGACTAGCTGGGGATTTGGTGATACTGCACGCTCGCCATCTCTCTCTCATTCATCATGCATTTTCCATCTCTTCCATTCCATTCTTTTCCATTGTTGTATATGGTAGGAAGTTGATTAGGCAAATCAAATGATGAGATTTGATCATCTAAGGGGTCAAACTTGCATTTGATGCTTGTGTCTTATGGGTTGTTGGGAATCCACTAGTGTTCCATCAAATAGTTTTACAAGAGTAAGAAAGGCATGTGCATGGTATGGGAAAGACCCACTTGTAAATTTTTGGTGTCATAGCATTGCAAGCAAGTGAGCTCAATCTTATATCTTAATTATGGCAATGGTTGCATAACATAAAATACTCAATTGGTCTTCCACTTGTGTGAGTGTTAACTCTACAAGCTTCAAGGTCTAATCATGACAAACTATTCTCATCTTACCTCACTTATGTCTATTTGTTTGACTTTGGGATTCCCTATTTATCTTCTACTTTTATAACCCCTCTTTCATAGTCCTTGCATCATGGGAATGACAATATTTAACATTGTGATTTAAATCCCATGAGCTTGGATGTCATCCAATAGAAGATTTTAATGTCTCAATCTTCTTTCTCTTTATTGTGGCTTTTTTGTATTTGATCCTTGGTGTTTCAACCATAAGTTGGATTTAGTGGGATTTTCATGAGCATTTGTTTTTCATGTTATTTCCATTTACATTATTCATGTGATTTAAATTAGGTGTATTATAACTTAGCTATGAGGGAGAGGCATCAATTTAGGTATGTACTTTGTAATTTTGGTGGTTATTTAAATTATTTCCCCTTATTATACTTACCCATGCACATCTTGATTTCATAGTTGTGATTATGTTTCTCTCGTGTCCCAAGGGTTATGCTTGTCATTGTTCCTATGGCCATTTTTTGCAATGATAGTGTGATGCATTGGGGATCTCACTTAGTTTTTAGCATTTTCATAGATCATCATGCTTAGTTGATTGCACTCAAGATTCTACGAACCTACTTGTGAGAATATTGAGAGATCTCATTCCTTAATCTATGGTCTTACAAGAGAACCACTAGTCCTAGAAGAAGAGGAGGAATAACATCAATCACCAAACCTAACACTTGTATGTGAGAGACCTCCCTCAAGAGGGAGATACAGAGGTAGCTAATCATGCTCTTGATCTTTAGGTTGAGTGTGTGCCTAGCAAGAGCTCCTAAATGAGTGCCAGAGGAGTTGACAAAAGACAGTTTAAATGTGGATGATGTGGAAGAAGGCGTAGGCGTAAATGATGTGTAGCAAAGATCCCTCTAGTGGTTAGGGTGATGGACCTTGAGGTGTAGCTACAGAGATTTCATATGTTCACACTCAGTGCTTTTGACTTCTTTCTATTTCACATATGTATGTTAGAGGAATTCTATCCTCAACCACCACACCCTATCACTTCTTAATGGGATGGCTTGTATTGTAACATAGTCATGGTTTATATTGTACATTTGTATTCCTCCACATTGACCTTGTCATGTGTCTAGTTATTGTGTTTTGTGTCTTGGGTTTTAAAGCTATAAAACTAGCTTTACTTAATCTTTATGGAATGATGAGGCATCTAGTGGTATTTTGTATGTTAATTGTAAGCCTTGGATTCAAGAAATAATTCATGTGCCCTATGTTTATAGGCTAGCATGTTTGGTTGAGGTTCTTAGTCTCCCACGATGCACCCTAGTCCCATGCATCACACTTTGAGGTTGTGTGCATGATTCCAAGTCTTTTAGGATGATTTTGGGTTTATTTAAATGTCCTTTGGTTTTTTTGGCATGCTTCTTCAAGTTTTGGCTTTCATCCAAAATTGTTAATGTAAAGTGTTATTTGGGAGGGTGTGTTGGCTACCTTGCATTAGCATAGGGGCACTAACGCATCCTCCTACTATGCTTGGTTTGGCTAACTTTGTCTTCTATGGGACGAAGGTCAATTTGCGTTTTGTTGATGAGCCTTCATTGATGCCTAGGTGTTGATGAACCTCCAACATTACTTCATGAAAACTATAAATACTAAGGATGAGCTCACATACACATCTTATGCATAACTTTCATTTCGTTCATGATTTTGGAATCTAGTTTGTGTGAAGAGTTCTTTCTCCCTCATGTAAGTTTATTTTCTTCTTTGTCTTAAGTGTTTGGAGTCATCACTTTTATAAGTGTGGCTAGACTTTGTCAAAGTGCTACCTTGCTTATGTAGCTTGGAAATATTTGGTTGATGCAGAGTCTAGTGTTTGCATAATGAATAAAGCTCGTGATTTTTTCTTTTTCCATAATCGATGCCTTAAACATTAAAACATTACAAACATTTATGTAATTTCTATTTTATAAAGCTATGATGATTCACTCTTATTCAAAGAGGTCACAACTGTATGGCATGGTGTTGGACCATTGAGGTTGTGATTAAGAACCATTTTATTATTATCCATGTATGGTGTTGCACTTGTTCCATAAGGGATTATGACATGTGTGATTGTTGTGAGCATTGTGCTTGTCCTTAAGATGGATTGAAATGCATGTGTGTTTATATTTTTTTTGTTTCTTATAATTATAAAATCCATAAAAATTATAAAACATAAACTTATAAATAATTTCTCTATCTTTCACTATGACAACATAGACTTTTCTGTAACATACACATTATAATCTCTTTTATATTTTTTAAGTGCAACAATATACATGAGTGTTCTTGGTAATTCACTTAACATTATCTTTGAAGCTTATGAATAGATTGCACTATGATTTGTATGATAAATTCCATTGGTCCAAAACGAGCAAGACCCCTATCACTTTAGTATTAATAAAAATATACATAAAAGCTTTTGGCTTCTTTGGATTCTTTTGTTACCATTTGATCATCCTTATTATTGACATTAACTTGAATTTTTCTATCCTCAACTTTAAGATGTTTTTTTTCTTTAGAATTTTATTTGAGCAACAAAGTACAAACATTAAACAAATTTTTTTTGCAATGGAAAATGTTGCAAGAATTAGAAAGGTTATAATATATAATTAGCTAAATATAAGTCTTCTCCCCTTGTAATGCTAGTTCATTTTTATGATTAACAAGATTCATTTCAACAAAAAAACATGTATGAAAATGAAAAGTTATAGAGATAGATTCTATATGCTTAATGGGGCTAAAAAGACTAACAATTTTCTATTTAGTTTTTGAAAAATCAATGGAATATTACATAACTTGACAAAACATGGACATATTCTTTGGATTCACCATCAAAATTTGGAGTGCACTTACAAATGATCAACATTGTATGCTTATCTATAAAAGATCAATTTTTTAAGACACACGACACCATTAAAATATTAGCTATCTCAAGAAGCAAAACACAAAAAACAAAGAGAGAGAGAGAGAAAAAAAATTGAAAATAATACTTGACATGAAGGACTTGGATACTATGTTTTTTCCTCACATCATTTAATTGCATGTAACCCAATATTTGAATGAACACATATTGTGATGAAATATTAGTAGCCAATGACTCATATACATCATTAGGAAGAACAAAACTAGGTGTCATAGTTACAAATTTTTTCTTACTAGCTTGTAAACAAAAATTTTTGCATTGATAGAAGAAGTAGAATTTTCAACTTTTTTTAAAGAAATTGAGAGTAATATAGAATCTTTTATAGGTGATGAGCCACGATATCGTGCCTGCGATATTGCGTCCGTGATATCGCGTACGCAATATCGTGGCCTTCCATGCGATATCACGTACGCGATATCGCGGCCTGCCTCATTGCCTATAAATAAGAGGCAGGTGCACTTGGTTTGCATACTTAGTCTTAGTCCCTTACCCAAACTCTTGCCTTTTCTCCCTCTCAGAGTTAGAATTATTTCTACGTGCCCACAATAGGAGTCATAAAGTGAACGAATCTTTATTCGAGCATTGTGTACCTGAGCACACCTTGTGTATGGCAATAAAAACGAACTTTGTGATAAACCTTGTAGTATTCAGACTAGATTAATTAATGTTAATTACTATTACTTAATCACTTTGAGCACGCGTGTAACACTTGGTAACCCAGTAACGATTAGCGTTTGGTAATCCCAGTAGTGTTGCACTGGTTCAGGATGTGTACAGCAAGTGAGAATGGATACTGGTGTTAGGATTAGTTAGAGCTTAGTTGATAAATAGTCAAATTAAATTAGTTACTTCGTTATCTCTCTCCTCCCTTATTAGCAGTAGGACATAAAAACATAAAAAGTATAAAAATCATATGCCTCAAGTTTACTTAACCATATAATCGTGACATACAAGTAAGCTTGGGAAGACAACGATTGATCAACCCATTCTTATTCCACAAAGGTGCATAAGCACTTAGTCCTTGGAATTCAACTGGATCATGTGTGGATGCTCGTACTCGTATGGTTAAGCGTAGGGATACCTCGTCGGTCATCATTGGTGCCATTGCGGGGGACTTTGTTGTTTGTGCGCTAAGCAAAACATAAAAAATATTTCACATCGTTGGAATGAACCCTTGGGGTTGGCTAAAGAAAAATAATAAATAATAATACATTGCACACTAAATAAAAAATCATGTCTCCTTCTTCGTACAAAAGTGTTTCACCACCTAGGTCTGATACAGAGAACAATTGGAGGTGTAGTACACATGATACTCCGCCAATCCCTCAACAATTTCATGTGGTATAAGTTCATCTTGATAAATAATATTTACCTTTATCCTCTACTAGGATGAACAATTGTGTTGGCGAGATTTAGAAGGTAACATAGTGTTACCTCCTGATCACTCTTTCCTAGGCATGCTTCTTCGTGATCTCACACGAATTGGTATGCAACACTTACAGGCAGAGTACATTGTGCATGATCATGACTCAAGTGAGTATTGACCCATGGAGGCACAGTGTCAAAGGAATTTACAACAAGAGAGACGTCATGAATCTATGAAGGGAAAGTTGTCATAGAATGTCCCACATGTTCTAAGCAAAAATGAGGGTGGTGAACCTGCCTCAGGCAGTCGCCCACATAATGATGTTCCTCCCATTGACTTCAATCAAGGGATGTGTATCAAAATCTTTACTTGACTATCCATAACCTAGATTCTGGTACTGTCAAACACAAAGGGTCTGAAAAAGGAACACGAACACATGACAAAGATGGACGTTTCAATCGTAATTGCGATCAAGGTTGTGACCACTAAAGAGAAGGAAGCAGATACCATCATGGTGACGGTCCTTCTTCTTCTTTACCTTTATCATCTCCTTCACCCTCTCCTTCAGGATCTTGATGTAGTCACAAAGAAAAAGACCATGAGGATAAGGGTAAGCAAAACGGAAGTCATAGACAAAATAATCAAGAAAGGGGACAAGGGCACTTTAGAGAAACACACCGTGAAAGAAGGGAGAGTAGGGAACAACATAGGCATCATAGACACCACAGACGAGACAATCGCGATGAACCCCTACTCGTTACTCGAAGTATGCTAGACATAACTGAGGCTGTTAGGATCCCAATAAGGCACCAAAAAGATATTAGGATCAAGAGATTAGACATGAAAAACATCCCACGATTTGAAGGGGGGTACAACGTCGATCCTTAAAATCATCTACAAGCATTTCATGATGCATATGCCTTACAAAACATAGAAAGTGAATGGCAAAAACTTAAGTTGTTCCCATGGACACTAGTCAAAGAAGCGGAGAGTTAGTACCGGTCCATAGAACTGAAATCCATTCGTAGGTGGAGTACCATGTTAGAATTGTTCAACGATAAGTACCAAACGTACTCTCGAGTGTCCAACTTGCAAAAGCAAATCCAAGGCTAGAAACAAGGAGGACATGACCCTTGGATGCTACCATGGGTCAATATTATGCACTATTACATCATTGTCCTGGCCATGGTTATTCTCAGAGGGATCAACTATGCCATCTCGTAGATGGGCTTAGGCATGAAACACGAAGAACCCTTAGGACGTATGCCCAAGGGAGGCTATCTAAGCTTAGGACCCATCAAGTTCAAAGATTATTGGAGCAAGTTACTAAAGAAGAAGGTGAGCTAAGTAAAAGAGAGAGTGTGGAGGAATATAATAGAGATCCTTCCCTCTGAAAGAGGGGCGTAAGATTCTGTGAGGATGAAGAAGAGTCACCACTCGAAGAGATGGTGAATAGGAAAACCTTGCCTATCCAAAAATTAGCATCAGAAGTATCAACAAAGGTAGACCAAATGTGGGATTCCCTAGATGATAGATTTCAAACTGTTCTTAAATTAGTACAGGAGTTTAGAGAACAAGGTAGTGATCGCGAAAAAAGAGAAAAGAGAGAAACTAAACATGCACATAACAAGGGTAAGGGCAAAGTTGCCATCATCAAAGAGGTTGTGGATTCGGATACAGATAATGATAGTGGATGCAAGATATGCTAATATGACCATCCTAAGGGATGTTGCCCTATAATCTCGTATCTACAGGAGTCTGGGGTGTATGCACTCAACCCATGATTAAACAAAAGGCAAACACCTCGAAGGTTACCTTATCCTCAAGGTAACTCAATATAGTTCCACCAACCCTTAACGTATTATCCAAGTGGAACTCCATCACAACCAACTGAGGAGTATCAACAATGGCAGTACCCACAATCATGGGGAATGCCACTACCAAGGCAACAGTATCCTTACTAGCAACCTGACCTATATGGATATTACGTGTAGTAGACGGTCTCTCCATGTCTAGTCACGTTACTCCTCAACCTCACTACCAAGCTCATGAGTATTATAGGACTCCTTCTCCTAGGGGCGACGTGCCACAAACATACCATCCTTCTTATCCAGCTGCACCTCTTCCACCCTTAACTCCATTACCACATACTCCAGCTATGTAGGGTGAAATCCCTACCCAACCATAGCAACGTAACGCCACAAGGGTTGTTAACCCTCAACCTACTGTTGGTTCTGACAACTGCATGAAGAAAAGTCCTTTCTTTAGAACCAACAGTCCAACTAAGCCCTTGCAACCACAAGCGGCTGATTCTTCAAATGCCTCACTATCACTTGAAGCTTCAGAGCTCCCTTCAACCCAAAGACCACGCTCAATGCATACGGTCATGTTAACTCATGCCATCACCAATTGGATAAAAGTTGGCCATCTTCCTAGGAAATTCTCTGATCCTAGGAGTCATTTGATATATCTACAAATCGCTGGAAATGAGCCATGCAAAGCTCTTTTGGATTCTTTGATGTGAATCTAATCTCTCAAGAAATGTACAAAGCCTGGAACCTGCCTCCACTAAAAAAGAGTAACATTCATTTAGAGTTAGCCGACCAGTCCATCACTGTCCTGTTGGGACTAGTGGAGGAAATTGTCACCACTGTTTGTGGGTGGTTGTATCTAGCCAACTTCCTAGTCATTCAAGTGAACAACGGTAAGGGGGACTTCCCAATCATAATGGGAAGAGCATGGCTGAGCACAGTTGACATGCTCCTAGGAATCCACGATCTTTCCTTGGAAATATCAAAGGAAAATATATTTGAAAAGATCAAGAAGAAGAAAGTTCCATGCATCGCATACAATGACACAAGGTGTAATTGTATGCAGAAGCCATGGTTTGTACAATGTTTAACATTGCCTACATGCAATTAGTGTGCACAAGTGACTAATATATAAAGATGCCTATATGCAGTAGCCACAAGACAAGAAGGCACCCAGTGGGTGACAGTTGATCAAGAGAGCAGTTCAACTATATGCATGGAACCAACTGAGGGTTTGACTTGCATCGATAGCATAGACACATTAGAGCAAGTCCATCACCAGCTTCCAATTCTTGACCTTGAAAATATCAACTGGAGGAAGTTGGAAATCGCTGATAAGTTTAAGTAAGGGCCCCTTGAGCTAAAACCATTGCCCACTGGTATGGAATACACGTTTCTTAAAAATGGAAAATTGATAATTATTATTGCGAAGCTTGCTCCTTAATAAAAAGAAAGACTGCTGAAAGTGATAAATAAATGGTTGAAAGCCTTTGCTTGGTCATATCCCAAATTAACTAGAATAGATCCTAGGATATGCCAACATAGGATTTACACTGACCCCCCCATGAAGCCTTGAAGACAACCGCAGAGGTGATTGAACCCAAAGCTGAAGCAAGTAGTTAAGAAAGAAATTGAACAGCTTCTAAAAGCTAGGTTCATCTACCCCAATGCTGATAGCAAATGGGTTAGCCCCTTAGTTATAGTGCCCAAAAAGAGAGGCAAATGGAGGGCGTGTATAGATTTCAGGCTACTAAACATGGCAACATTCAAGGACCACTTTTCGTTGCCATTCATTGACCAAGTCTTAGACACCATCGCAGGGCATTGCTATTATAGTGTTCTGGATGGGTACAAAGGGTACAACCAAATACAAATAGCCCCAGAAGACTAAGCCAAGACTATGTTCACCAGTCCTGGGGGAAAATTTGCATACAAAAATATGCCATTTGGCTTTTGTAATGCCCCTACAACGTTTCAACGATTAGTTCTAAGCATATTCCAACAGTAGATAGGAAATGGTGTGGAAGTCTTCATGGACGACTTCTCCACTTACGGAGCAAACTTTGATCAAGCCTTGGACTGGTTAGGGAAAGTATTAAAACGATGTGTAGAAACCAATTTAAGGTTCAACTGGCAAAAAAGCCATTTAATGGTTCACAAAGGCGTAGTATTAGGGCATAAGATCTTACAAACAGGGATAGAGGTAGATCCTGAAAAGATTAAAGTTATTCAAGGAATTACTCGGCAGCCTAAAACTGTAAAAGATATCCGATCATTACTTGGAAAACTGGCTATTATAGATCCTTCCATGAGCTTAGAACAACCAGTACCAATACTACCTCTATTGGTGGACAACCTTGCTCGCTATTTTGGATCTCCTACTTCCAACTCAGTCGTGGGGGAGATGGCCACCTATGCCAACCATTCTAGGCCCTTAGCCCTTTTTGTATTTTGTTTTGTTTTTGTTTTACACATTTTTCAATTTTACTTCTTTTTTGTCTTACACCATCGTTCATATTTTTACTATTTCTTTGTTTGATTTACTTTCATTCGTCATACAAAGTGCTCATGATGGTGGATTGTATCATAATAATGTTGATTACTAATGTTTGATTTTTACCTTTGAATTATAATGCTAATATTATGGTATGGTTCTTTTGATAAAATAGGTAATGAGTCCATGTCGTCCATTCATCCATTCAACTCTGTGGTCTCCCTTAGCTTGGAACTATACAATCCCTTTTTTCTAATCAACTTCTTAACAAATTGGTGGCTTGGTATTTTTCAAACTAAAGGAAAGACTCAATGGTTGAAAAGGGTGTGACTTCAAGGGGATTCGATGCATTTGTGCTAGCTATTCTCTTAGGTGCTTGGATGCTTTTTCTTGGGTTTTCTGCCATTCTACCATTGATCAAATATCAGGAAGCTGACTGAATAAAAATAAGTCTTTGCATGGTGTGGTTCTCACGGAAAAGAAAAAAAAAAGTGGGAATTCAAAGCACACCCCTTAGACATAATAAAGCAATATGGGCTACAAGCACTAGTTATGGCATTGGAAAGACATGTTACCCATGCCTGAAGGTTCCCTCTAACTAAGACCCTTTCTCGCTTCCTACCTCTCCATCTCGCTCTCCTTAGGATGACGGTGACTCTTTGTGGAGGCATTCTTGTTACTTCAAGAGGATGGATTGGCCAAGTGTATTGATGCGAGGTCACTCAGTGTGGTTGGTTTGAGTCCAGATTTGGAATGAGTTCTACTCAGTCACATTAACCATGACATACACAAGGGACTTTACACAACTTTGCTCTTGGGATTCCATTCCATTTCTACTCTCCATCTTTCTTTCCATTTTCAACCTCATTGCTAGTTTTATGATTAGTCATATCTTAGTTGATGCATTGTTTTTCCATGGTAAATTCTTGTGGGTAAGTTTTTAACTCTTACTTCCAAATGAAATTCCTAGAGCTTACAGACTTTTTGGTTTGTGGGTTTGTCAGGGCATAAAGGGCATGAGCCTGCTTTGGGAAGGACCCATTGGCATTCCTTTTTGGTGCAATAGTTAAATTCTTCTCCTTAAACATTTATTGCAATTAGTAATTTCTCATTTCATCCCCATCCATGACATCCACTTTATTAGCATTGTCGTTGTTATTTTTTCCATCTTTCTTATTTCTTATATTTTTCCATCTTATTGCTACCAGAGGTTCGCTCTTAGTCATGGGGGCCTTGGTACAAATTTTTCAGTTTCTCCATTCTACTACTTGCCTAACCCCTACACCTTATGATGAAGTGCTAGATGGTCAATGCATTTACTAGGCCACATATACGGGACCCCGTATACACGGCAACGTTGACATGGCCCCGTCGACGCATCCTTCGATGGGTCGACATGGCCCCATTTACGCAGCACCTGTTTCAGCCTATAAATTAGTGGGCTCCCGCCACACTTAGGTACCTTTTTAATAGTTGTAGCAAAGCTCTTGCAGTTTGTTTCTGTGAGAGTTAGAATATTTTCCAAGTGCCCATAGTAGGTGTAAGAAAGGTGTCCAGCTCTTTATTCGAGCACTGATGTACCTGAGCCCATTGGCGTGAACGGCAATAAAGACAAGCTTTTCAATCATTCCTTGCAGCAATTGGAGTTAGTCATTTAATGCATTTAATAGTTTAATATTTCTATGCTTTAATAGTTCCTTAAGTTTCTATTGTTATTATTTTAATCGCTATCGCTTGTTTATAGTTCATAGAAACCATAAGTACGACCATCTCGAACATAAACCCAACACTTGGCAACCTAGTGACGCTTAACGTTTGGTAACCCAGTAGTGGTTAGGGGATGCTTAGGATGTGCATGGAAGATGGGATCAGATACTTATGCTAGGAAGAGTTAGGACATAAATTAGGATAATTATAGATTACATAATATTTCATTCCTTACTTTCCATTCCGAGAATTAGACACTAGAAGATAAAGTAAAAAGCCATAAAAATCAGTTGCCTTAATCTCACTTAACCATCGTAATCAGAACATCACAAGTGAGGTTGGGAAGATAATGACCATTCTAACAAAAGGTTTTGCTAGTTAAGGTCTGGTGTATGCAAAGTGCTTATAGTCTACGGAATTCGACCGAGTCGCGTGTGAATGCTCGTGATTCGCATGGTTGGGCGTAGGGGTACCTAGCCCGTTCATCATTGGCACCGTTGCTGGGGACTGTTAGTCTTACATGCACCATTTAACCTTACCAAAATTATTATTCACATCATTGGAATGGACCCAAGATAGTAAAATTTACGCATGCTAGGTAGACTAAGTAAAAAAGTAAGGTACACCAAGTAGTGGATCATCTAATATCCAACATGTCTTCTTCTCACAAGCGAGATGAATCCAACCCACTAATGCCACAAGAATGTTGGGTGGTCTACATGCATCCAGATGAATATGTCCCCAACTTAACCTTCATCGTACATCAGGATGAACACTTGTGATGGCGGGACATGGAAGGCAACATCATACTACCGTCTGACCGATCGGCTCCTGGAATGCTATTTCACAATCTTGCCAGACTAGGCATCCAAGACCATGGTGTGGAGTACGTCATGGAGGACCATGACTATTGGGACTATTGTCCCATTGAGGCCCAATGGGTACGAGATCAGCAACAGGCAGAACGGTATGAACACATGAAGGGGAAACAGTTCAGTAACCCCTTATTCTTGCAAGGGTTGTAGGACAATGGGGAGCCTATCTTTCATGATTTCCATTCAGCCGAACTTCCTCTGGGGAATCAGATCATCCAATCTATCATCCAAAACAAGCAATCAAGTGATCGGGACTCCCAAGAAGATGGAGGGTCACGCAAGAGAGGTCACGGCACAAGCAAAGATGAGCAGGAAGAGCGAGGTCGTCATCAGAGCAGAGGGGGAGATCGACACTAGGGTGGTGGTGATCCCTCTCCCTCTTCTCCATCCTCTTGCTCCCCACTACCTTCATCCAGTTTATACTCTGATCATAATTGTGGTATAAAGAAGCAAGGTGATGGTGGTCGTAAGGACTGAAGGAAACGACATGAGGAAGCACGTGACCAATCATGCGAAGCTCACCATCATGAAAGGAGAGGTAGTCGAAATCATCACAGACATCGTGGTCCTCAGCAGGACTATGACTTGAATGAACCATTGCTGGCTACTCGAAGGATGCTCCATATCGTCGAGGCAATTTAGATACCCAGTAGGCACTTGAAAGATAGCCAGATCAAATGCATTGACATGAACAATATCCCCAGGTTTGAAGGGGGGGTACAATTGTGATCCACAAACTTACCTACAAGTGTTCCATGACGCTTACACCCTGCAGAATATCGATAATGATTGGTAAAAGCTTAAGCTATTCCCTCGCACACTCATCAAGGAAGCGGAAAGCTAGTACCGGTCTTTGGAACCAGAATCAATTAGGAGATGGAGTACAATGCTGGAGATCTTCAACGACAAGTATCAAACCTACTACAGAGTGGCGAATCTGAGATGTCAAATCCAAGGCTGAAAGTAAGGTAATCATGAACCCTTGGATGCAGCCATGAGCAGGTACTATTCATTATTACATAAGTGCCCTGGTCATGGCTACTCTTAGCGGGCATAGCTTCGCCATATCATTGATGGGCTCTGCTTTGAAACTAAAAAGATCCTTGGCATGTATGCTCAGGGATGACTATAAGAACTAAGGGCCCACCAATTGTAGCACCTCCTTGAGCAAGTGGCTAAAAAAGAGGGGGAACTCAGAAAGAAGGAGAGTGCAGAAGAGTTTAATCGGGATCCCTCCATCAGAAACAGGGAGGTTCGATTCTGTGAAGAGGAGGTGGAATCACCACTAGATGCAGCAGTGAACCAAAAAGCCTTGCCCCTACAGAAATTTTCCTTTGAAATATCGGCAAAGGTTGACAAGATGTGGGACTCTCTGGACGAAAGATTCCAAAGTGTTCTAAAAATTGCAGAGGAGTCCAGAGAGCAAGGTAATGATCGTGATCGACGTAGAAAGAAGGAAGCTGAACGTGCCCATCATAAGGGTAAGGGCAAAGTTGTTGTAGCTGAACAGGTTGTAGACTCTGACACAGAGGAGGCTGATGAATGTGACATATGCCAATACGAACATCCTGAGGGATGCTGTCCTATGGTGTCACACCTACAAGAGTCTGGGTGTATGCGTTGAACCCTCGTTTGGCAAAGAGGCAAACACCCCGAAGGTTGCCTTACCCACAAGGCAATCCCAGGTAGTTCTACCAGCTGCAAGGATATTATCCAAGTGGAGCGCCATCGCAACCTTATGAACACTTTCAATAGTGGCAGCACCCACAAGCGTGGGGGATGCCACCTCCACGGCAGCAGTACCCCTACCGACAACCAGATCCCTATGGGTACTACGTCTAGCAACCAGTCTCTCCACGGGACTCTTCTAGTCATGCCACATTTTAGAATTCCTACCACCCCCTGGAATATTTTCAACCACAACCTCCATCACCCAGGGGGGAAAGCCCACATCTATACTATCCTCCATCACCTTCTCCTGTCGTCCCTACTTAACAGCACCCGACTTAGTTACCACCTGCTCCACCTATGTAGGGGAAGATCCCACCACAACCATAGCAACGCAATGCTATGAAGGCTGTCAACCTACAACCAGCTCCTTAGCCAAGTGGACCAGAAGCCAAACCTCTAAAACATCCCTTCTGACAGCCCAATAACTTAAGCACACCCTCACACACACCTATGGCTAGTGCCTCTGAACCTCAAACCGCCTCCACTGTTCCACCCTTTGAGTAGTCTTCAAACCAAACACCCTCCAATGTACAAACAGTCATGCTTACACACGCAGTGACCGACTGGATAAAGGCAGGCCACCTTCCCCGAAAATTGACTAATCTAGGGAGTCCTCTCATCTATCTCCAGGTGGCAGGAAATGAGCCATGTAAAGCCCTTTTGGATTCAGGGTCAAGAGTCAATTTGATTTTACATGACATGTATAAGAATCGGAACCTGTCCCTGTTAAAGAAGAGCAACATTTAGCTCGAACTGGTAGACCAATCCATTACTATTCCCTTGGGATTGGTGGAGGACATTGTAGCCATTGTTTGTGGGCGGTCCTATCCTACTAATTTCCTTGTCATCCGTGTTGAGAATTGCAAGGGGAACTTCCCAATCATAATGGGAAGAGCTTGGCTAAGCATGGTGGATGCAAGACTAGGACTCTAAGTTCTTTCCCTTGAAATTTCAAAGGAAAATCCTTTTGGAAAGATCAAGAAGAAGCATGTTCCATGCATCACGTACAATGACTCCAGGTGCAACTATGTGCAGCAGCTATGGTTCGCTAAGTGGACATCTATTCAAGGATGCAGTCAGTGTACCGAGGAATCTCAAGTCCAACAATGCCTACACGTAGCAGCCACAACTCAAGAAGGCACCCAGTGGCCAACCGTTGATCCTGCTAACAGCACTCTATTCATGGAACCATTTGAGGAGCTTGTACAAGCCTATGTAGAAAGCATGGACCCGTTGGAAGAGGTTCATCAACAAGTATCCACTGTTGATGACCATGATGATTGGGGAAAGTTGCAAATCCTTGAAAGTTTCAAATAAGAGCCCTTGGAACTCAAACCCTTACTAGCCCACCTAGAATATGCATTTTTGAGGAATGGGAAACTGATGATTATTAATGCCACCGTTGCTCCTAAACAGAAGAAGAAATTGCTGAAGGTGGTGAACAAATGGGAAGCTGCTTTTGCATAGTCATATCTTAAGTTAATGAGAGTGGATCCTAGGGTTTTCCAACATCGAATTTATATCGATCCCTCCATGAAGCCATGAAAACAACCACAAAGGCGATTGAACCCCAAATTGAAGCAGGTCGTCAAAGATGAAATCGAGCAATTGCTAAAAGCGGGGTTCATCTACTCTATTATCGATAGCGAATGGGTCAATCCACTCGTTATCGTGCCAAAGAAGGGTGGCAAATGGAGGGTCTGTATAGATTTCTAATTGCTCAACATGGCTACCTTCAAAGATCACTTCCCACTCCCATTTGTGGACCAATTGTTGGATACCATTGTGGGGCATCGTTATTATAGCTTTTTGGATGGTTATAGTGGCTATAACCAAATCCAAATTATGCCAGAGAACCAGGATAAGATAACCTTCACAAGTCCCTGGGGGACTTTTGCATACAAAAAGATGCCTTTTGGCCTGTGTAATGCACCTACCACTTTCCAATGCCTTGTCCTCAGCATTTTCCAGTAGCAAATTGGCAATGGTGTAGAAGTCTTCATGGATGACTTCTCTACCTACGGGGCCACGTTCGATCAAGCCTTGGACCGCCTTGAGCAAGTTCTGAAAAGATGTGTGGACACTAACCTACGGCTCAACTAGCAGAAAAGCCACCTAATGGTCCAAGAGGGCATTGTGTTGGGGCACTGTATTTCACAGACAGGGATTAGCATGGATCCTGACAAAATCAAGGTTATTCAAGGAATCACTCGACAACCAAGCACTGTAAAAGATGTTTGATCATTCCTTGGCCACACTGGTTACTACTAGCGCTTCATCGAAAATTTCTTGAAAATCGTCAAACCGTTGGTGGAACTCACGAAGAAAGATGCTCCATTTGTCTGGACCAGGGAATGTGAGTCCACATTCCAAACGCTTAAATAGAAACTCGTATAGACTCGAGTTCTAGGGGCACCTAATTGGTCTAGACCTTACCACATCATGACGGATGCATCCAACTATGCATTGGAAGCCATGCTTACACATTGTGATGATCAAAAACATCCATACTATATTCACTGTGCAAGCCGTAGCATTGTGGGTGCCTAGCTTAATTACACCACCATCGAAAAGGAGTTGATGGTTGTGGTGTTCTCCTTGGAAAAATTCCGACACTATGTGCTCGGATACAAGGTGTTTGTGCATACTGACCACAGTGCCATCCGATTCCTGATGAACAAGCCAATGGTGAGCCCTCGTATCATACAATGGTTGGTGATTCTTCAAGAATTTGATCTCACCATGGTAAATCGAAAGGGAACCGAGAATGTGGTTGCTGATCACTTATCTTGGTTGCGATGGGATGAACAGAAGAGGTGGAACCCCTCTCCGACCAATTTCTAGATGAACTTCTCTTCGCGGGAGCGGTTGATCTACAGGTGCCCAAGGAATCACCTTGGTTCAGCCACATCCTCACCTATCTCACAACTCAAGAATTGCTAAAGGAGTGGAACCATCAATAGAAAAAATAGTTTCTCCATAAGGCCAAGTGCTTCATGGAAATCAATCGCCACATTTATAAGGTGTGAATAGATGGCTTGGTTTGATGGTGTGTCTCTGATGAAGATACACTGCGTGTCCTCCAAGATGCTCATGAGGGACCTTGTGGGGGCCACTATGCTAGACGATGCACAACCATTAAAATCCTACTTGCAGGATATTACTGGTCCACAATCTTCAGGGACGCACAATGGTTTGCCCGCTCCTATGAACGATGCTAGAGAGACGGTGGGATGACTACACGATTGGAGGGACCTCAATAGTGGATCCAACCGTTGGAGCCCTTCAACATCTAGGGCATCAACTTCATGGGTCCCATCACATCCCTGTCCAATGGGAAGGTGTATATCATCATCGTGGTGGACTACTGCATAAAGTGGGTGGAGGTGGCCGCCATCGTTGACTATTTCTCAAACATTGTTGCATGATTTGTCCAATAGCAAATTGTCAACAGGTTTGGAGTGCCACGTGCACTCATCTTAAACAATGGAACACATTTCATGGGTATCACTTTTTATAAACTCATGCAACACTTAGGGGTTACCCATAAATTTACAACACCTTATCACCACCAAGCCAACGGGTAAGCCGAAGTCACCAATAGGGAAATCACCAAAATCCTCACTCGCACCATCAGTAAATATAGGAGGGATCGGAGCACCAAACTTAACGATGCCCTCTGGGCCTATCACTCCACGTGGAAACTTCCTATAGGTTACTCTCCCTATGAGTTAGTGTACGGTAAGCTACCAAAACTCCCAATCCAGGTAGAACTCCAAACACTATCCACAGCCAGTGACTTAGGTCTTGACCTACCATTAGCACAACGCGAATGACTTATCAACCTAGGTGTGCTAGATGAGAACCGCTTAGTGGCCTTGTCTTCAAATGAGATCCACAAGGCCTACAATAAAAAACGTCATGATCTTAGGATTCGGAAGGTAACATTTCGACGTGGACATAAGGTGCTTTATTGGAACCCCACACATGTACCACAATCGACCAAGTTTCGAACACTATAGGAAGGACTATACATTATCTCCGAAACCTTCCCATCTAGGGTCTTGCTTATACACAAACCTGAGGACCCCACTAGAATGCAGTTGGTCAATTCGCAACAATTGAAACCTTTCTGTGAACTCCACCTAACCAGTGCTACCGCCTCATCGTCACTGGGACAACCTCATTCCATTTTTCATGTCTCCTTCTTTCCACCCAGTCATGGGGGAGACCGTCCTCCATGCTAATCCATCCTACCAAGCTCCCCATTGTTTTTGAAATTTTTTGTTTTACACCTTTTTTTTCAAAATCGTTTGTTTTACTAACTTTTCTTTTCTTTAATTACTTTTTGATTTCTTTGTTGATTATTTATGCATGTGTGTATGTTTAATTTTCAATTGGTTGCTAATAAGTCATCTTATTGTCATCAAGTGTCTGGCGTGGATGGTTTTCATTGTGATGGGTCGCATGAAATAGTCCACCTAGTTTATCTCGCTCCTACCCTCGCATTTGTTGTTCTTGGACTTTACATCTATTTTCATCTCATAAAATCGATAGTGAGTCCACGTCATCCACCCATTCATCCACTCCATGGTTTTCCTTCTGTTGGAAACATGCAACCCCTTCACTTAAAAACATTTTAATTAATGTGTGACTTGTGTAGTTCCCAAACTCGGGGATGACCTAATGGTTTGCATCAGGTGTGACTTCAAGGGGAATGCACCATTCATCATCCTCTTCTATCCCTTGGGTTACCGATGTGTCCTTACAGATTTCTTACCACTCCACGTTCTTCTCTACAAGGAAGCACTTGGGCAATTCAACCTTGCATGGTGTGGTCTTCATTGCAAAAACATTCAAAACAAAAAAAAAAACCAATATGAGGATTCAAAGCACATCCCTTGGTCAAATGCATGCCACCAAGCATGGGTCTCTGCATGGTGTGGTTCCCACGAAATAACACGAAAATGAAAAATAAAATCATAACTATGTGGGAATTCAAAGCACACCCCTTAGACTGCCTCTCACGGGCCACCACAACTAGTTATGGGACTCACTTCGTCCCCTCTAACTTAGTCTCGTTTCACTTCCTTCCTCTTACGCCTGTTGGGGTGGTGGTTTTTTGTGGGTGCACTGAAACACTTGGTGGATGGATAAGGCTTTGCCTGTTGCTGCAATGTCACTGTATGTGCTTGGTTTTGGATCTGAACTCAGGAAAGGTCCTACCAAGTCACTTAACGACAACTTCACACTGGGTTTCATGTGATCGATGATCGGAATTCTAATTCTCTCATCTCTCTCTTCATCCATTTCTCTCAATAACTCACCTCATTGCCCGTCTTATGTTTTGAAAGTTTGTGGTGATTTCCATGAACTTCTCATGTCTTGGTAGGTTCTCATGGATAGGGGTATTAACTTGCAATCACCATTTCTTGACCTCGGGGCCCACAGACTCTGGTGTTGAGGATATGCAAGGGCTACTAAGGCTACCACCTACTATGGGGAGGACCCACTTGCATATTCCTAGTCCCACTTATTAGTCTCTCGGCCTTTTGATTTCATTGGTTGATTATTTTCATGATCCCATCGCTCGATTTCTTCTCCACGGAGTTTTTTTTCCCCACATTCTCCTACATTTGACTCTTTTTCTAGCTCGGTTTACCTTCCTCGTGTCCTTAGTTGTGTTCTCAATCTCTTACGCTCTTCAACCGTTCCAATTTAGCATTTTAAATTCATTTTTTTGGTTTTTCTTGGGCTGGTCAACGTTGGTCAACGGGTGTGATCCCCTGCGTATATGAGGCCCCGTATACGCAGCCCCCTGCATATACGCGGTCGCGTATATGCAGCCCTTACTCCCTATATATACCCACTACACCTTACACTTTTCATCATTTGGCAAACAAATTGTGGCAAGATTTTGCCATTTTTCTGCCTCAACTCTTCTTCCAACCACTTACGTTGTCCACTGCACATCCTAACCTATCTATCCTGCCCCTCTTTAGCACCCGGAGGTATGCTCTTANNNGGGGGGGGGGGGGGGGGGGGGGGGGGGGTGAGGCCTATGAAAAATTAATTAATTAATTAAGACTTCACACCTCTTAAAGGAAGAAACAAAAATAACAGTTTATACTTCAACTTATCCCTTATTGTTTTTGGTTCTAACCCATCAATTAATACTCCGGGGGATTTAATGGGATGCATGTGCCAGTACCATAACTTAGTCAAACTGAGGTGTATGAGGGCCATTTTGAGCAGCTTGTGCATAATCTAATTAGTGGTTATGGTTGATTGTAGATGGCACTGAAACTAAGATATCCAAGGGGAGAAGGACCATCACAGCCTAGGGACAAGCATCCACGAACGGGAAGGGGACAAGGCATGTAGCACCCAGGGCACGCAGAGGGCTCTCATGCAACTAGCCCCCTCCACGAATGACATAATGTGGAATCTATCCATCAGATTCCCAAAGAGGAGATTCCCAGTGAGCAATCGCAAGGGGATGAAACTCTAGGAATAATGCCATGGCTTGAGGTTACCCTGACCCAAGCATGTCTTGACGCTATCAAGCTGTAAGAAGTGCAACAAATGGTCCTACATGAGTTAAACTTTGGACCATTTCTCGAGAATGCACTAAAAGATGTGAAGCTTCAGTTGCAAAATTCTCCTATGTGGCCAATCATCATAACCAATGGTGAATGGTACTTAGGAGAGACCTATCTCTTCTGGACAAATTGGCAACTGGGGTCCAGAGTAAGAATTAAGGACATCTATGTCTCTTACCCTGCGGAAGCAATCGCACAAGCTCTGGGGTTGCCAGAGACTGGAGTAGATGTGGCGGAGATCCCAAAGTAAGCTGACCCTAAGGTAAAAGGGGAGTGGATTAGACGGTGCTATGGGATGGATCGCAAAGAGTTTGGCACTCTGACCACCGCAGAGAGGGTGTATTCAAAAATTGCGTCTTACCATCTAAACCCAATGGTGAGACCCAACAAAATCACCGCCTTCTCCACTCGTGCATATGCCGCCTTAAGTGGAAAATTCCCAATGAGCCTTCCATAATTGTTATTCTTAGAAATTGAGAAGAGGTTCGCTGAAAGTGAACGTGGAAGGCAGGATATCCCCTTTTCTTGCCTAATCAAAAAGTTATGAAAATGGGTAGGGATAGCATGGTATGCCAATGATACACTTCGGCACGCCCCAATTACCTCATGGAGGGAAATGATGAAGGACAGGACTCCGGCCACTACACACACCGAGGAGGAGCAGCAACCACCTCCACTACTCGCACAAACAACAAGGTCGGGTTTGCAAATCATCGTAGAGCACATACATGAAATCCGACAATCGCTCTTGAGCTAACAAGAGCAATCTGGAAGGACAGGTGAAGGAGAAGATCCTTCGGTCTATCGCCCTACAATGAGCCATCTAGAGTAGGTGGCTCGCTCAGTAAGTCTACTAAAAAGGGCATGGCCAATGTCCTTTGTCGCTCGAACGTAGGTACCCGCGAGAACTGATCCTAGCATCCATGAGGTAATGGTATCCACACAACAGTTATTTCCTGAAATCTCAGGAAATGCCGCTACTTTCTTGGTATGCTTGAAAGATGGTGAGGGGGCGACATTCCTAGTGATGCAGCATCAAGGATAGGAGGTTGCAGCTGAAGTGGTTGCTGACATGATTGCTATAGCTCTCAACGTATCAATGGCACCTGTACTAGACATACATGGACTTGAAGACATATAGGCATTCACCAGGACTTCATGTAGTAGGATCGATGCAGCCCAACATGAAGAACTGTTGGACTGATTGGTGGGAACTAAGCAACCGCTTCCGGATGTCTTTGATCTTTTGGACAACATCACTGTAACCTAGTCGGAGCTGCTCTTGGCAAGGGGTAAGAGCCTCATCTTGAAAGGGCAACTTGAAGCTACTCAAGCTAGTTTTCAACACTTGGTGACAAAAGTTGCTCAATTAAGAACCCAACTTGCTGAACTAGCTCTCCTCAATCGTGAGCTCACCAGAGATGAAGCTTTTCAACAGCTTCAGATCAAACTTCAGATAGTTGAGGATGAGCGAGCATCGGCAATCCTTAATAAGTCCTTGGCAGACACTCATGCGTATCATTTAAACAAGGACTTGACAGAGGTTCACCAGGAGAATGTCAGGTTGACTGCGGAAGTTCATCGCCTGTGCAATGTTGGTGCTGAAAACGAACACATGAAAAGCTTTATTCACCAATAGCAGGAAGAGCTAGCCAGGGTGGACGCTGATGTAAGGAGGTTGGCCACTGAGAATCGAAATCTGTCTATGGAGGAGGTTCGAGCCTTGCGATAGAAATCAGCCAGTGAAATCGCCACCTGGAAGAACGAAGCCCTCAAGTTTGAAAAAGTTAAGAATCATTACAGGGACCAAGTGGGATTACAGAAGGAAGTAAATGAGAAACAGATTAAAGTCGCAAAGGCTAAGATGAACCAAGCGCTCCAACAACTTTGAGAAGGAGGCGAGGTATGGCAACCTATCTTTGATGGGTTGAATGCCTACAACCAAGCTAAGATCTGCCTCAAGGAACTACAGATTGAGGAAATGATAGAATACATGGAGTTGGCCAACCTTTGCTACGCAAATCTGGCTATGCTAACAGCTGGGAGACCATAGTCTGAACTGGAAAAGCAAGTGGCCGCCTTGTATTCTTTATACGAGGGTGAGTTCCAAGTGCACAAGGCGACAAAACAAAAATTGGAGACAACAAACGTGGAACTCGAGGTTCTCCGTACGCATTTTTAAGGACAACGTATAGTTGCAGAGAACTTGGCCCATCGAATGAATGACTACCAGCAGCTGCAGACATCAATTCGAGCGTTTGATATCAAATGAAAATAATTCGTAGCCTGGTTCGTCAATCTGAAAGAACTCTTCCCTGTGCTACTGTGCCACTGGGAGGTTCCAGTCCCGGCACACATTGGTGAAGCCACCTGGATAGTGAACGATCCCAGAAGCAAAGAGGAAAAAATGAGGGTCCTCTTGGAGGCTTTCTAGTTGCCTCCAGAAGTTCCAGCTGCTGCGGGGCAGCCATCATTCGTGCCACCACCGCCACATGGGTCAAAGGCTGATGAAGGTCTGTCAGAACCACTGCCCCGGGGGATGGTGTGATCTTCTTTGATAATTTTTTGCATCTTTTAACATGGCAGAGAATCCAGGACCATCAAGGTGTTCAATTTTATCTCTAAACACCACCATTTTTGTAGTTGTCCTTCTCTATACACTTGGGCACTTGGCGCGTCATGTGTGTGTGTGTGTGTCATATGTGTCGAGTCATGTTTGTAGTAATAAAGAGTCCATACCTTCCAAATTATAGAGGAACTCGAGGATGAGTTTTTACTCAGTCGTGGGGGCATGATGAAGTGCTAGACGGTTGATGCGTTTACTAGGCCGTGTATACGGGGTCCCGTATACGCGGTCGCATTGACGCGGCCCTGTTGACGCATCCTTCCATGCGTCGATGTGGCCCCGTTTACGCGGCACTTATTTCAGCCTATAAATAAGGGCTCCCACCACACTTAGGTACCTTTTTGACAGTTGTAGCGAAGCTCTTGCAATTTGTTTCCGTGAGAGTTAGAATATTTTCCAAGTGTTCATAGTAGGTGTAAGAAAGGTATCCAGCTCTTTATTTGAGCATTGATGTACCTGAGCCCATTGGCGTGAACGGCAATAAAGACGAGCTTTTCAATCATTCCTTGCAACAATTGGACTTAGTCATTTAATGCATTTAATAGTTTAATATTTCTATGCTTTAATAGTTCCTTAAGTTTCTATTGTTATTATTTTAATCGCTATCGCTTGTTTATAGTTCGTAGAAACCATAAGTACGACCATCTCGAACATAAACCCAACACTTGGCAACCTAGCGACGCTTAATGTTTGGTAACCCAGTAGTGGTTAGGGGATGCTTAGGATGTGCACGGAAGATGGGATCAGATACTTATGCTAGGAAGAGTTAGAACATAAATTAGGATAATTATAGATTACATAATATTTCATTCCTTACTTTCCATTCCGAGAATTAGACACTAGAAGATAAAGTAAAAAGCCATAAAAATCAGTTGCCTTAATCTCACTTAACCATCGTAATTAGAACATCACAAGTGAGGTTGGGAAGACAACGACCATTCTAACAAAAGGTTTTGTTGATTAAGGTTTGGTGTATGCAAAGTGCTTATAGTCTACGGAATTCGACCGAGTCGCATGTGAATGCCCGTGATTCGCATGGTTGGGCATAGGGGTACCTAGCCGCTCATCACCTTAGGTAGTTATCAGTAATAAACCTCTAACCCAGTTTCTGCAGTAACCATAACCCAACCAATACACTTTATATCGAGGCAAGCTATCAATTGCATTGTGGCTTACTTATCCTTGCTCATTCGTGACTGTGTTGTGTGTGGAGATGGCGATTACACGAATTATGGACTGGAATAGGAGGAAGCACTTGGGATGGACTGGAGCTATAATGTTTACGCTAAGAACAAGTCTGGTTGCGTGGCTACGGATAAACAATGTAGGGCACAATCTCAGCATTGGTAGCAACACACCTCATTTTCTTTTCTTTCTCTTTCTCTTCAAGCTATCAAGTGAAGGTCTGGATGTCATCCATGTACAGTGTTCACCACAAAGGGTGTGAACACCAATGTTGTAATATGTTTGTCGATCCATTCACCGGGCACTTTAAGTCTACTATTCCCTGTCACTGTTAGTTCTCATTCAGTCGATAATCCCATACCTTTCCAATATTTTGTAAGGAACTCAAGGACGAGTTTTCATTCAATCATAGGGGTATGATGAGTCGCGATATCATGGACTTCCATGCGATATCACGTACGCTATATTGCAGCCTGCCTCGTTGCCTATAAATAAGAGGCAGGTGCACTGGGTTTGCATACTTAGTCTTAGTCCCTTACCCAAACTCTTGCCTTTTCTCCCTCTCAAAGTTAGAATTATTTCTGCGAGCCCGCATAGGAGTCATAAAGTGAACGGATCTTTATTTTAGCATTGTGTACCTAAGCACACCTTGTGTACGACAATAAAGACGAACTTTGTGATAAACCTTGTAGCATTCAGAATAGATTAATTAATGTTAATTACTGTTATTTAATGCTTTCCTTGGTTAATTTATGATTCTCTCTCACCCTACAACTCTCCTAAGTAAGCACACATAGTACGATCACTTCGAGCATGAGTGTACCACTTGGTAACCCAGTAACGATTAGCGTTTGGTAATCCT
>MNCI01000590.1:76503-110367 GCA_015680685.1 Gnetum montanum | reverse complement strand
ACAAGCTTCCACTTAGAAAACAAGAAACAAAAAGAATATTCATATCCAGTAAAGTCTTGAAGGTGAAAGAGAGTTATTTTTTATTCAAATTTTAAGAATCTTTTATCTAAAAGTAATCTTTAGTTGTGCAAGCCTCTCAAGGTTATTTGGGTATATCAATTTCCTCCTTAGGTACTATGTTAAGATATTAATGTTGCATGCCTAATATCTTATGTGCTAAGAATGTATATTTTTAAGAACTTAAGTTCTTTATTGCTAATATGAGCTAAATTGTTTTCACCTAAGAGATCTCAAGCACTACCAATGGTAGATTGGAATAAGAAAAGGCACTCACACTCTTTTTTTATAAAGCATCTATGATAATCTTGAAAATTAATTGATGAGATATTTTTGGTTGAGAACATCTTATTAAGGAGTTACTTTGTTTAATCTCTTGATTTATTTAATATGACAAGTTGTGTTGTTTTAACCTCTCCATTTATTTGATCTATTTCTTAAAATTTGGTGGTGCATATATTTACTCTCCTTGGCATATCTTCTAAATATGGAAATTGCGATGAGAAAATTCTAATGATCCTTTGCTTTGATAAAGATTGTATTATGTGTCTTAATGTTTAATAGTCTTTTGATCTATATTATTTTTGATCTTTTACAAACTCTAGCATGATCATTCTTATGCATAGACTTGAAGCATTTAAATGTTGTTTATGTTTACTCTCCTTATGAAAATGCTTTACCTTAATTTTTATGCTTGTTTATTTTAAAGGTTCAACTCACTTTTTCATGATGTCCAAAAAGGAGAAGAATTTGTGATATGGTGATTAGGACATGGGCATATGTGTTATATTCATGAGCATTAAATGATAATAATGACTTATGGATATATTAAACAGTTATGGCTCAAATGGCTATATTGATGATTTCTATGTAGTGAATGATATAGAGATAGGATAATTGATCTCCATTACTTAGCGTTTTAATCCTTAATGGATATATTAAACTCACAAGGATTTAACTATGTCTCTTTGTGTTTATTGGTTATGTGGTGTGCTTTATAGGTTACATTTTAGCCATCTAAAACCAAGGATAAAGGATGCATATTTTTTTAATAGTTATTCATCTCTACATCATCCTTAGTTTAATAAATTATATATCATGGGACATACTAATCCATTTTCTTAAGTTTTGGGCATTACCAATAATGAGGAGATTATTGACCTTTTGGTATGTCAAAACCTTAAAGAAAATGAAGAATGTAAAATGTGTGTTTGTGATTGTGATATTACAAGACCATAAGAGAATTTATTGGCAAAATACTTCAAATCGAGAGATAAAACTTCAAGAAAGTGAGATAAAATGATGAAATGTAGACTAAAGATGACAAGGTAAGAACATGGATGACAAGGTGAGAAAAAACCCAAAAGTAGAGCTCATTTTTGTAAAGGTTGTGGGATCCTTTAAACCACATTTTGAGCTTGTACAAATCTTACGAGGTTGAGTGGTTTTGCAGTGATGAAACACTCTAGATGACGTTCAAATCTTGTAAAGGATGCAATCCTCTTAAAAACACATTTTGAAGAAATAAAGTCCAAAGGTATGCATGAATTATATCCTCTAAGTATGGATGTACCCAAGTTGGGAAACCATGTAAGAGTTGTGTGTGGTCTTTGTGGTTGTAGTGATTTTAACTGGGGAACTTATTTAACCCTCATTCTAAGTTCTTGATTCACACTCACAAGTTGCTGAGATGTCTCATATTGGGTCAAGACATCTTTGCTACAATAAAAGACATCTTAGCTAGAAATTAGACATCTCTCCAGGATTGCTAATTTTATAGCAAGAAATCCTACAAAGGCTAGAGACAACTTGGACAGAAAGGGAAACTTTTGAAATTATCATTCCAAGTCTGAAAACAATTAAGATAAGGTGGAGAAAGATGGAAAATAGTGAAGGATCTTGAAGTTAATCTTAAGGAAGATTTTCTAGGGTTTTATTATTCTTAATTAATAAATATGAATTGTATTTTATGAGAGGTCATGAGATGTCATAGAGAATTTTAAGTGAGATGTTAAGAGAGTACATGTGAAGAGTGCATGAGTGGGTTGCAATCCTTAATCAATTGAATGAGTATTGACCAAGTGTTTCTAGTGTCTTATGAGTTGAGATATTCATTCTAGGTTATCTGATGGACTCTGTCTTGGTTAGGTCTTGTATTGAGGATAATCATTGTGTGGTTGTACAACCTCATTCTTTGTAGCATTACTTGAGTATGTGAGAGTGTTTGGATGCTTTATGGGTTGTATAATCCTATTGTAATCTTCTCTTTGAATAATTGAAGGTAGCTAGTTTTCTTATTTTCTAGCAAATTGATTATGCTTTTATAATATTTAGATTTAGTGTTGGAAGATGATTTAATATAGAAGTAAACCTACTCCAAAGCCATACCTAGGCACCTTCATGCTTTATCTATTTTATAAAGTATTGTTAAATCCTTTTCCTGTCATAAATGGGATAAAAGCACCAAGATAATGATGATGATGATTGGGTTGGTTATAAAAGGATGTCAAAACTTGAAATAATTTGATTAAAGATACATCAAAGATATATTGTCAACATGATTTTTTAGAAAAACTTAAGAATAACATAATAATGCTTCAAGTATAATATAAACTTAGCTTTTGAATCTAATTTTTAAAGGAGATTTGAGGTTTTTCTAAAAAATCTAATTTTTTTAGTAGATTTGATTTTACTTTCTCTGATTTTTCCCCAACAGATCTAATTTCTCTAGAATTCAACTAGGGAAATTCTATATTACTTCCATATTCTTCAACCAATGTTGAAATTCTATATTACTCCGATAATGCAAATCTTTTTTTGATTCCTAAGATGTAGATTTACAAGCTGCTATGAAAAATGTTATAACATCTTCTTCTAGTAATGTTGATGCGACTAAGATACCTAATCTTATTTTCTCTAATTATGTACATAAGTCATTGGTTGCTAATCTTTTATCATGATATGTGTTCATTCAAATTTTGGATTACCTACCTCATAATCAAAATTTTATAGTTAAATGATTTGATCAAAAAACATAACATCCATGTCTTATTCTCATTTTTTCTACTTATTAAGTTAGAAAATGCTTTAATGGTGCAACATATTTTAGATATATGGTCTTTAATACATAAGTAGACATTAGATGTTGATGTCCTATTTAAAGAATATGCTAAAGTTCTATGTTTTATTGAGCTATATAATCTTTCATTAAGTTTTTAGAAAGTTGAATAGGAAATTGTTCGTCTTCTCTATCCTATTAAGCATATTGATTCTATTTTATAACTTTTGATCTTTCTAGATATTTTTTAATTAAAATCAACCTTCCTGATCATAAAAAAGAATTGGTATTACAAGCAAGAGAAAAAACTTTTATTTAGCAAAAAACATATTATAATATTTCTAATTCTTGCAACATTTACTATTGTAAAGAATATTTATTTAACGTTTTTCCTTTTCTGATAAAAAGAAAGAATTTGAAGAAAAGAAAAAATGTATTAAAATTGAAGATACAAAAAATCAAATTAATGTTAATAATAAGAATGATCAAATGGTAATAAATAATCCAAAGAAGACAAAAACTCTTATGCATATTTTTATTAGTACTAGAGAAAGTATTAAGCAGCCTAAATAGATAGCTTATAAGATAAATTTTTCCTTGTCTAACAATAATACTATTCACACAAAGATTAAAACTAGTGTCAATGAGAAGGTTTAGTTGATGGTGAAGACTCTTAATGTAAGATCAATAATAAGTGATGAGGTGAAGATCTTTCACAAGTGGTACTAGTTTTTTGTCTTGATACAAATGTGTATTAAGCGACAACTCACTATCTCAAATCCTTTTGTTATTTTAACTTCAAGCATACATATTGAAAAGTGATGTAATTTTGTTAGAAATAGGATCTTTCTCCCTACTAACAATTAATTTTCTTCACTTATTTTTTAATGTATCAATTATAAGATTGTTCACTCATTTTTCTAGAATTCCCCTATTGGAATTCTAAATTACTTTCAAAAAATGCTAAAATGTTAGCTTCTTCTATTGATGAAAATTTTTTGTTAATTTTTATATTTTAGATTTATAAGCTAGTTAGCAAAAGTTTGTGATGGATTCTTCTATTGATGTTGATGTTAATGTAACTAAGATACCTAAATTTTTTTTCCCCAATATAGTTATCATGATGTAAAGAATATCATGATGTTTTTAAGATTGTGATCATTCTCCCTAATAATAATTAATTTTCCTCTCTTAATTTTTAAATCATTATTGTAAGGTTATACACTTTAGTAGATATCTTTAAACTTGAAAAGTTTACCCTTTCCATATTACTTTTTGTATTTTCCACTTAGTGTTAAGCATGTTATGTACTCTATATTTTGTCTTATTATTAATATTATTTTTAGGTTTAACGTCATGCCTCAAAACATTGAACTAACCACTTATGTTACCTTTCATTGGCTATATGGTTCATTTTTCTTATATGTCTTGAAAGTAAATAATGATTTAAAAGTAACACTGCTAGCTTAAATAAGTCATACAAATTAAATTTTTATTTGTGACTTGGCATTTACTTTTAATTTAGTTTTATCCCACATTTGAATAATATATACACTCATCTTTAACCATCTATAATAAGCATAATCAAAATATTTCATTATTTACTTTTACAATATTCTAGATTTCACTAAATAATATTTATATCAATATATAGGAATAATTACATGTAAATATTTTGCTTCATCATATATTCCACCTCTAATGTGTGTGTGTGTGTGTGTGTGTGTGTGTGTGATGTTAAAGCAATATGATTGGAATAATACCTCTAGTTTGATGTGGATAAGGTGTCAATAATTAACTTTAAACCTAGTACCCTTGAGTTCAAGGTAATGTGAGCTAACCAACTAATCAATGATCCATGATCTCTAATATTTATATATTAAAATTAAACCTTCATTTAAATTTTTTATTTATTTTGTTATCTTTTAAAAACCTTCTTATGAGTCATGTTTGTAGGGTTGCGATATCAAATATCTTATATCAGGGTCACAATGTCGGGTATCTGATATCGGGGCACAACCTCCAATGTTGAGCATCCAATATCATCCCTTTTGTGCTAGCTTATAAATACCACACTTCAATGCATGGTTGGGATATATATTTTAGATAGCTTTCTAATACATTTCAGATTAGTCAAAATTTTATTTTCCAGTGCATGCCTATAGTGTCATGTTAAGTGATAGTGTGACATACTTGGATGCATTACATTACTTTTATTATTGTGTCATCTACTTAGATTTATTATTGCTTTTAATTTCTTAAATGTTTACTATTTTCCTTAGTTAATGTTTTCATTTATTACTCTTTATTATTCCTATCATTAAGCAGAATGAGTACAACTAATCATGAGTGCTTAAGTGTAATTACTTGGTAGCCAAGTAGTGTATTGTTTGGTACACCTAGTAACATACACTTGATAATCCCAGTGCTAGTTACATGAAGTCCAAGGCATGTACAGATGATTAGGAATGGATACTCATTGCACACAGGCTAGTTTAGACTTTTCTTTCCATTGTTAATTAGATTAAATAATTAAGTTTTTTATTATCATTAGGCATAGCTCAACATTAACTAGCTTATGCATCACTTTGGACTAAACCATACATGAAAAAGCTACCACTAGTCCAAGTGGGAAGATAGTGAATTATTCTTAAGACATAACAATCTATATACCACAACTAGTCCCATCCATGAAATTTGACTGGATTGTGCATAAACACTTGTGATGCATATGGTTGGATGTAGGGGGTACCTCAGCACTTATCATTAGCACTATTGTCAGGGATGGTGCTAGTTATCTAAATTAGTTATATTATATACGATCATTGTAAATGCATTAATGATATATCTTTCAGAAAATATTAAATCACACACATCATTAACTAAAAGCAATGTCTCTTTCACAAGGAGGTGATAATGCATTGGATAGTGAAAAAATTAATGGGAGAACTGAGGAGATATATTTTGAAGAACATTGGAGTGACCAACTTCATGCAAGGGTTTGATATGTTCATAACTACCTTGACAACACTTGCAGACTACATTCACTGAAGGTAGCTAACCTTGGAGGAGACAACGTAAGTCTTGGACTATGGGAGGCCTCAAGGCCTAGGACCTCCTCAAAACTTGGAAACAATAAATCAAGGGACCATGTTGAACACCATAGAAGCAATGAAAATCCTCCTAGTTCCTCATCTTCCTCTTCATCTTCAATGTCTAGTTCTAAAGAAGATGAATGTAGGTATAGAGACCAAGCTCATCATTGGTGTTAAAATAAAAATAAAAATAGCAACCAAAATCATGGGAACAATCAATGATATCAAAATGAAGATAGACAAAATCATCACAATTAAATAAATAGAAATAGAAATATTCATCACAACATGTTTGATGACGATTAATCCTTGTTGGCCACTAAGGGCATGATGTAAATCATATAGGTAGTTAAGATATCCCATATACATCATAGGGAAAGTTGATTATGAAATCTTGATATGAATAATATCCCTAAATTTGAGAGAGGCTATGATTTTGATCCCCAACATCATTTACAAGCCTTCCATGATGCCTATGACTTATACAACATTGAAAGTGTGTGGTAAAAGTTGAATCTCTTTCCTACGACACTAATAAATAAAGCTAAAGTGTGGTATAAATCATTGAAACCAAATTCAATTCAATAGTGGTCCACCATTCTAGACCTCTTCAACGAGAAATACCAAACTAATTTGAGGGTGTTTAACCTAAGGACATGAATCCAAGGATGGAGACAAGAACAATGTGAACCCTTAGATATGGCCTTAGATAGATATTATTCTCTACTAAATATATGTCCAAGCCATGGTTTCTCTAAGGAAGAGAAACATTTCCATATCATAGATGGGATTTGTAATGAAACAAGGGAGATCCTTTGGATGTATGCTCCAAGAAAATTATATGAGCTATGAACCCATCAAATCCAAGAACTAATTGAGCATGTGGAAAAAGAAGAAGAAGAAATATGTAAATGGGATAATGTTGAGAACTCTCACTAGGACCCAACTCTTCAAAATAAGAAGATCCCCATATATAATAAGGAGAAAGAGGTAACTCTCGATAAGGTGATTTTGCAACAAACTTTGTTGATACAGAAGTCTATTGATAAACTTGAAGCAAATTTTGATAGGAAGTCAGAGTGGATAAATGAGAATGTTACACGTTTTGTAGAAATCATAGAGAAGGTAACATAAAACAAATTAAGCAATCACAATAAACAGAGGAAGAAGAACCAAGAAATAGCTAGGAGCACTTATTGGCAAATAGGAAAAATTGATGAAGAACAAGAGGCTATAGGCACAACCATAGATGAAGATGACAGATGTGGCCTTTTCATATATGATCATCCAAAGGGCTATTTTCTAGTCATGTTGCATCTACATGAGTATTGGGTGTTTGAATTAAATTCCAAGTTCACATAGAAGCACATGCCTAGAAACTTACCTTTTTTAAAAGGTAATTATAGACAATCCTACAACAAATCATACTATCCTAGGAGGACTTCTTACCAGCCTCAACACTATCATCAACCATAGTGTTGAAACCAAAATCTTGGGAAAGGCCATCACCAAACCAACCTTACCCTTATTGTTAGTCAAACCCATATGGATATTATGTTCAACAACCTATTTTCCCAACTAGTACTACTTCCTCTACTTCCAAGTGCTACTACCACTCTCCCAAGTATCATCAACCAATGATATCTATTGAAGGATCACCACCTTAAACCTCTTACCCTCCATCCTATCCTTGATAATTTCATACTCCACCCCATCACATGTCACCACCACCAACATAGGAAAGTTCAGCATTGCAACATTAACAAAAGAATGTCACTTGTGCTATGAATGTGCTTAGGCATGATAATGCTAGTAGGTTCACACCACAATCTTAGAAACATCATTTCTTTAAGATATCTCCCATGCATAATCGCAACACCCATGGACCTACTACATCATCCAAACCAGCACAATGCCAATCCAATGCAATGCCTTCTCTTTTACAATCAATGTCCTATGATCCTATGCAAAGGCCACCATCCATTGTTACTCCAACATCTACTAGAAACAATGAATTTAGCATTATGAAGAGACAAGTGATCCCATGCATTCCTAATCATGATCAAGGGATAAATCGTGGGTCAAACATCCACAATGTTTACATAACTCATACTATGATCCACCATACATTTAACAACCAGGTGTGTGAACAACAACTTGTTTATGCACCTGCCATTAAACCAAGAGACACCCAGTGGCTTGAAAATGAAAGGTTAACACTATCTTACACATACATGAAGCTTGCCTATCGGCTTATTCATTCTTACCATGATCCAATTCTTAGTCATGGAAGAGACATTCTAGTCTAACATTCAAAATTAATAGGTGTTTTTCATATTTTTGTTTTATAATTTTCTGTCTTTTTCTTATTTCTTGATATAAATTTTTCCTATCCTTTTTGAATTTTTCCATATTTTTCTTTCATTCCCTTGTTAGTAATCTCACTTATGAATAAAACACTCATGTAGTCCATTGACGTTAGGTTTTCTCTATGTTTTCAAGTCATGAGAAACTAATTATTTGGATAGTGAAGCCTCATCATCCATCCATCCATTCCATTAATAAGAGGATCTTACTATAGTAATAATGATATTCTTTTCCATCACCAAACTAAAAATAAATTCATAATCATTGGGCCTAGATAAGAAAGTATAGAACCAAGGGGGAATGTAAAGTGTGTGACATCAATGAGATTTCTGGATTCTCTTTGACCACTTCTATATGTTTTATCATATTTCTAAGGTTATAATTATATCATTGTAGATCTAATGAAAAATGGAAGTAAGAGTAAAACAAAAGTGCATTGAATAAATTTTTGAGGGTCCCATTAGAAATACATGTACCCACTCTTGAAGGTTGGTGGCTTCTCAGAATACTGCCAAAATAATAAAAGAGAAAGAAAGACATACCATGAATAAACTCCTTCCTTGGACAAAATGCTAAGTGATGCTACTCATAATGATGGTTCTTATGGCTGTTAATTGAAGAGATGAACCAATGCGATGTTGCTGGAACATGGTATGAACTTGGTTTGAATCTTAGTAAGAATGGCTACTAATTAATTTAACCATTAATCACACACAAGGATTAATTATGCCTATGGTAAGACACCTCATGTTCCAATTTCTACAATCCCTTCACAAATTCATCTCATCTCACTATCTATATGATCATAACTCATGGTTTTGTGTAACATAGAGTTATTTTCTCAAATTGGTGGTTTTAACATGTTTGTTTTATTTTATAGGTATGTATTGCATTCAACCCCTTTGGTGCCTATAAACATTTTTAGGTGTGATTATACAAGGACATTAAGGGTTAAAGCCTACTTTGGGGAGGACTGACTTCTGTAATTGTTGTGACTTGTACCTTTTTAGCACAACCACATCGTCTTGAACCTTCCAAGTACATAACTAATTAAATTTAATACTTTCCTTTATCATATAATTGATCCATTCTATACCATGTATCTATTATCCCTTTTCTTGCATCTTCCAAAGCTTTTAATTCCTACGATTCCATCTTCTAATAGTTCTAATGCCTACATATAAATTCTCACTTACCCCCCAAAACTTTGGATTTGACCTGAAACCCTTCCATCAATCATAGAACTTTATTTTCCATGCTAACTACCCTTATAATATGTAAGTTTGAGCACCTCAATATTGGCTACCCCTTATCAGGTCAGACTCAACTTTGGATACTTAATATTGAGTTCGTAAAAACTATATATATAATCCTTATGGTGCTCCAAAATCCATTATCTTCATTTGCAGCTAGCTAAGTTTTTGAATTTTTCTCTCATGACTAAGAGCTCTACATAATCAACTTGCACTTGCAATATTTTGCTACATACCACTCCAATTTTCATGGCTTTTGAAATTATTTGAACTTGAAGTATTTAATTTAGTTAGGGGAGGGTGCTTGCATGGACAACTTGCATCAATTTTTCATAATTTTCTATCACCTAGAAGGTATTATAAGGGTAAGAATGTTAAAAACATTAAGTATTTTAATGAATAATCAATCATATAAATTCAAGAAACTCTAATTCTCTCACTCAAGGGTTCATGACCATCATTATTAGCCATACATATGGTAAAAGAAACTAAGTGTGAAGGGTCATAATAGAAGTTAACGCTTTTTGCACATTTTTCTAACTCGATAATCATATGAGCTAAAAAATTAATGGAACTAAGGTCATGAGTAAGGTATAAACATGTTCATAATAAATGATAACACCTTAGTAATACCCAAGTCCTTGAATGATTGCAAATGGCCCCAAAAAAAGGATGATAAGAAGGACCTTCACAAGATGCAGCTAAATGCTCGAAAGGTGGTAGAGGCCAACTAGGAGAATAAGGCACACCAACTGAATGTGAAGAATAGGAGGCCTAGTCATTTAGTATTCATCAAGAGGATCCGACCACATGGTAGTTGGTCCAAGGAGAAACAATACCACAAGCTCTAGTGCAAGGAAAATGCCTCATGTTATCCCAAGAATGCCTTGAAGCCATCTAGGAGAAATCCATGTTTACAAGAGTCATCTTGGAAATGATCTTTGATCCATTTATGGCATTTTCCCTTGAGGTAGTTTGAACTCAACCCTAGGCATCACCATTATGGCACATCCTTTCAAAAAGTGGTGAATAACACTTCAGTGAGACACATCAATTTTGGCATAACAAGGAAGAATTCCCCATGGTCAACATCAGTAGACTCACTATTTCTTTCTTAGTCAAGGTAATTGCAAAGGATCTGAATCTACCAAATGTGGAGGCCAAGTTGATGCATCTGTTTACAATGCCTAATTTAAAAACAAGAAAGTTGTGGTTGAAGTAGGAATATAATAGATATAATAAAACATACAATGAGTTGACTCTAGAAGTGACAACTTATTTTTCAATAGGCACATATCACCTCTTCCCAACTAAAGGGCTCAATAGAATCTCAACCTATGTGGCTGGGGGAAGTGTAATATTAATGGGAAAATACAATGCTAATCTTCCCCAAATGTACTTCATGGAAATCCAAAGGTATTTTGAAAAAACTAAGGTAGGGAAGCCAATACTTCCATTTCCTTGCTTGATCAAGAAGCTATGCAAGCACATTGGAATCCTAGGATACACTGATGACATTCCTAGGAGGGCTTAAAAGGCTTCTTTTGCTAAGTTTCTTAAACCTACAACATCAAGGAAAGACCTTGGTGAAGAATAAGAAATAGAAAAGGAGCTAGAACTAGAGAATGAAATAGAGCAAGAGCTTAAGTAGTAGTGTGATTCATAAGTTTCACTGCCACCACCACAAGATTACTAGCTTGCAATGAGCCATCTGTAGTGCATTGCTAAAACTCTTAGTTGGGGAAGTAGGGATGAATCAAACCTCTTCTAAGTTATCAATGATGTGCAACCCACCATTTCTACCATTCCATCAAGGGAGAAGATCTTCTTACAATCAGGTGGAGAAGCCCAATGGTCACAACAGCTCTTTAGGAACATTGCATCTTTTCAAGTAATGCTCAAAATAGGAGAAGGTGCTATTGTTGTGGTTATGTAGCATCAAGATGTTGTAGGAGTAGCAAAGGTAATAATAGATCACATCAAATAACCCTTTAATATGCTTGTTATGCCCCCAATGGACTTGACTGGAACCAAAGATGCCCAAATGCTAGCTAGAACTTTAATGAGTCCTGTAGCCCATGAGGATGTACTTGATAGATTGTTGTAGATGGAACACGTGATAACCACTCTTTTTGACATCCCCAGTGATTTCACTCTAGGCCAATTAGACTTCATTTCCATAAAATAAAAGTTATTCATGGTATAGATAATGGTAGAGCATGGAGAAATAGAACTGCATCGACTACAATAAGAGTTGGCTGCCCTGAAAGTTGAAAGATGGGACCTTGCCTAATTTGTTGGACTTGACCAACTGGACCAATTCTGAATAGAGATGCTAAACCAATTGATTGAACAAAATAAAGCTATTGAGTAAGAGAAGGAGAAGGCAATTTGGAATGCCTCAGCTACTGAAGCTCAAGCATGTGTTTATAAGAAGGCATTGATCATCACAAAATAAGAGAAAAAGAAACTTGTTGCTGATAATGCTAGGTTGAGCATTGTTAAGAAATAGAAGAACATTTTTGAAGAAAGTATCCACTAGTTGAAAGAATAGGTGGTGAGAGTCAACTAAGAAATTAATAGATTGGCCAAAGAAAGTTGAACCCTCTCAATGGAGGAGGTGTGCACAATATGTTAGAAATTTGCAATTAAAATAGGTGCATGGAAAAATGAGGCTAAGAAACATGAAAAGTTGACAAATTGACATGTACAAACATATCAATGAAAAAGAAATCTAGATGAAAAAAGCTTTGATTAGTTCCATGTCAGTGTAGAATCCTGACTGGTAGCCAATCTTGAATAGTTATGCATTGGTCCATGAAGTAAAGAAAAGAACAAGAACCTGTAGATTAAATATTTGAAAGAATACATGGCATTTGCTAACCTTCGATATGTCAACCTTACCATGTTAATAGTAGGACAACCTAGAAATGAGCTAAAGTAGGAAGTAGTGGCCATTTATGTGCTATATGAAAAAGAGTTTGTTGATAGGAAAGATTCTCTATAGAAGCTCCACATGGTAAATTTAGAATTTGAAATAATGAAGTCTTGCTACCATAGGCAAAGAGATGAACCCTCTAACCTAGCTAAAAGGTGTTTTGGTCTTGCTTATGTATTGAATTCTCAATTCCAAGTTATGGAAGAGATTCTTCATCAATTGTGTCTTACATTAAGAATAGCCATTATGTGATTATAAAGCCTCATGCTCTACAACATTGTTTGAGTGATTAGAGTGGTTTGAACGTATTTTTAGATTGTGGAACCTTGTTGTAATCTTCTCATCTAAATAATTGAAGATAGCTAGTTTTCTTATTTTCTAGCACATAAATTATTTTTCCATAATATCTATATTTAGTGTTGGAATGTGATTTTAATATTAGAGTGAACTTATTTTAGCATTATTGGTATTAGAGTTTTGCATTAATTTTTACTTTGATTTGGTTGAGAATTTTGTCAATTTTAGATGACACCTAAGAAGAAATAGGTGCATGCCCTACATCAAGACATGGAGAGCATGAAGTCTACTTTCAAATCATGGTTTCTTGGTTGGATGAGATTAGTACAAATTTAGATATAAATTTTGATCCTATCCATATCAATACATGCAGAGGTGATGAGCATGCACATTTAGATGAAGAAGTTTCATAACTAGATGAAGATAGAGCAAATGATGAGGAAGGACAATCTAGCTATGAGAGTGTCAAAACATATTAGTGAATGATTATAATAAGAAGAAATCATATTTATTAGATGAGAATTCCATGGGCTCTAATAGTGGTAACTTCTTCTTCTCTAGGAAAGCATGATGATGAGGAAGAAGCAAGACTTGCTAGAGTGTTCTATAATGCTACCGGAGTTTTTTTCATTGAGTTAAAGACTTTCAATGATGTAGATGATACCAATGCCTTTTCAAGTTGGTTGAAGGTGCTTGAGAAATACTTTGAGTTGGAAGAGATGCCAAATAACGTATGGGTACATAATGCTAAATCTAGATTAAAAGGTATGACTTCTACTTGGTAGATGAAGAAGTTCCAAGGTTATGAAAGATAAAATGGTCAATGTATTAGAGATTGCAATCTAGTGAAATATAGGTTGAAAAGAAAATTTGAACAATTTTGTCAAAGGAAAGAGCCTATTATGAGTTGAAGTTCCTATGATAATTTGATAAACATGCCAAACAATTCTAAATCAAATTTTGTAATCTATTTTATCAAGCTAAAATAAATTGGGAGGACTATGAATAAGCTTCAATCTTTTTAGGAGTTTTCAAAATGGCATATTAATTAGCTAGCCAAACTTTGATGTTGAATTACCCTTGTTGTTATCTTCACTGTAGAGATGTCACCTCATCTATGAATAACCCATGAGTCATGTCTATGGAGAAATGGTTTAAAGTCAAAAAGATCATCAAGGAAAATAACAATTAGATTCAAATTCAATTGAAAACTTCATACTTATGACTATCACCCATAATTAAAATCAACAAAACTTCAACTTAACTTCTAATATTAAATTAAAATATGGAATAAGTTGATTAAACCAAATTAACGTTATATAAATTTATCATAAATATAGAATATTACAAAGGAGATGTCACCTAATTTGTAACCCTACTTTGCTATCTCCACAATGAAATAACTTCACATCTTTCATACATCAATGGTTGTTGATTGCCACAAAGCATCAATAATCAACCTTAAAATTTTTAGTACATAAGAGGTTTAATTTGGTGTGGGTTCTCTCTTGAGTCTTTGTCTCCTCCTAAGACATAGTTTGAGACTTTTATTTATACTTAAAAGGAACTTACAATTGTATATATAAAAAATAACTATTCTAAGAATTTGATAACAATCATTTCAAATATTCATTGAATTGAATCACCAAGTCTAGGATCTTCAATTATCAATTTTGATCACCTCTTTAATGCAAATCAATATCATGATTTCTTTTTTGAGATTACTGCTCCACCAAAATCCATGTCATCGATCCATATTGCAACCACAATAATCATTGATATAATCGATATCCTATGATTCACATGTTTAAAAGAAAAATTAATACTTATCAATTTATAATGCAAAAATCGACTAGCTTTGATATATGAAAATAGTAAAAAAAAAAAAAAATGTTTGTTTATAATGTTAAAATCTGAAGTTATATAGGATTTGACACAGCCCTCAACTAGCCTTTGGCCAATGCTTGGCCATAAAGGTGGAATCAAAATCAACATTAATATATGTATATAGTTGTAAATAAAGATTAGGTAAAATCATAATGAATATGCTACTGCTATATGTATAATATGATTTGCAGTCCAAAACTCAATACTTCTAAAGTATATTCATATAAATAAAAGATCATTAATGCTCATAGTTTAGTATCAAAGTTCAATACACAACAAGGAAATATAAATTGTCCATAGTCATCATAATGTTTACACAACCAACAAAAAAATGTAAGATAAAATTTAAGGTTTGCATCAAGCCTTTGGACCGGTATCCACCTCCATATCCTCCTTAAAGTAAGAGGGCTCTACTCCTTCATCACCATCATAGATTTGAGGGTGGACATGTTTCTCAATGTCTACCACCCTTTTTTCCATGGTGGTGAGGGTTAAGCTAACATTCTCAAGCATCATGAGAATCTTCCTTTGTGTGGAATGGAGCTCATGTAGCTCAAATTGAACTTCATCTTGAAATCCATGAATGCCATTGGCCTCAGGCATTAATGAAGAACCCAATTCTTGAGATTTCTTGATGAACGAGCCAACCTTCATGTAGATTTTGAGTAGGAAAAGATGTCCTTCTTGAGAATTGTAAGGTGCATTTTTGTTCCCATTTGAATTTCAAAAAATCTACACTCATAGAGGATTGCTAAAATGAGGAATGGAAAACATAAGTTTAAGACATCATTATTACAATGATATATGAGATACTTGATCGAGAGGTAAGCAAAATTAGCTTCATTCCCAAACTTCAATGCCTTCATGATGTGGTGTGCAAGGCTGAGTACATAAGTCATATGGGTGGAAGGAAGAACATTAGTGATGATCATCCCTACCATGACCCGATGTTTAGAGCATAGATTGATGAAGTGCAAACCCTATGTCTGAAGCCTCCCAAAGTCTTTCTCCCTGACAAATTGATGGAAGAGATCATAATTCTCTTCTATGCTTTCTTTTAGGTAAAAAATATCCTTCTCCTTGGATGGAAGCCCGAACCACTCTTGTAGCCTAGCCTCTATGATCTTTACTTTTATCTTTTAGATGAAAGACATTAACTAACCTTCCCAAGGATCCACCTTTATTAAATGTAGTTTTAGGTTTCGGTAAAACTCTAGCACTTGCTCCTAAATAAACCAATTAATAGGGGGCCTAATGAAAGCCCTATAACCCATGTGGTTGAACCACCCAGACTAGTTAGCTTCAGGGTGCCATGGAGTGATTTTGAGTAGTTCACTCCTTGGCGCTTACAAAACAACCAAGATTTTCAACATGCTAAATTTATCAGTGGTTTCTTCATGTAAACCCATACTTACATTTACCTACTACTTAGCACTTGTGGATTTGGCCATTTTATAAGGAAGGTTGCATGCACTAACGACAAAAGAAACAAAAAAAACAAGATTAACATCATTCTCTAAGTTTTGAAAAATCCAAGAAGGGCAGTAAATCATCTTACCCTTCTTAGGAATGGTTAAAATGGGATTCAAGTGGTTTTTAGACCCTACTTCTCATCATGGTCCCTCCTAATGAGTGCTATAGATGAGGATTCATGGAGAAATGAAAGCCCTAACACTAAAGGTGAAAGCCCTAAATCTTGCTACCCTCATTTGCAAAAATATGATGTTGTCGTTGGGACAGTTTCTTTTATATTACAGTTGCCACTTGAATTCTATATGATTTGTATCATTTTAGGTTGAATTTTATAGATCCATTGATATGGTTTGATATATAACGAATGTAGGTTTTTGCTATATTGATTAGTATCACAATTTCACTGATAAAAATCAAGGTGCTCGGGAAAATATCAAAAATATTGATCATAGTTAATCTAGGGTAATAGAATCAATATGTTTAATAAATATATTGATTTATATTGATGTTGTACTATTCAGATGCAATATTTTAGAAAAAATTTGGTTGTGTTTGAACCATATTGATTTAATCAGTATGGATAGATATACCCCTTATCTTTCATCTCAATTCAAATTGATTAAAACAAAATTTATATTAATAACTTAAGTTTTTTCATAATGATATCAAACTATATCACTAGAATCTAGATACCTCAATTTATCTTAGAGTGAGACATTAGTCTCTCGATCCTCTTCGATATGATACTTTGATATCCTTTAATAGTATGACCTATGCTAATCACCCTAAGTTGAGAGAAGCGATATCAATCAATATTATTGTGATTTATTTCTACATAATGTACATATTTTTATTCCTCTCTTTATAATAATTTCTTATTAATTGGACAGGAGTCCACATATAACTTAGTTAGGAAAGACCTTCCTAGGATTAATCGAGCTAACACATCACCTCACAAGGTTTGCTTCAGTAGGTGCAAGAATGTCTTACAAACTCATAGTTTTAACCTTTCCTATGTTTTAAGGATCTAAGATGTATTTTTTACATCTAACTCATTCCCTAACTTACTCTTGGATCATCTTCCATGTTGGTTATGTCCTACTATCTTATCCATTATGAATTCATTATCCCCCTTAATTAAGCTAGGATATGTATCATTCCTAGGTTAATTAGTAAAAATGAGTTATTAAAAAGTAAGAATGGCCAAAGGATATACCAAAAGCAAAAAGTGTCATGGATTTTATATATCCAAAATTATGGATAGTCTACTAGAAGCCATGGATCTGAAAATTGTTAGTATCCATCATTGTTCGCCATAGTAGGGATCTCAACCACTAACACCTATGAAGTTCATGATGGGAAACATATTAGAGACCTATGTACTAAGAGTACCACTAGGCATAATAGATGACCATGAAAAAGAAAATGGAAAGAGATAAGCAAAAAGAGAAAAATAAAAAGAGTAATAACAAACAAAAAGAAAAGATTATGAAACAAGGGTAAAATGAGCCAAGCAAGGAGGATAAGAAAAAATGAAAGGAAGTAGTAAATCATCAAAGTAGAATAAGTCAATCTACCAAGAAAATGCCATGTCCTAGCCAAAAAAAAGAATGTTGAGAAAGTTAGTACATAAAAATGATTTTGCATCACAAAACACTCTACTTACAAAAGGAGGTTCTTGTGGGATGCAAATAAATATGAGCCATGTGCATTGCTCCAACTATATGGTTCTTGTGGGAGTGTGACCCTACTCATGATTGAAATTTCTTGTGGGACATTATTCAAATACAAAGATAATTATATTATTGTGTCTCTGTGTGTGTTTTTTCTTTAAAACAATTTAAAATCCATAGTAAGGCCTACTTCAATCATGAGTTTCTTGTGGTGAAAAATATTTTTGAAATAAATATGATGGCTCTCTTAGTAACTGATGTCATTTCTCATGCTAGAATACTTTTGTGCCTAGTCCTAACATAATAATTGGTACCCTTAGATGATTTGGTATCTTCTTAATCTTAAAACACTTTTTAAGTACCTTTAACCAAACTGCAAAAGCATTGGTACCATCTACACCATTGGAAGTCCTTAATTCCACATACGGAAGTCTTGCAACATTCCTAAACACTATGAAAATTCTTATGTCATATTTATTATAAAATTTTTCATGAGAAGAAGATGATGTGTATGATGAAGCTCTTGGATTTTTTGACTTAAGAATTTGAATTTCCTTTGCATGAAACCCTATAATGAAGTATTCTCACACACCCATACCTAGAATGCTCTTCCTCATCTACTCTCCCTCCATGAGGTTGAGAAACATCTTCATCACCATTTAAATAAGACTACTCATCATCACCACAATTTGGAATATGGTCAGGACCTATATTTCTATTTACCTTAGTATTGATCTCATCTAATCATTCAACATTAGCTAAAAGGTAGATTTCATGCTCTCCATATATGCATTTAGGGCTTGAACATTTTTCTTCTTAGCATCCATCTAAAAAATGCAAAAACCATAACATATTTCTAAACAAAAAAAATCTATGCTCTGATACCAATCCTAGAGTGAGGTTACTAATCCTTCAAACACACCAAATCCAAATATTATGCAAGATAATGAATTTTCTACAAAACAAATAAACTAGCTATCTTCAATTAATTTAAAAGAAGATTACAATTATTATAGATTCACAAACCTATAAAAAAAATCACACACTCAATGATATTGTAGAGCATGAGGTTCTACAACCATGTACATGATCAACCTCAATGTAAGGTACAACTAATCTAGACCTCTTTCTCATGCATACTAGACTAAGATCTAACACACATAAAGAGTCACAATGATCAACATCACATATATAATTAACCACAAAGAAGCACACCACTTTCATGCAATCTCTCTTATCTAAAATATGCAAACATGATTAATATTTATTAATTACAAGATGTTGGGGAAACCTTTCTCATGATCAACTCAAACATTTCTGGTTGTTTACAATGTTGAACAGAACATTCATGTTTGTTTCTAATCTTGATTTTAACATTCCTAGTAGAATAAGATGTTTATATGCTTAACAATATGTCTTCATGGAAACTATAACTTGTAGATAAGACATCTTTGAACTTGTTAAGACATTTACATTGGAGACAAGACATCTCCTCTTAGATGTATTCCTCATAGAAGAGACATCTGTTACTTTTGTAAGATGTCTCCCCTATTGATGGAACATATCCTATAATTCTCTAGCTCTTAGACTGGACATCTTCTTGATGTCCAAGAAATCTTCTATAAATGTCCAACTCTTAGGAAAAACATCTTCAAAGGAACAATATGTCTTCTAGCTATCTAATACCTTCAATCTTTTGCCTGTAGGGATGAAAAAGGGATTTGGAAGAGGTGTTCCTACACCACCTATCTTTTTATTATTGCTGCATATTCTCTTTTACATAATCTACATCATGATTTATAAAGGAATATCATTAAGGGAATTTTAGTTGATGATCAAGATACATTATTACTTAACATGCACTTTGTAGATGATTCCTTTTTTATGATCAACAATTTTCTACAATATATCAATACTCTTTTAGCTAAAGTTGAGGATTACTACATGTTATTTAGCTCTTAGATTAATGGGTAAAAATCTACTATTGCTTGTAATGGAAATATTATTGAGTGGGTTACTTTGAATCCTTAGAAAATATTGAAAAATGATTTTTTCTTCAAAATTTTAAAAATATCTTTTCTTTTGAGCCTAATCTTACTATTTAATGGAATTATGTGATTGATAAAATTCAAAAGAATCTTGATAAATATAAATAGAAAGAAAAAAAGCTTATCTTTACTAGAAAATTTTTTGTAATGAAGAAAATTCTTTAGTCAATTTATGTTTATTACTCTAATTGTTGGTTTCCTTCTAAAACTTCTTATGATAGAATTATTTATATTATCCATCAGTTTCGTTTGCTACTAAGTCAAATAGAAAAGGTGTTTTTAGAGTTTATTAAGATATCTGTACTAATAGCAAGAAACATGGAAGACTTAGTTTCATTAATTATTATAAACAAGGTATTTATTTTATAGTAAAATGAATTGCAAAGAATATTAAAAGCATAACTATGATCTCTCTTCACTGGTTAATTATCAAATTCTCAAAGATGTTACTTTTCTGCTACAACTTTAAGTAAAAAAGCTTTTAGTGAAAGCTAAACAATTAATTTATTTTCTAAAGTATTAATTTCTTTTCATTTTGGAGGCTCAAGGATAGAAAGCTTTTAGCTTTTGTTACTCTTTGTTCTTTATTTCTGATCAAGGTATCCTTTTATCTTTAGAGAGAATTTTCTCCTTCTCTTTACAAAAAATACTTTAGGAAGAAGTGAGAACTTGTGAGGGCACTTCTGAATAAGGGTAAGGCTTGATCCTTTTCCTACCCTAAAGGGAATATTTCTTAGGATTACTTATAAAGATATGATGAGTGGCGAGATGCCCCTACACTCAACCATACGAATACAAGCGTAGCACACATGATCTAGTCGAACTCCGCAGACTAAGTGCCTACACACCCTATGGAAAACTTAGGGTTAATTATTCATTGTCTCCCCAGACTTACTTGTAGTTGTCACGGTGTATAGTTAAGTCTGAGGTATATGATTTTTATGCTTTTTATGTTTTTGTCTCCTATGCTAACAAGGTAAAGGGTAGATAGACTAATTACTAACTCTACCTAATGAATTAAGTCTAAATTACCTAGCGTTAGCATCCATTCCCACTTACTGTACACACCCTGAACCAATGCAACCATGGTTACCAAACACTAATCATTGATGGGATCACCACGCGTAACGCGCGTGCTCAAAGTGGTCGTACTGAGGCACTTAACTAAGAGAGAAGAGTTGAGAAGGAAAACAGTAAATAACTAATAAAGCAGTAAATAACAGATAATAAATAACAGTAATAAAATCCTATTCCATGTGCTACAAGGTTTATCTGGAAAGCTTGTCTTTATTGCCATACACAAAATTGTGTTTAGGTATAATATTTTCTCGAATAAAGACCCGTTCACTTTGGGACTCCTACTGCAGGCACATGGAAAATATTCTATCTCTAGAGTGATCAATCTTCTAGAGTTTCCCTATTGTCTAGCCTAGGATAAGGAAATAAGGAAGATTTGCCCCTTATTTATAGATATGATGATGCACTGTGATATCGCGTATGCAATATCGTAGGGGAAGATGCGATATCGCAGGGGAAGACACGATATCACATTCGCGATATCGTGAGGGATGCAATATCCCAACGACTACGATATTACGTCCCATCATACCCCCATGACTAAATGAAAAATTATCCTCAAGTTCCTTACAATAATATCGGGAAGGTATGGGATTATTGACTCAAATGAAACTAATGGGATGACATGTGAACAGATCATCATTACAAGACACAACAAAATTGGTGTTCATGACAACAAGGATGAACACCTTATTACTTTAACATCAGGCCTTCATTTGTTAGCTGAGAACGAGAGAGAGAAATACGTGTTGCTATTGCAAACGTCAATATTGTGTTGTTCATTGTCCATCTGTAAGTGCACCATCGATCTTGCTCCTTGCATAGCTGCTTTCAGCACCACTCCATTCCAAGTGTTTTTCGCCAGATCCAGTCCATTATTGCATGATCGCCATTTGCACACACAACACAGTCTTATGTTAGCAAGGGTAAATGAATTATCATGTAATTGATACCTTGGTTTGGTGTAAGTCCATTGGCTGAGTTGTGGTATGCCTGATTTGGGTCTGGAGGTATGTAAATGATGACTACGGAGGTGTAGGGGTTAAGGGAAAATCAAAAAAAATTGGCCCTGTACCCCCATGACTAATCACGAACCTCCAGTAGCGATAGAATGGAGAAAGAATAAGAACAAGAAGATGGATAAAAAAAGATAGCTAAGACATCTATGAAATGGATGTCAAGATGGGAATGAAAAAAATAAAATTAATTGTAAAAATTGTAAGAGAAAGAATTTCATTGATGCACCAAATAGGAATGTCAATGGGTCCTCCCCAAAGCAGGCTCATGCCCTTAATACCCTAACAAACCCACATTCAAAGATTCCATAGGCTCTGGGAATGTCGTTTGGAACAAGAGTTAAAGTCTTAACTGTAAGAATTTACCAAAAATAAAACGATGAATTGACCAAAATATACACTAATGATAGAGTTAACAATGAGGTGAATAATGGAGAGAAGGATGGAGAGAAGAGAATGGAATGGAATCCCAAGGACAAGGTGGTGTACAACCCCTTGTGTAGATTTTAGGATTAATGTAACTTTGAAAATCTCATTCCAAATCTGGCCTCAAACCAACCACATCCAGTGACTTCGCATCAATGCACTTGGCCAAACCATGCACTTGAGTAACAAGAATGCCTCCTTCAAGAGCCACCACCATTCCGACGAACGAATGAGAGAATGGGAAGAGAGAAGGGCCTTAGTTAGAGGGAACAGTTTTAGTTCCATAACCAGTGCTTGTAGCCCAAGTTTATTTTTTCTTTTTGTTTTTGTGTTTTTTTTGTTTTTTGTGTTTTATGTTTTTATGCATGAAAACCACACTATGCAAAGACTTCTTATTTTTATTTGCTCAGCTTCTGATAATTGGGTAACATCAGAACAACAAGAAAACTCAAGAAGAAAGCATCCAAGCACCCAAGAGAACAACCAACACAAATGCATCAAGTTTCCTTGAAGTCATACCCTTTTCAAGCCTTGAGTCCTTCCTTAGTTTGAGAGATACCCAGTCACCGATTCATTAAAGTTCTTATTAGAAAGGAGATTGTACATTTCAAAGCTAAGAGAGACCATAGAAATTGATGCATGAATGGATGAAGTGGACTCATTTCCTGCCATATCAAAAGAACATACCTTAGTATCAATATCATCACTTTAAGGTAAAATCCAAACATTAGAAATCAATAAGAAAGCAGTTCATACCATCATGAAGAACACTTATTGGGTGATGAACTTACAAGGTGGATAAAACACACACAAACACACACAAAAAATGGAAAAGTATAACGATGTTGTAAAAAAAATAAGAAAAGTTAAAGAAATTTGTAAAACAAAAATGTGTAAGACAAAAACATGTAAAAAAAAACTTGTAAGACAAAAATGTGTAAAACAAAAACATGTAAAATAAAAATGTATTAAACAAAAATGTGTAAAAAAAAACTTGTAAAACAAAAACTAAAAAGAATTGAGGGCCTCCAATGATCAACATAGGTGGCCATCTCCCCCATGACTGAATGCAAAGGGAAAGATCTGAAATAATGAGTGTCTGTTTGAATTTCGCAACAGTGCCTAACTTCTCCCCACTGATGTTCTTAGATTAAGGGGTGGAAGTTGGCAACGCTTATACTCCAATGTGTCTATGCCTTCGTTGTTAGCATGAGTTTCCCTCGTTCATTCTATGCATATTGCTTTGCTCTTTCTAGTAGTTATCAACCATGGGGTGTCTACTACTTGTGTGGTTACTATATACAGGCACATCTGAATTTGTATTTCTTGGGCACATCAATCACATGGAAGAAATGTTGAACATTCTTCCATGTCATCACCCTCTAAGTCAATATATGTGATGCATGGAACTCTCTTCTTCTTGATCTTTCCACATATGTTTATCTTAAATATCTGCAAGGAAAGATCATGGATCCCTAGGTATGTGTCTACTGTACTTAGCCATGGCCTTTCCATTATAATTGGAAAGCCCCCTTTGTTGTACATAGTGGTAATGATGTCCTCCACCAATCCCAAGGGAATGGTGATGGATTGGTCAACCAACTCCAGTTGGATGTTGCTTTTCTTAAGTTGGGGTAGGTTCTAGGCTTGATACATTTCTCGTGATATTAAATTGACTCTGGAACCTGAGTCAAGAAGAGCCTTATGTGGTTTGTTCCTGAAGATTTGTAAATAGATTAAGGGGCTTCTCGGATCAGATAGTTTCCTGGGAAGGTGGCCTACCTTGATCCACTCAGTTATGGTATGTGTTAACATAACCGTATGCCTACAACTTTGATGTTGGACTAAAGAGTGCTTTGAAGTGTTAGATGGTGGAGGAGTGTACATAGGCTCAACCGCTTGTTGTGAGATCTTGTCTGGGCTTCTAGTTCTAAAAAAGGATCTTCTCTTTTTACAGTTGTTAGAACCAGCAACGGGTTGAATATTTACTGCTCTCGTAGCATTTTATTACCACAGTTGAGTAGGGAGTTCCCCTTGCATTGTTGGATCAGGAGGTATGGGAACTAGAGGTGGAAGAGGTGCAGATGGAGTTGGAGGATGGGATCAATGTGGAATGTCTTCGGTAGGAGAAGGAATCCTTCTAAAGTACTCCCTAGAGTCACTTGGAAAAATCGGTTGCTGCACATAATATCCATATGGGTCTGGATACCAGTAAGGGTACTGTTGTGTTGGTAGTGGCATCCCCCATGACTGTGGGTGTTGCCACTGTTGATGCTATCCGATGGGTTATGGTGGAGTTCCACTTGGATAGTATGTTAGTGGTTGGTGGAACTACCTTGGGTTACCTTGAGGATAAGGTAACCTTTGAGGTGTTTGCCATTGGTTGAGTCTTGGATTAAGTGCATACACCCCAGACTCCTATAGATGCGAGATAATTGGACAACATCCCTTGGGATGGTCATATTGGCAGATCTCACATCCACCATCATCATCTGTGCCAAAATCCACAACTTCATCGGAGATAGTAATTTTTCCCTTACCCTTGTTATGTGCAGGGCCTGAATCTCTCCGCTTTTTCTTACCTTTGTCACTACTTCGTTCTTCCTTAAACTCTTCTATAATTTTCAGAACAGTTTCCAGTCTAGAGTCTAAGGAATCCCACAATTGGTCTACCTTAGCCGATACTTCTGTTGTTAATTTTTAAATTGGTAAGGTCTTTCTGTTCACCAAATCTTTGAGTGGTGACTCATCCTCCTCATCACAAAATCTCACTCCCTTCTTTCGAAGGGAGGGATCACGGTTGTATTCTTTTGCACTCTCTCTTTTTCGTAGCTCATCTTCTTCTTTTACTACTTGCTCCAACAAGCGATATACTTCATGGACTCTAAGTTTTGATAGTTTCCCTTGGGCATAAGTCCCAAGGGTTCTTCTAGATTCATGCCTTAGCCCATCCACGATGTGGTGAAGTTGATCCTGTTGAGCATATCCATGCCCCGGGCAATGATGTAACAATGTGTAGTAGCAAGCCATGGCAGCATACAAGGGTTCATAAGTACCTTTCTTCCATCCTTAGATCTTCTTACACAAATTAGACACTCTGGAGTATGTTTGATACTTATTATTGAAGATTTCTAACATTGTACTCCACCTCTTGATGGTTTCCGATTCTAAGGACTGGTACCAACTCTCTGCTTCTTTAGTGAGTGTCTTGGAAAATAACATAAGTTTTTGCCACTCATTTTCTATGTTCTGCAAGGCACATGCATCGTGGAATGCCTGTAAATGATGTTGTGGATTTGAGTTGTATCCCCCTTCAAACCGTGGGATATTGTTCATGTCTAAGCATTTGATCTGACTATCCTTTTGATGCCTTGCTAGAATTCTTACTGCCTCCGTTATGTTGAGCATACTTTGGGTTGCAAGTAAGGGCTCATCATGATCATCTCTTTCATGAACTTGTGATGTCTTCATTGTTCCCTACTTTTCCTTCGTCCTTGCCCTTGTCCTCTCTCTTGACTTTCCTATCAAGGTCTCTCATCTTTCCTACCTCTATCCTCACCATTATGTTCATGATGGCTGTGCCCAAATTTGGAAGGAGATAGGGAGTGATGAGATGAAGGAGAAGAGGAAGGGGAACCATTGCCATAATGATGTTTCTTATCTTCTCTTTGCCTGCTTCGGCCCTGATCATGATAATGATCTAAGTGCCCGTCCTTTGCATGAGTTGTTGTTCCCTCTGTGAATAGTTGGCGTTCATGGGGATCAGAACCAGTGTTATGTATCATTGATCATAGGTTCTGATACCCAACCTCCTCACCATCGTTAGGAGGGGGAACATCATTTGCTAGAGAACCCATTATAATGGGTTCCTCATCTCCTATTTTGCTAAGGATGTGCAGACCTTTGCCCTTCAATAGTATATGTTGGCTCTCCTGCCTTGAGTCCCTAATACATTGTGCTTCTATGGGATGATAATCCCTCATGTCAAAGTATTCCGCAACGTATTCGGCATATAATTCTATCATGCTAATCTGTGCCAAAGCACGAAAGAGCATGTTAGGGACTGATCGATCTGGGGCTAACACAATGTTACCTTGCAAATCTCTCCATCGTAGCTACTCATCTTGATAGAGAATAAAGGTAAAGTTTGGAATATACTCATTGGGATGAGTATAGACTATCCGGTATTGCTGAGGACTTGGCTGATTTCGATTATGTGTTTTTGATTGTCGATTGTTTCGTGTATTGTCCCTAGGTAGTGAATTACTTTTTTTAGAAGAAGGCATTGTTATTAGTGTGCTAATTTACCATTATATAATTTTTCTTTTAATTAACCTAAAGGTTCATTTAGGCTCCCAACAATGTAAGTGATATCTGTTGGCGACCATTTGGGACGCGATCGCCAACGAGTGTCCTCGAACAGGATTTAGGTGCCTGCTGGTCTCTGGCAACACCAAGGCCCATATACCTCCGAATAAACTCAGTAGTTAATGTGAGTATGTGTGTGTGCTGTTGCGGTGTGCGGTTGTGAGAAATGTAACAATTGCGTTGCGTGTAAACTACAAATGACTTACTTTAAAGAGATTTAGCCAACTTTGCCAAGTACTGTGAGTCATTGAAAATTTCCTATTTTGTTCAACTGCCTAGTCTATGCGGTCCTTATAATACCTACTTGTAACAAATAAAATTTTGTAAAAACATCTGAGCACAACTCCGCAATCTACTCCTAATTTTCCCCAGAGAAAGAGATAGTTCCACAAGAAAACTAGAAATAGAGCAAGATTCGATGGAAATAAGCAGAAAAGAAAGGAAAGCAGATTTGTGTAGACCTCAAATATTTAAACAAGGTAAAATGACACGAGTAAACACTTCGCAATAAAGCTATCCCAAATTCAATATCTACGAATTGTTCAAACTTCCAAGGCTCAAACAAGCAATATCTTCAAGACAATCCTATTATGCTACCAAAAATTGCTGCGTAAACTACCACGTACGAGACTCCATTTTGACTAGATAATAGATGTCAACGATTGCATTCAAACAGAACCTTTAAAAGACTTGACAATTTCTGATTGAAATACCACGAGAATTCACTTTAAAGATAAAAAGAAGCTATTCTGGTCCCATCAAAATACCAAAGATTTTCTGAACCCTCTCGACTACTGAATTGTTCAACGGCGTGACTACAAACAGAGGCTCTCTTACAACAATCCCAATAGCAGTTCCCACACATTGCACAATAATGAAATTAACTACTAAAATGCTCTTAAGGCTTTTAAACACAAGTGCTTCCATGGCAAAATTTTAATAGAAATTTCTATCGGGCAATAGGAACAACAAGAGCAATCTAAAAATCCCAAAATTACTTGCCAAGGATGATACTATCTAAACCACTAGCTAAACAATTTAAACAAAACAAAAAATGAAATGCATAACTCACAGGACCATGAAAAAGAGGCTGAAATCTTTATTCTAGCAAGCCATCTCACAAGCAATAGTTCACAATTTCTTCTTTACAAAGCTCTTCTCAAGACACAAAGTGTCTTCAAGTGAGAGCCCAAGTGCTAACTAGTAGCTTTCCAAAGTGTGATGTATGAGACCTCCCAAAAGTCCCAATGTGATGATGATAAGTGATGATGATCCTCCTTGACCCCTGAAGCCTTTTTATAGGGTTCCAAGGTAGGTAGGGAAGTTACATATTCAAAAATATCTCACCTAACTTCTCTCCCAAGTAACTTGGCCAACCAATTAGGAGATTACTTGCCCAATTGTGGTACTATGAACTTTGGTATTTGTTATTAAAGTAATTTGTCAATTCTACATGGTTATGTGGATGCTGATTGGGGTGGGAATTTAGATAATAAAAAATCAACCAATGGATATGTACTCAATAACTTTGATGGTGATATCTCTTGGAAAAGCCAATTACAATCTTATGTAGCTTAGTTGACTATTGAAGTAGAATATGTTACTGCAAACTTAGCTAGTTGGGAACCAACATGGCTTCAAAGATCAGTGACTAAACTCAGAATTCATAAAAAGATTGTGAAAATTAGCTGTGATAACAAAAGTGCAATTTATATATTTAAGAATCCAACTTTCCACAGTAGGACAAAGGATATAGAAATACACTATCACTATATTCAAGAGCAGATAAATGAACAAATTCTTCTTTTTAAAAAAATCAAGAAAAAAAAGAATTCTATTTATATGATGACAAATCTTTATATGTTGAAAAAATTTTATGGTGTCCAATAACTATTGGTGTCATGGGTGATATCATGTAAGGTATGAATAAGGCTTTACGACAACTTTGTTTTTAAAAGGGAGAATTGTGAGTAAAGGGAACTGCCGTTCACATAATCATTTTTTATTACAAGCACCACCTTTTTTGTAATTGTATAGTACAATAGTTATGTTGTAATAAATTACAATGTTGAGTAACTGCAAATATTTGAAATATAGTCATAAAACTATTGTTCATCATCCCTTTAACACTACTTCTGGATGTTCATGGCATGCTATAAATATAGTCATAATGAAGCTTGAAAATAGTGTGTTTCACTTTCATCCCTAGGCTTTCTTCTTACCCGTTCTCCATTATTCATTGTGTTTAAGAAATTCTGTCTAATGTGACATATAGATCCAGGAGCTTGTTTCTTGATGGGTTTTTCTTGTTTTACCCCAAAATATATTATTGTATTTTTCTGTTGATTTAATTTTTACTATTATCATGAACCATCTATATAAAAAATCCTAGGAATGGGTCTGGGGATGGCTGAGGCTAGGCCCCAAACTGAAATAGTGTCAATGAATCAATACTTGAAGAATTTGTTCTTACTTGAAGAATTTGTTCTTGCCAGATTTTGGCAAGGATTTGAGTCGCACTGCTGCAGAGTTTGGAGATGAGATTTTTTTAGCCACCGAAGAAGAGCAGGTTTATTTCTCAAATGTGGTGATCGGGGGCTCCTCTTTTTGTTGGGTTTCTTGCTTACTGGAATTGGAATTGGAATTTTCAGTTTGGGATGGAAGAAAAGTATAGTGGAAAACGAGTACTCCATCTCCAACCACAGTTGTCTTTGTTGAATGGCAGAATCAAGCCAAAGTTTCTGCAGTAATGGTGGATGTTCCAGTGCAGGTGGTTGAAGAGCTTGTTTTGCCATAATGTATTGTAAGTTTTCAGATTCATGGATTGAACTTTACCATGAGTCGATCTCAACTTTTCCCTAAATTTTAAATTTGGATGTGTAATGAATTTTCAAAGAGGAATTAAAAATTTGTGATTCAGTATTCTGCAGAAGGTGAGATTGATGGATATGGGCTCTTGTTCGTAATGTAATCGTATTTTCGTTGACGGCCGAGTCCTTTCTTGCAGGTGAGATTATTTCATTGATAACAGATGATGCTTTATAGCTGAGAGCTCAGAGATATAGTTAATGACATTTTATATGGTTACAGTAATAAATCTTTGGGATGACTGCCAACTTTGGGCAAAATTTTGACTTTTCAGTGCCGAGATCCTGTTTTAGGGCATAGGGCATTGGCGACTTGGTGCTCCATCTTGTCCTTATTCAGCAGAACCATCACTCGTTCCTGGAAAGTCATACATTAGAATAAAAAAATGTATCGCTACCTGAACAGAAACTCGAGGAAACTAAAGTTTTATTGTGGAAACTCACTGAAAACTGAATGCGTGCTCAGTAAATCCAAAGAAAAGAATCGGAATGATTGTTTTCATCTTTCTCAGTGAAGCCAAAGAAAAGAACGGAAAGGATTATTTATTTGTTAAAACAGAGTGAGCTGAATTGAACAAAATTCTTCCCGTAATTATCTAGTCGGCGTGGCCCAGAACTTTTTCAATTTCTTTGAACACCACATCCTGGACTTAGCGAGACCTTTCTTGGTATAATTGTTGCCCCAGCATCTTTGATATTTTGCTGCTTCGATATTCTATGGTCGATCTATTCTTCCCTGCAAATCGCAACGGTACTGCACATCCCAGAGTTTCTGATACGTTGCCTGATTAATACGAACTGCGAAGGTTGCTGATGTCGTTTCAGAAGTTTTAAAATTTTCTTTTGCCGGCAAAAAAATAGTTTATATATAGTCAGCGTAAACTGCTTTAAATGACTTTTCTTACAAAATAAGATTCAATAATTTCAAACTCCTGTGTATTGTAATTTATTTATCATGTAAAACGTTTGAATTCATAACATTTGGCGAGTAACCTGAACCTCAGGTAAATTGTTAATCAACATTAGGTGAACTGTTAATTTGTCAGCAGATAAATTGCTTGTCCTTGCCCATGTTAGGTTGAATAGATTAAATAAATTGCATTTGCATGTCCTTGCACATGTTAGGTTGAATAGATTAAATGAATATTTGTCTTGCTAAACATATTAATAGCTTTGAAAAATGTTTTAATAAATGAATATTTGTCTTGCTAAACATATTAATAGCTTTGAAAAATGTTTTATCAATTAAAATAGAGCATAAATACACATGTAGCATCTGACAAATTAAGATATTTTCAGTAATTCACTTTATAACTATGGGTGTTCAGATGAGTATTTGGAGGAATATTAAATTATAAAGAGATCCATAGTTTAAGCATCATAATATTTGGTGAGGAAAGGTAATATTATAATTTTAATATTAAGGTGTTAGTTTAGTGATGAGAGCCTTAGCTTAGGAACAGCCATGCAAGTTAGATTCCACGAGTCAGTACTAAATTATAAGTTAAAAGAAAAGTTTAAAATTCTAAAAATTGTCTAAGGGTCTCAGTGAAAGTAAATAAAAAAAATTAAAAGTTTAGTTTCATTATTCCGATGAAGTTACATTCATGCAGCTTGCACATGCCAAATCACCTTCTAAGCAACAACGGCAACGCAAAGTCTTAAAATCAGAGAAGAAAAATTATTGTACAAAGCTGATACAAAGCAAATAAGGTTTAGATGATACAAAGCAAAAGTATTGGTTATCACGGATCCATGTTGATGGGTCGCACTACAATTATTGAAATCGTGCACGCTGCCCAAGCAATTTTAAAAAAGCTTTTCAGTGAAGCATTCATGCACTTCGAGGGACATATCTTATCAAATGGTAGGGAAAGATGCCTGAGCATATGGATTGGATAATACAAAACTATTTTACCACAGAAAGCCCACAGAGCATTGATAGAATTATTACATTCACATTTGGAATTGCACGTTAAGGAAGCACATTCACACTTCAACTTGCGTGTTAAGAAAGATACTGAATACTCTGATATCGCTTGTGTAATGTTGTAGAGGCAAAACAACAACATCGCTTACTCAGAGACACAGCAGATACAGTGACAAGACCAATATACAAGCATCATGGCATTGACTGTACTCAAGTTCAATGTATCTAGCCCTCACTCAAGTATCCCCTATAAATATTGCCTGTAGAAAGGCAGAACAACACCATTGCTTACTCAGAGCAGAGCAATACAGTGACAAGGCACATATGCAAGCATCATGGCATTGACTAAAGTATTCAAACATCCAGGTGTAATGTTTTTTTGCCGCAATTGTTATTACCAGTAAATATTCCTCCAGTTTTTCATGCTTGGGTTTTGATAACAAATATATTCTTAATTTACTTTCCTTTGGATGCCATACACTACTTTTTTATAAAAATGTAAAAATCAACTTGGAATATTAGAGAATGTCAATTTTTTTTCCCAATGTTAGTACCTTTTGTGGCCTTTCAAAGTTAAGCTCGGGCATTTAAAGGCGATGTTTCATATTTTAAAAGATTGATGCTTTTGGGAATCGCAAACAAAGGGCATTGAGACTTCAAAGACTAATGTAGTGAGAGATTATAGTTTAGACCTTCTGGCTTTAGCAAACAAATTTGTGTGCTATGAAAATCATTTTTATTAGAGATCATATAAAAATCAAGCATAAACTAGCCTGCTATTATTTATCAAGTAGCAGGTACCCACCAACTTGATGTTTCCTATTTTTGAAAAATTGGTAGTTCCAGGGATTTTAAAACTAATGCAATCAGACATTACAATGTTGCTTCTCAAATTTAGTATTTTACAGAAAACATGTTTATGATCATTACTCTATGATAGAAGCAAATTGCTGATGAGCTCAAATTCCAAGATAAATCTGGATGAGGCCATTAGGATTGTAAAGCACTCTTTGCAAATTCAAGCTTCGCTCTGCATCCCAAACCATTGGAGTCGACACCTCGGAAACTTTTCCTTTGTAACATAAATAACTTTTTATTTGATATCATTGAATTAAGAAATGCTTAAATTTTTTTCCCTTAATCTGTAACAAGTGACCTTCTTTGAATTATGCTGCCATTATGACAAAAAATTAGTTTGTGTGAGAAAGTGGCAGCTTCTAGTTGCCAATTGGTAATTGGCCACTCAGCCAAAATCAGCCAAAACAAAATCACAAGTCAAATTGATCACATAACCAAAATAAATAATATTTTAAGAGTTATGTTAATCCTATAATACAGATCTAACCATATCAACTAGAGATGGATGCCCCAGATTGATGATGAATATGGACCTATAAAACTCTGAACTTTCATTCAACAATGATGGTTTTCAGTGGTCTACTGGCTGTAAGAATGTAGACAGTTCTTATCCCAATAATAAAATATAAAAATAATACATCCAATGATGATAAAATAAAGTACATAGATAAGATGAAGACTTTCAACTGTCACCACCACCTAAATGATATGACTTATGGATTTGTAACTGGTCATGTGTAGAGCTTAGAGCTTAAATCAATATACTTTAGCTCACATTGTAAGATGGCAAACTAACATTCTCTGGATTTATCCCATTTTACCACCCATGCTGACCATAGTTGCACAGTAAATGCCTGTGGATTTCAAAAAATGGGCTAGTACTATGTAGAATACATTAACAACAAAACGATTAAAGAAACATTGAAATGCATTAACAAGTTCAAATATCAAAACATTGAATAACCTCGATTTCCTTCACTATGTAAGCCTTGAAAATTTACTTTCAAGAACTTTTTACTTATCCCACTTAGATATTAACATCTTGTTACGCCTAGCAATTCAGCTAATATAACACCTTACTGCTATTCATTTCTATATATCTAACCTACTCCTGCCTCATTCATCACTAACATTTTTAAAGCTAAAGCATACACTTCACATATTAATCAATCCTGA